>OY288108.1:127434627-128034627 GCA_958431115.1 Syrphus vitripennis
TATCTACAAATTTTTAAGAAACTTTAATAATAATTTTTTTTTTATAAAAACTGCTCTACCTATTTTTGTAAAAAAACCAAAAATTGTAATAAAATAATTCGACATTATTGAGGGATAAAAAAGTTACTGAAATAGAAAATCATACTTGGTATACATATAATTTTAAAAAGAAAGTAAAAAAAAAGCATTCAACAATTTTTAAATTTAAATTTGAAATAGTCAAATTCGAAATTTTTATCAATTCTGACTGTCTGGGCCTCGATTTACAACCTAAATTGCTCAATAGATATTCTTCAAAAAATTGAAACACTCACAATGTTATAGTAAAGCTTTTTTTAAAAGCGGAAAGCTTCCATCCCTCAACTCATCAACTTGATACAGTGCATTGTTTTTGAAAAAATAAAAAGTGATTTGGCTTAAATACGAATAAGGCAAATTTAAGCTCCTCTACAAATGTTAAGAAACCGTTTCCATAAATTTTAAAATTCTCGAAAACGGTGTATTAGTAAGACAAAAAATATTAAATTACCTCCCATACAATTGTCAAGAAAACCCCGTAATATAATAAAATAAAAAATCAATAAATTCTATAAATTATCTCCTTAATTAATTTATTTTTATAAAAACACATAATTATGTCGGTACATAAAAGTACATGAACGTGCATGTGTTGAAATATTTTTTTTTCTTAAATAATTTGAAAGATCCACACAAAGTACATGGCCTAAAAGAGTTCTACCGTCTAGCCTTAACGAAATATGGTCGGTGGAATGAAATAAAGGTTCACATTTCTGTTTTAAATTTAATTACTGTTTTACATTTATTGTTAGAATCTAAAGGCACCCTAAGATACAGAGTAACAAATTGGTCTTAAGTTTTATAAACTGGGTCTCAGTTTCACGTTTTCAATTTTAACGAAAACACCACAAATTCAAAAGTGTTCGAAATAGTTGAATTGATTCAAAAATTTAATGAATTTAAAAATATTGATAGATTTTTTGAAACTATATTTTTTATATATTCATGTATTTACATACATACATATATACACATATGTTTATAAATGTATATTATAGTTTATGCTCAGGAAAAATGTAAATCATACGTTTTAAATAATTAAGTTTTTCATTAGCGCAACACTCTTAATTCACCATTACTGCATGACTCAAATATAACACAATTATTATTCTTGATTGAAAAACAAAATTAATTCAAATGCATTTGTAACATTAAAAATATTTAATTACTAAAAATGTTTATCTATTAGAAATCTATAAATTTTTAATATTCACCAACTATCGATCAACCGAAAATGACGAGCAATTTCTGTGTTTACTATGTAGCACATCATTGAAATCTAATTTCCTTGAAATATAGTTGCTATCCTAATTGAATTTAACACCTGAATACTTAATGACACGACCAAGTAATATTTCTTTTCCTTAATCCAATTTCATATTTTACGTTCATAATTATATAGCCTGGCAATATATTTATATTTTTGTTCAAACAAAAATGTAGGTAAACAAGACAGTGAAAGAACAATAATACAAAAGTCATCAAATCTAGAACGGAATTAACGTTGCAGCATGATGGTTGTTTTTTCCACTTTTTTATCTTTTATGATGATAATAGGGATGACATAATTATATAAAAGCTGTTATTATATTATAGCAAGATAGGACAACAAACTCGTGTTGCATTTGCTCTTGGGCAATGGTTTGTATTATATATGAAGCCGATCATGGAGTTCTCATGATTTGAACTTATTTATTTTTAGGATATTTTCAATTTAAATATCTAATAAGTAACTCTATATGAATTTCTTTTTTAACCGAAAAACATTTGGTACGAATTTGTGGACATATTTATATGCAGCCCGGATGCAGATAGTGAGTCTTACTTTCACTTCCGCTTCCGAGTGATTTCTTGCTATCTTGAATAGCAAGGATGGAACAATGCTTTTCAGACTTCTTCCAGACTCGACCATTTGATTTCATTTTTTATACCTACGAATCATTTTTTAATTTTTAAATTAAACTATATTTTTTGTTCTGAAGGAACAAAAACTTTGAAATCTGATTTATTTTTTTTTATCAAAAGCCCAAAACAAAATAGTTTAAAAAATAAAACTAAACAACGATTTACTAAATTTAAAGCAAATCATTTCATCCGTTTAGGTTTTAACTCAATTAACATTGGACGGTACATATACAGGGACTTGAATTCAATGGACGGTATAACGGAAACCTTTTTTTTTTATTTTCCATCATCGTTTTTTTTTTGCGTCAAGGAGAAGCCAATTGCATCATACGTGTTGAAGTTAGGATTTCAAACCCAAAGTCAACGTGATTTTATAAAAAAAAGGCTTAAGTGATGAAAATTTGGAAAAGATCTCAACCAGTTTTGCAACGACGAACTTTTGTCTACTAGAACCTAATACTAGACATATGAAGTACAAATGATTTAAATCATTAAAAACGCCAATAAAAGGCGTAAAAGTCAAGGTAAGCTCATTAGATTTAGCCATTTCATTTATTTATACTCAGTTTTAAATTAAATAAGCACACACACATACTCGTAAATAAACCCAGGCCAAATTCCCAAATTTAAAATTTGCAAAGCAAACTGATTTGATTGTTAAAATCGTAGATTGAAATAAACTAAACTAAATAAAATAAAGCAAATGCAAGTGAACTGCGCAACATTTTTTCAAACATCTGCTTTGAATGCATTTGAATTTACCTTTGAATCCACTGCATTTGGGACACATTTTATTTTAGGGAACATTTCTATTATAGGCTAAATAAACGGGTGGATACAAAAAGATTTTCAGCAATTTATATCGCATTTTTGAGTATCTCTTGGTTAATCGTCATTTAATCATATGCTTCGAAATTTTAGATCAATGTTTGAGGTTGAGAATTAAACAGTGGGTTGAACCATTTGTACTTTCGACTAATAGGAGTGAAGGCAAATGAGAATTAGTTATATGGAAAATCTGAAAAAAGTTTTGCCACCATCCAAAAGCCTAAACTACTGATATCTAAACGTCTTCATTTTTTTAACACGTCAATATCTTCTGCAAACTAATATCTATCTTAAAAAAGACTTCATCATTTTCATAAAAGACCACAAAGACCACCCTAGTGACAAAGATTTTTACATTTTTTTATCTTTTAATGTTATATACACATCTACCATCTTAGTTTGTGAAATAAACCAGGTATGAACTTAAACCAATTTTTTTTTCATACACTATCAATTAAATGTATAATAACCACAGAAGATAGTGCCATAACGTGTTTAAATGAACAAAGCAAATTGTTTCCGTCTTTGTATATACAACATAGGAATCAATTGCACTGAAAGAACATATGTATTCAAGAATATTCATTCAATCATTGCACACGTATCTTTAAACGAAAAGATGAATAGATGTTTGAAGAAAGTAACGTCACACTCCATTGCAAATTAGACACTTGAGTTTAAACTGTATTAGACTTCAAGCTCATTGCTATAAGCTCAAACTCAAATCGTCACATTGAAGATTTTTTCTTTTATTTCATTGCGTTTATTTAAAAAAATATCATGTAAAAACGTTTATTGTATCTTAAGAGCACTAACAAAAGTTCATGTGTGTTCACTAATGCAAAGTTACATTACCACTAACTGAACCCCATTCAAAAACAACAGTGATTTATTTATGTTAATTATTGGTTAAAATTTTAATTCAATAAAGAAAAACAAACAGTGAAATTGTATTTAAGACATATAAAACGCAATCCATGAACCGGGTGTCACTGAACTATTCAGAATTATAATCTATGAACCCGACCTTTGTAAACCAAACGACAATACAATTGATTTTTAATTTGAATTTTAAATTGTATGTCAACAAAAATAATTTTTCTGATTTCTGCCAGGAGTTTTTTTTTATTATTAAAACGCTATTTGAAGTTGTTGTGTTTGAAGTATCAAAAATCTTTATTCCCGAGTGAACATCATTATAACCGATTAAAATCACAAAAAAAAAAAAACAATATTCAAACGAAACAAAATAATGATTCATAGAGAAATTAAATTTATAAACAAAAAAAAAAACATCGATACATCCGACCGGGACTGAATTCAATATACGCGGATGAATAAAAATATCAATCACATGGACATTCAAATATAGTATCTATTTGGCAATACAAAAACAAAATAATTTAACAAGCTCGCAACACCGACCACCACTGGTAATCACCATCCAAACCCCAAATTTAAAACCATAACTCTCCTCCACTACCAACAACAACTCTCAATTGTATCTCAATCCCATCATCGGACAATATTTAATAATTTCTTAATTATACGCTTTTTGTATTTCTTTATAATTCGATTCGCATGATAGAATTCAGATAAATTACCCTGCACGTATTTTGTGTGTAAATACTTTAAAAACTTTTCGTTTTGAAATTTTTTTAAATTATCAGGTACAATCTCTTCGTGGTGTATTGATGGTGTGGTCACAACTTTCGACGAATCTAACAATAATGTGCTATCATCATCATCAAACGCTGCTGTGGCACCAGCTGCGGTTGGTGGCAAGAAAGTTTTACTACAATTATCTTTATTATTTTTATCGTGTTGTTGTTTTTGTTTTGGTTGTACAACTCTGGACAACATTAACATTTCATGCAATTGTTGATTGTTGTCATTTTCGTCATTTTCATTGTTTTTATTATGGCTAACTGAATTTTGTTGTTGCGTTAAACAATTTTGTTTAATCAACGACGAAGATGAACTATGACTATGACGATCATGACCACGACCATCATCACACAATAACTTTGCTGAGCACGATATAGAGCCATCAGTCGTCAGCGACGACGGAGGTGGTGGTGGTGGCGATGGTGGAGTTTGGGGCGGTGGTGGTTGGTGTAGTGGATTATTAATAGAAGCTAAAATAAAATCGTTATGCTCGACTGAATTGTCAAGCGGCAAATTACTCACCTCAGTTACTGAACAACAACGTTTCAACTGATCAATATCATTTGAAACTGTATTGAATATATCTTCTCTATTATTGTTGCTGCTGCTTCTGCTGCTACCACTACCGCTATTATAATTATTATTATTATCATTTAATATTTCTACCAGATTTTCTTCATCTTCATTGTTGGCATTGTTGTTGATGATTCTGCTGTTGATACTGCTACTGCTATCTTCCTGTTCTTGTTGTAGTTGTTCTGTTTCCTCTACAAAGTTTTCTAATATATTTTCATTTATATCACATTGAACAACAAATAAATTATCACTATCTAAGATTTCATCTAAATTAATAACTAATACATCGCGATCGAAGGAACTATTTAAGGCATTCTTACAAAGGTCACTTAGCTTTGGTATGACGGAGGAGGAGGATGATAATGATGCTGATACTAATGATGATAATAATGACGATTCAGCTACAAATGCTGCATCAATGTTATCCTCATTGTCGGCGGCGACGGTGGTTGTGTTAAATTTGTTGCTATTTTTATTGTTCTTTAATAAACTATCAATTTCACTTTGAATTCCAAGAAATCGTTTACGAAATTTTTCCGAATTTATTAACGATACACAAAGACACTTAAGAGATTTTGGATTATATTGACGTGGTGGCGATGAGATGACATTGCTGCAAATGGGTGGTGGTTGTATTTTTACACGACGACATATAATTTTTTTTCTTCGGACAACTTTTAACATTCTATGATGCCGGTGGATAGTTGTAAGACGTTGTTGTTGTAGATGTTTGTTTATTCGAATACGTTTCAAATTTTGATGATTTGATTTCTTTCTTCGCAGTGAATTTTTTTCTCTTTGGACTTGATTTCGTAGTTTCTTTGGATACTTCTCTTTTTCTTCATCAACTTCTTCTTCGACCAGGACATCTTCTTCTTCAATATCTTTTTTAATATTTGGCATCTCTTGTTGTTCTTCTTTTATGAAAATATCTTCTTTTTCTATTATGGGAATATTAGCTACGAGACAATCTTCAGGCAGACTGACAATATCTTTGTTAGACTTTTCAATATCAATTATAATATCGGGTAAATTTATGTACTGATCTGATTCCACAGTACTGTCCACTGTTATGCCAACATGGATCTTTGGTCTTGATGAGGATGAAAATGATCCCTTAAATTGAAGGTGATTTTCCATAATTGGCGGTTGGTTCGGGGGAGGAGGACCAGCATTTCCCATACCACTATTATCTTGAGCAAAATGATCGGAGGTTAAATGCAATTGCTCCATGAAGGGCACCTCGGTGGCGGCGGTATTCATTTCGTCTTCGTCTTCGTTCCATGAAGTAAGGAAATCCCTTAAGCTTTGACTTTTGATTTTTGTGTCAACTTGCTGTTGATAAGCCTCGGGGTGGGTTTCGACATTTGAATATGTCGGATAGCCATGATAATAATGATGATTGTACGAAGATGTTGAAGAGGATGAAGACGATAAGGAGGATGGTGACTCGGTTTGTTGTTGTTGCTGTTGTTGATGTTGCTGCTGCTGCTGTAAGTACCTGGAACAATTGTAGTCGAGTGTGGATGAAGGTGACGCATTGTATTCTCCCGGTTGCTGGTGTTGTTGCTGATGAAGATGATGATGAAATGACACCGGGTTATTTAGCGTCTGTTGATATGAATTCCCGCTGAGATCGGTGTAAACTTTTCCCGCAGCTGCTACCGCCGCCGTTGTCGCTGAGTTACTTTGAGAAGGACTTCCATAGAGATCATTGTTGTAATCTGCTGCAGACTGATGTATTGGATATTTGACATACTGCTGCGGATAATATGTAGTTGTTGAACTTTGTGTCGGCGGTGGACGAGGACAACAACTTTGATTTGGAGCCATAACTGCCGCAGCAGCAACAGCAGCAGCAGGATATCCTGTAGATTGATATTGCATTGGCATTGAATGTGGCGGCCACATAGAGTTGTGTTGTTGTTTTGCTGCTGCTTCAGGGCCATTAACATAACCAGAATAAGTAGCACTTCGACAACTACTATTAGGATACTCGTTTCCACTGCTGCTACTGCTGCTGTTGTTATTCCACATCCATCGGCTGCTGTCCTCGCAGACACTTTGGCTTTGATATGTATGCTGGTGTCCTGCTGTGACAACTGGCGGGTAACTGCTCTGTGGGTGGTGGTGGTGGTGATAGGAGGTGTAGCTAGATGGATATTGAGGCGCACGAGCAGTCATCATTTTGCTGTTAACATATGGCATTGAGCTGCTAGCATCTGGTATTTGTTTCATCACTGCAACGCCCTTTTGGGTAGATGAAGTATGATGGTAGTGGGGATGATAATAAGGATGGTGATACGAAGTATAACCATATTCGGATGGTGGAATTTTTTGTTGCTGTAGATGTTGATGCTGACGGTGTTGCTGCTGTTGCTGTTGTTGTTGCTGAGCAACAACTAGTTTATTATATTTGTACTGTTGTTGAAGTTGACTTTGGTGGTGGTATTGTTGTTGTTGTTGTTGCTGCTGCTGTGTATAAGGCAGATGATTTGGTTGTTGTTCATAAGTATATGCATAATAATTTGCACTTTCAGGTGCGTTGCTTTGGCTATAACTGCCACCATTGTAACAGCTGTTCTGATTATACGCAATCTGATGATGTTGAATTTTTGCACTATTCGCAACACCAACTGTATTTCCCGCCAATACCTTCGTCTTTCCCATGCCAGTTCGCTCTTTGAATTCCGCCTCAGCATCGTACGGATATGCACTAGATATCTTACTACCAGCACTACCGCCATATGGATCGTAGGTATTGTACGGAGTCGGGACACTACTCCTTTGACAACTGACAAGTGGATCCTTGTAAAAGGCAGCATTATATCTTCCACTTGCTGTTCCTGTTGTTGCACTTCCTCCTCCTCCTCCAATTCCAACGCCACCCCCACCACCAGCATTTGCATAGTTAGGATCCATTATCGTTTAAATTCGTTCATCTGATTTTTAAAATAACAATCTTCTGTTGGAAATCTAAAAAAAAAGGAAACAATTCAAAACATAAACATAATAAAAAAAAACTCAAATAGAAAATACTGATACGAGACTGATACAAAATTACTACGATTACACGAAGGGTGATTGCGGCGGTATGTTATGAATGTGAGCTGGAATTCAATTGAAATCCAAAAAAAAAAAAAAAATGAAAAACGGTTTTGTTCCAATTTTAGAGGATTTGTTTTGGTTGTGAGAGAGCGCACCCGAGTTATCTATCTATAAAAATGCGATTATTTTATTATTATTATTATTGCTAGCGCCTTTGCCCTCGGGTGACCATAGCAACTTGTGTGTGCATGACACACAAATAGAAGAAAAAAAAATTATTTCTATTTTTTTTTTTCAAGTAAGTAAGCTCTAGTGGTGCAGTGGTGGCTCCCCACTTTGGGTAAACACGAAACATATTTCACATGAGAAAAAAAAAAGAAAAACAGCTTGAAGAATTTGTTATTTTTTAATGTTTAGTTTTTTTTTGCATGAATTTGGGAACTGATTTTAAGATTTAATTTGAATATTTTTTGATAACTTACCGATTGCAATTTGAAGTCGTCGTTTTGAATATGAGGGGATAATTTTATATTTTTCTGTTAAGGGGGAGAGAACGAAAAATTCTAGACGTGTCAGCGAAACACACGAAAAGGTGTACGACGATTTGATGAGTACTGTGACGAGTGGTGGATATGCTAGTTGGCTCTGACTACTTTGGTGTTGCTCTCTGCCTGCTATATCATCCTTGGTTGTGTGGTATACTGATGTTTCGTTGTCGTTGTCATCGTAGTCGTCGTCGTCGTCGTCGTTGTTGTAGCGCTACTTGTCGTTGGGGTTTTGGATGTTCGTACAAGTGCGAGTGGTGCAAATGCAAAGGTGCTCTATGCTAGTTATGTTATTTTTTGACATGTTTTCTTTTGTATTTTCTTTTCTTTTTTTATTCTGATTAAAGGGTGAATTTTTTTTGTACTGTGATATCAGCTGACTGGTGAACTGGCAAGTGATGCCACCCATTTAAGCTTTTGGATAAAATTGTTACTAAAGTGAATTTTAACTATAAATTAATAAGTTTAAAAGATACTTACATGATTTCATAATTTGAAAATTATTCACAAAATTAGTAGAAAAAACTTAACATACAAAAACGAAACGTTTTCAAAGAAATATGGATTGTTTTATGTACACTGTGGCGTATACGCAATATTTTTTCCTATAAAACTCTACAAATACATTATTTTTATGCTGTGTTTTTTTCTCTTTCATCTTTGATTTATTGAAGAACTTAAATGAGAAACTAGGTTTCAAAAGTTCTAAGCCAGCCTAGTACTCAGACTAGTTTGGTGACTATAGGTACCTTCTGGTACCCAGAAGTTAGTATAATTTTTAAACCAGAATATATCGAAAACCCGAACTAATGTACCTACCAAAGAGTCGATTCGAATTTATTAAAGGAATCATTTTCTGAAATTTTAAGTTTTATTATCTCCTATCGGGATATGGATTTTAACTTTTAAACCAAATGCAAAAAAAGTTTGAAATTTCTGAAATTGTTTTTGTATTACGTATAAAATTAGTTCAATTGAGGACAATAACATTTATCACTTATCTTTGAAATTTCCGAGAGTAAATTATTTTTTTCCAAAGCTTATCTTTATAATCAGACCTATTAACTATTGGCTCGAATTCCAATTAAGCATATGAAAAACCTGGAAGAACATATTCTGGTTTTAATTAAAAATAAAATGGATTTTATATTCTTGATATCACAGTTTTAATTCGGCTTTAAGAAAGGGCTCGGGGTAAATATTGTGTAAAGTTTATATTGAAAAACAAAATTAAATCAAATAATTTAGGTAGGTAGAAAAATTTCATTAGTTTTTTTTTGATTTCTGCAATACATATAAATAAATTAGAAAAATATCATTAGAACAGTTACCAAATATATTTAAGAAAAAAATGTTTACACTTAAATTCTATTTAATAAAATTGGAACAAGAATTCTTATGTTTTTTTTTTTGGTAAATCCAGAAAATTATGCTTTTCCCACAAAAAGTTTAGTGAACCTAAAAAAATCTCCTCTTCTGAATTTTAAATTTTTTGGGGAAATTTAAAAAAATATAATTAATAAACTTTTAATTGAGTATACATGCAGTGTACATTTTTAGAAAGTTATTATCTTTCTCTAGATATAAAATTTGTTTTAATCGAATTAAAACTCATAAAGTTACAAGCTTAAAATTTTCAAAAATTTGTATTGAAAATTTGAGGTTATTGGAAATATCGTATGAAATATTATTGAAAAAATAATAATGATTTTATGTGAAATGCTGGGCCAAAATGATAATTTTGTTTTGGTATAAATAGTAACAAAGCAATATTGTTATAGGTATTCATTTTAAGGCGTCGAAAACATCAGAAGCTTTGTAAATTCTGTCAATTTTTCATAAGAAATTATAATAGGTTTATGCATTTTACAACTTTTTCAGCTCTTGTAACGTTTACGATGACTTTTAATTTTTATACTTATTAAATTTTATAAACTAAACATCGAAAAACTTTAATGACTTTCACTTGAAAATCATGAAACGCAGAATTTACATTTTCCAGTAATTTTATTTTGTATAGTACGTACCCCCAATTCAATCACTCATTATTTCGTTTTTTCTTCCCAAGTCACAACCCGAAATCAGCTGATGATGTATTTCTAGTCAACAGCTCAATCTATGGATTCTTCAATTAAAAGTTTGTTTAAGAAAAATATTTGAATATATGTACGAAATATGTAATAGTGGATTAAAAATGATAAATTTTAGACACAAATTTAAAATTATAAACAGAAATACATATTTCTCTAAATGTAAGATATGTTTAAAACACTTCGTTGCATATTTACAATAATTTCGTTTTTGAGATAAATAACATGAATATAATATTGAGAAGCTTAAACAGCACACATAAAAAACATACAGTTCCATAGTCCGCGAGCTTTTTCGAAGCCAAATTTATTTTTATATATTTGGTATTTTTATAAGTATGTATATTAAATAATCCAAACTGAAATACTGGTGAAAAGTCATCGTATCTAATGCCAGAATTTCACTAATTTATTAATACATATATAAAAATATATTGGTTTAAGATTAATGGTGGTTTTTGTAAACAACAAAAAATTCCTACAATGCATGCAATTTTTGTGTCATTAATATATAAATTTTTTTAAAGAACCTGAAATAATTTTGTCCTGTACCATGCCCCACCAAGTTAAAGGCTAGAACCGAACTATTTGCGGCTACTAAATCGATTGTCAGATTTCATTTCTAGTGGTACTTAGATATTAATTCGATTCTAAAAAACTCAAGTTTAATAGTAAAAAACAAATGTTGTCAAATGTTTAATTCGGAATTGCAGTTAATTTAATAACAAAAGATCAGCCAAATAAAGATCAGTAAAACAACAAATTGCACCTAGCATAATGCATTCTGAAAAAAAAGTTTTCGAAATTATGGCTTTGCGGGTTGTTTTAAGAACCATAAAAAAAGACAAAGCGATTAAACTTATTTTTCGATACTTTCGGAGTAAGGTTTGCTAAAGAAAATAGTCCAGACGACCTTGAATACTATATTGTTGTGGATTCTTGTTTTTTTTTTAAATTAGAGTTTTTTTTTATTATAAAAAGTTTTACCCGAATGTGACTTATATTTGAGATATATTTTAAAATTATATCAAATTTAGCGACTTTGATAACATAACTACTTTTTAAGAATAACAACAACAGTATTTAGTATTCTTCAACATTTTTATTCAAATCCATGTTGAGCTTTTTTGCTATTTCAATCCATACTTGGTAGCACTACTTATTACAAACCTAGCACTTAATGATAAACCATACATTATCACAATTCAATATCGATTAAACTCGTCTACCTGTGGCTTGCTTTTGCATTTAATGTAGTGAAGAAGATACCTGTGTTTTGATTGATTATTGCAAATACAAACATTCAAAATTTATTCAAAACATTCTCTAAAAAGAGAAAACCCAATAATATTACATTAGTTAATAGCAGCAGGATGCAGTATTTTGAAATTATAGTACGGATTTAAAAATTATTGTCAATTATGCCTACATTGCATTAATGAAGGAGAGCTTTCCTTCCTGTCTGTGGTCAATTAATAAACCTATTTCGATTTCTTTTCAAAATACTGCATTAATCGTTAAAGTGCGGGTACATTGAACAATAATCATTTAAAAAACAATTTTCTCATAACTAAGTTCCTAGTAGATTTTTGTCCTTAACGTTTCCTTAAAAGTACTAGAGCGAATAATTTTTTTAAACATATGTTTTTCAGTTTTTACCTGCGACCAAAAAAACAAGATTTCCTGTTTGATCTTAATAATATTACTTTCGTTCCGTTATTATTATTTATCTTGATTAAATACAATATTTTAACTTTTTTTTCGTATAACTGTTTCAATATTAGATTCGAATCGAAATAACTATAAGTTGTATGCTAGTCTTTAAACAAAATAAATTCTGTAGATGAGTGACTAGCGTACAAACGGAACGTGATTAAAATATTTAAAAATATTTCTTTTGTTTTAAAAAAAAAATAAACTGTTTTTTTTTTTTTGCAGTGTTTGACTATAAATTATAAGAGAAAAGTTAAAGCATATCTATGTAATTTTTTTTTTAATCTAAGCCATTTAAAAAAAAAATTGCTTCTACCACTAATAGGGCGAACAGTATACTTTCGAGGAGAATTTTGCAATTTTTTATTTAAATTCAGATTGTACAGATATATTTTGTTAGTAAATTTGTTATTTATTTATATTTTAAAATAACTATTCCTACCATACGTGAAAATATACAAAAGTGGGAGAAAATGAAGATGCACAGCACAGCTGATGAAATTTTTAGCTCTTAAAGGCTCTTGGGTTTTTTGACAGTTGAATGAAATTCCATAAGGCACCCTGGAATGGGTAACATCGAATAGTCCTATTATTGTATGTTTTAGCATTATTTTTAAATATGTTTTAAATAATATGAATAGTATATATTTTTAATTTGCCCCAAAGCCCACCAAAACAAGTAATGACGCTTTCAATACGTTTTTTTTTTATATTTTGCCCTAACCTGAAAGACCCAGTGTTTTGTTGCCTTTTATGAAAACTATACAAATATTAGTGTAAGCCTTAGGAGCATTAAATACGTACGAATTCATAAGTTTAATCTTTTGATTTTATTTAGATTTTAAGTGCAATTACTAATATCTATTTCAGCTTTATTTTTATTCATTGCTTTTGATACATTAGTACATGATTGCTTGTTCAACGGATTAACATAATTTTAACTAAAACTAAGAGTTCTAAAATGATCTGGTTTAGATTCACTCCGTCATGGAGGGTAACTGGGCACCTTATTTACATAAATCGCACAAGGCGTTCTGAATTTGTTAATCTGAACGTCATCAATATAAACTAATAACAGATTTGAACTCGTTAAAATCGGAGACCCCGGCCCCCGAGCCTCAAAAAGAACATGTTTTGTGTTAAGTTTTCCTATAGATTTGTATATGTAAGAGCTTGTTGGATTTCGTTGTTTGAACTTTGTTTTCAAGAAAAATTTAAAAATTATTAAAAACTTAACTTTTTATTCAAAACAAATAAAATGATAACTCCTTGGTTAAATTGAATGTTAATACATGCACATAGTAGCCTTTTAAAAATTAATATTGGGTTTTAAGAACTTACCACATATCTCTAATTAAATTGTTTATACAATTTGAACAAAGTAGGTAATACAATTTTACAGAAATCCCAAACAAACAAGAAACGATAGAAACAATCATGATCGAGCTTTGCAAAAAGCTATTTTAAAATAATGGAAACCAAACCGAATGTAACCGGCCAATATTTAATTTTTTATAATTTAATGTATATAATTTCCGTTACTGCAACTAGGTGCATTTATGATAAAATATTTTAAAAAGTTAAATTAAATCAACAAAATGTTTATCAAAACAAATAAAAACAAATATATGAAATGCAAAAACAAAACATAAAAGAACAAAAATAAATAAACCGTTAGAAAGTGCTGCCAGGCTGAATCTTATCTTTCTAGAGCGCAATGGACAATAGAAAAAATAATAAGGGTATTCGTGCAAAGAGATAATTTTCCGCTTTGCAGAAGAATACAATTTTTCGGTAGACGTTTGCATGAGCACCCCATAAAAATTCTAAACACAACTAAATGTCTCAAATTACTTCTCGAAGGTTTTATGAGGCTTATTTCTTCTCTTTCTACATCAAATCTGTGAGATAAATTTATCTGCTTTGCAAAATATTTTTTCCATGCAAATTTTTACAAATTTTATCCGAGTTTTTCGCCGTTGCATGAATAGTCTAAAGTTAACACACAGGTTTTGCATATGAAATAGTACTCTCATCAGCACGTTCCACACAGCTTTGTTGTGTGGTCGCTTGAAGGATCACTTGTTTATAAACAGAAACAGCATCCAAAAAATTAATTAGATGTGTGATCGCTTGGGGGCCGACGTTCCACACGTCTGATGATAGTACTTTGCAAATTTATATACAATGCCCGGGTCTAAATTGTCTATGAATAACATAAACTCCAGGTTAGCTTAGAAGAGACAAAGAAAAAACTTGTCAGACGACTATGAATATGCTTTGTATATGAAAAACATAGTACTTCATGGTGGAAGTCAAAATTAATGAAGTGGGGGCAGAGAGCTTATGGAGGTTTTAATTGATATTTGTTATTTTATTATTATTATTTTTTAAATTTTGCAGCGCCACCACAAGGGTGGGGGCAACTATGTTTTTTATATACAAGGAAATATGTTCCAATGAGCTTTCAATCGCAATTACCTATTTGTAATCATTAAATTTACCTTATCCAACGTTCACTCGAACGCGGCCATGATAAAAGTAATTAATTTTAAACTTGGTAGCACTAAAAAGAAATTATAGAGAAAAGAGTAGTGGCAGCACTAAAAACATTTTTGACATTTTATTTTATGCTCATAAAATATTTTTAATCGAGAAGTTGAGTTTCAAAACTATTTTCACTTCGCAGAAGAACATTGAATCAAGATTAAAAGTTCCTCATCAAATTTAAATTAAAACAAAAAAAAAATGTCCACAGAAGATTGGCAAAGTCCTAAATTTCGACAAAGTGTTGTTATAAAAATGTAATTATTCTCAAAAAGCTGTTTGAAGAAAAATAATTAATTTTTTTTATTTGCAGCAACGAAATGCTCCAAACCACTGGATCTGATCCTTCCAAAAACGCTACCGTCATGGAAAATCATATCTACAAGAAGGCTCGCAATAAGGATGAGTACCTTGGTTTGGTTGCAAAATTATTTATGCATTTCAAAGAAATGGTCAGCCGAAGTAATTGATTTTTTGTTTTATTTTTTTTCCAAATATTTTTAACTTTTAATTTTACTATTTTTTCAATTTTCTTAAGGTGGTACAGCTGGAAAACCACAACAGCCTCCCAATGCTGATATGGGTAATTCGAATGTAATGCAAGATCCACTCAATGCGTTGCAGAACCTAGCAACTCAGGGCAATCGTAACGCTCAAATGATGCCAATGGGTGGTGGTCAACCAAATCAAATGGCACCCGGTGCGGTTGGCGGTGTCAATGCAGCAGCCTCTAATCTTCTTCAATCATTGAACAATCAAGTAAGATCAATCAATTTGCTTAATAATAACACCTTCATTCCATCCTATCGTATAGTCTATTTGTCATACTTTCGGCATTGTGATAGTAATTGTAGTAAAACAAATGCTTCAATACTTGGTCCTTTATTCAGTGAAAACTATTCAGCTCATATCGAGGGAAGAGCCCAAAGTTATCACCTTATGAACTCATAAGAAGGATAAGTTTGTATAAATGTTAACAGTATAGCCTGTCTTTCATACGAGTATATATATTTTGTAAACAAATGTATAATTGCTTGCGACGTGGCCTTTAACACATTTAAAATGTTTTACTGAAATACTCTCTCTGATGGTCAGCAATTTAAATTAATAAAAAACTTGATATCCCTTCAAAAATATTAAAAGTAATTGTTGTTGACTTACACATCCTTTTATCACAGATATTGCAGCTCTCTAGAATAAACTTTCACAAGATTTTCATAAAACTTTTCAGTTTTTTTGTTGTAAGTTATCACAAAATCTTGGTAAAATTTCTTATTCAGATAACTATTAAACAATATCGCAGCTCCTAAGAACAAATTGTCAAAAGATTTTGGGACATCTTTTCAGTTATGATGCTGTCAGCTATCGACAGTGTCTTCTTATAGGGCCCATACACTATGCAAACCGTTTGAGCAAACAAAAATGTTTGTACAAACTGTTTGAGTTGTGTGTAGCGATGCTGCGTGTGTGTAAAAACAGTTTGAAGAAATTCAAAAATTTTGAATTTTCCAGTCAACTCTCTTGAAGTGAAGATGAATTAACAAGACAGAACTTATAGAATGTTGTATAAAAGTTTTTAAATAATAATTGGCGTAACTTTTTGCACGTCACGCAACGAATATCTCTCAAACATGTTAGTGATGTGTGTGGAGAAACTATGTTTGCTCAAACACACGTTTGAACGAACCTGTTTGCGTAGTGTAAGGGCCCTATTAGGTAATCACCTGTGCTTTTAACTTTTTGATGTAAAATATTAAGTCCAATCCTATGTGAAGGAAGTCGTATTTTACTACAAGTTTTTAATCTTCTCCAGAAGAAGAAGAATATCCTCAAACGGATAAATTTGGGAATTTTTTAACAATTTCTCTTCGGATTTTCATCATTTCCATCTTTTAAAAATTGGTTGTATTTTGAAATTTTTATTTGTTCATTAGATGGAGTTTCGGAAATTTTGTGATGAACCTAATGGCGATAGGTTTTCAAACCACATCTACCAACCAAAGTCAAAACACCCTATAATAACCTATAATAACATACAAGAATCTTCGTGTTCACTTCCTAAAAAAATAAAACAGGAGGATGCTGAAGACGAGGAGTTGTTCATTAGTACTAACGAATCTCATGGCGATAGGTTTTCAAGCCAGGAACAAGAATCTTCAAGGTCAGATCCCATTTTGTTGGGGAACGATCATGCACAAGTGCCCTCATCACCATTTCTTTTACAAATGAAAAACAAAGCTGACGAGAATGTTACTGTCATGAATAAAAAGTTGCTAGAAATAACCTACTATGAAAAGCAACTCAAATGCCGTCAAATTGAGATATCTCTGAATTTGCCTCCATCTAACTTTACCAAAAATATTTATGTAAATTTATTGAACAGTGAATAACAAAAATGTGCAGAAAAACAAAATTGTTACAAAATTGATGTTTTTTTTTTAATTTTCAATCCAAGGACTTAGGTTTTATGGTACTTCAATAAAAGAAGATTTGATTTTCAAAAAATAAATAACGGCACCTGCCCAAAAACACTTTAAAAATACTATCGAACTGTCGAGCTGATTAGGGTTATTGGTGTTTTTATAATAGTACAATGACTAGGGCTGGGGGCTACGTTTTTTATACTGTAAATGTTGCTCATACGCTTTAATAAACAAATTCAATTTACCTCTCCTCAATTTGTTGAAGATTTGAAATTAAATAAATTAAAAAAAATGTTTATATTTCAACTTCAGCAGCGGCCTGGTCAGCAAATGCAAAATATGCAAAACATCCGTGGACCAATGAACGTTCCAATGGGTCCAAACGGGCCCCAAGGTAATGCTGGCCCTGGTGGCAATATGGTCCCTCAAATGGGAAACAGCATGGGCAATGCTAATCTAAATATGATGGGCAATCAGCCTCAGCAAATGAATCAAATGGGAATGTCTGGCCAAATGAATCAAATGGGTGGCAATCAAATGCAAATCAATGCAAATATGCAAGGTCAACCAATGGGTTCAATGAATGTTCCCCAAATGCCAATGAATTCGATGAATCAAAATCAAATAAATGTGAGTAAAGTGCGTGTAGTATAACCAGTAATAAATTTTTGCTAACGAGTGTTTCTATTTTCGTTTTCAGATTGGTCTCAATCATTCGCAATTGAATCAGATGATGACACGCATGAATAACAATGCACCAATGAATGTTGGACCACAAGCTGTCAATCAGGCAATGCATAATCAAATGAATGCAGGACAGAATATGCCAAATATGCCACAACAAGGACAAATGCATCCAAATAGTGTCAATGCAGGGCCACAAGTTGGAATGCCTCAAAATCCTGGACAAGGAGGTAAGAACGAAAATGCTAAGAACATATTCAATTAACATTTATCAATATTATAAATTTTGTTTTGTTTAAAGGCAATATCAATCAAATCATCAATATGCCAAACATGCAACAGAAACAAAATATGCCTATCAATCAGGGTGGTGCTATGTTCCCTGGAAACCGTAATGTTGGACAGACACAATTTTTACGTCAGAGTCCGAGTCCCACGGTTGCTTCACCCGCTGGTATGGGTCAGCAAATTCCACAAACACAGCAACAACTGCAACAACAACAGTTGCAGCAGCAGCAAGCGGCCGCACAGCAACAAGCTCAACAGCAACAGGCTCAACAACAACAACAGCAGCAGCAACAACAGCAGCAGCAACAACAGCAGCAACAACAACAGCAGCAACAACAACAGCAACAGCAGCAACAACAGCAGCAGCAGCAACAACAACAACAACAGCAACAACAACAGCAGCAGCAACAACAACAACAACAATCTATACTACCAAATCCTCAAATGATTCCAAGCCCCGCTTTGGTGCCTTCTTCAAGTCCACAAATGTCCACTTTGATGAGTAACAATCCGAGATGTAAGTCCAAAAATCGCCCATTTGTTTTTTTTTCTGAATGTCGAAAAAAATATGACAGACCCCAATACTAACTTCCAATGTTGATTGTAATTGTAATACTTTTTATTTATAGCCATTCGTCAATCACCAAATCCAAATGCTCCTTTGAACACTCCCGGACAAGTATCTGTAACTAGTCCATATAATTCACAAGAAGACATTCTTTATAGAGAAAAATACAAACAATTGACCAAATACATCGAACCATTAAAGCGAATGGTAGCAAAAATAGGAAATGATGGTAAGTTAAGCTGCTCAAACTAACTTAATCGACTTGAAATTAAATTTTGATTTTCTTCTCGTTTGTTTGTTTTAGATGTTGAAAAAATAACAAAAATGAGTAAACTATTAGAAATTCTTTGTAATCCATCTCAAAGAGTTCCTCTGGAAACTCTTGAAAAATGTGAAATTGCTTTGGAAAGAATGGATATTGTTTCGTCATATGGAACACAATTTGGGGTAGGTTTTCAAATTAAATATTGCAAAGTTAACTATTATTTTACTTACTACCCATTATTATTATTTGTTTGTAGAAATCAACAAACCCACTTGTTGATGTTATAAACACAACTCTTCAAAGTCCTATTGTCAATCATACCATGCAAAGGACTTTTAAGCCCAGTTTAGAGTTACTTTTTGGCACCGACATTAGTGCTCCAACACCAGCTAAACAAGCCCGTCTTCAGCATGATGATACACCACAAGACATTCCACATGTTCTGCAAGGTGAAATTGCACGTTTGGACCAGAAGTTTAAAGTTTCTCTAGACACATCATCTCAAAACAATAACAAAACAATCAAATTGATTTGTTGTCTAGATGATAAACGTCTCCCATGTGTCCCACCAGTTAGTGTTAATATTCCAGGTAAGTCTATAAATAAAATTTCTAAATCTTCAAAAGTCGTTAATTATTATCATTTTGTTGTTTGCAGAGGAATATCCATTCACATCACCTAATTGCTCTCTCACTGTACAGGAGTACTCAGCTACTCCATTTTTATTAGCTGTTCAAAATGCTCTAATGGCAAGAATTGCAAAGCTGCCAAAATGTTATTCATTGTCGCATCTATTAGACACCTGGGAAATGTCAGTTCGTCAGGCATGCTCTCCAAATGCTGTTGCTATAAATGATTTAACTTCTTTATTTGGCATGTGAATTAATATAGTATAGTGAAGCAATAAAATTAATCAATTTATTTTTTAAATAAAATATATTAATAATACTTAGTTCATAGAGTAAATGATGCAACGGACTTTATCAGAATTATTAAAGTCGACAAGGAGCTTAAATAAATATTTACGTTTTAGGGGCCATATGAGCTGAGATCTACGTCTGCGAATAATTCTTTTAAAGCAAATATCAACTTATTCTTATTTTATTTTTTATATATATATTATAAATTTATAATATAATATAAATTTAAATAATAATTAGTTAAAACTACAAATAAAACACATTTCAATTATATTCCATGCGCCCAACAACTGCGACCTGCGAACTAACAAATGTGATTTCGCAGTCCGCAAAACCAAGACGCATTCCACAGAGCTGCGAACAAATATAAATAAATAAATAAATTCGCGACAATTTGTAATTCGCAGACACAAGTCGCAGCTCATATGAATGGCGCTTAAGTCTTAAATTTGATAAATAATAATATTTTTCATAGTTTTGAGTAGGCTACCAGAATGCTTTCGACACTAAAAGCTAAAGTATTTCTTCTTAAGAATAACTGTTCTTTAAGGTCTATAACAATAACTATCCGAATCATAAATTATCTAAAAAAAAACATAAAAATACACAATTGGCAATACTATTAAAATTTTATTTTCATTTTTCCAAATCTATTAACTTTAAATTCATTTTAATAAATTTATATTTTTTCAATATTTAAATTTTTACTAGATTTATTTTAAATGTAGGTAAATTACTGTAAAATTTACTGTACTGTCCGCATAAATCTACTCAAAATAATCTGTTCACTGATATATTTTTTCTTTGATTGCTTTTAAGTGAGGTTAAAGTGTACGACAAAGTTTAATCACCACGTATTAGTATATAGATTATGAGTAATAATGTAGCCTAGGTATTTGAACTGCTTGGCTACGTCAATAGGGGAACCATCCAAAGTCCAAACGTAATCATTAAGATCAATGCTAGAGCAAACAATCATAATTTAAGACTGCTTATGTGTGTTTATTTCATTTTAGTTATTAATTTGAGACTAATGGCAGTGCAACATCACACTATGGAGTAAAAGCATTAAAAAACGTAACAAAATTATTTTTTGTCTTTAGCTGTTAGAAATCCAATTCAAAAGATGTTTTATAACGCTATAATTGCATTTGGTCAATATATTGAGCAAAGTAATAAAATATATTAAAACACTCCATAAACATAAACAAAACGATTAACGAAGAATACACAAAAAACAGAAAAATACATTTTAACTTATTTCAATCAGAAAAAAAAATACTAAAACGAATTTTTTTTAACAAAAACTAATAATGGATTTTTAAGAAAACACCTGCGATTAAAGTATTTATTTAAAAAATTGCATTTAATAGTGCAAAATATAATGTCAAAAAAATTGATATTCTTTTTTCGACTGGTTTTAAACCTGTGCTGCAGCAAAATTAGTTGGAGTGAAATGGGAATATTACTTCAGTTTGTTTAAACTTCACTTCTTAATTTTAAAATTATGAAAATTGACTTTGCATCGTGCATCGTTCGGATTAAGAAGGTTATCTTCATTTGACTGTACATTGATTTGAAGATCACTGAAAGATACGTCCCCGCGAAAATGATTACACAGGGTGAGCCATAAGCAGTGCGCCAAAATGCTAGGGCGTGTAGGTTGGGTTGTATGGGAGGAGGTCTATTTACCCCCGTTTAGCCGGTAGGGTAATTTTCGAAAATATAGACTGAATTTTAAAAGCAAAAAAACAATTTTTTTTTTTTGGAAAGTGTATTTTATTTAACAGTCAAAACTTGCATACACCTTTTTGTATCTACATTTTTTTAGTAAATTCCATGCGTAGAAAAAAAAAAAGATTTGAAACACTTTAATATTTTTTTTAAAGAAATTCAATGTATCAAAAAAATTTCATTGAAAAAAATTTTTATTCATCAACATCACCAGTTCCCATTTTGAGTTTGGATTTTTTGGATTATTTTAGCATTTTAAATAAGGAATTTTATGCATTTTGATTATTTATCCTAATATTCTTTTTTTTTTGTAATATTTTGACAAAGGTCAATCCACGTTCCATGAAATCATTTTTTTTTAGAGTGAAAATCCTAAACCGATAACAAATGCGGCCCTGTTCTCTTTCTTCTCTTATACGTCATAATTTGCAGTTTATTCTAATACAATAAATTGTATTCCATAACAAACAGTACGGCAATTCTGATAACTGTATAAACTTATTAGAAAAAAGTCTGATGGTTTAACCTTAAACGTGTGAAAAATCGTAAAATCTAAAATTACAAGTGAATAATTTCTTGTTTTTTATAATTTTTTTAAATTAAACATTACAAACAATGGCAGCAGTAATACCAATTAGAAGAGTTGAAGAAATGTTTGACGCATCCCTACATACACCAGATCTCCATGCTGAGTTCAAAAGTGCAATGTATGGTAAGCAAAGTTTTTGCTTTAGATTTATTTAATACCTACATATCTATTAGAATAATTTATGTATATAAACATGATCATAAACGTATATTTACAGTTTAAGAAGATTCAAATTAATTATTCTTATATTCCTCCAAAGGTATTCTTATGCTCAGCGAACCTACTTACGTGAGACGAGTTGCACATGAGAGACTCCGCTTTAACTCATCTCCAGATAGACGTCTGATGGTTAAATATCAGGAAATGGAAAAAAGCATTGATGATATTAAACGTTTCAAGGAAGTTTCTCCCGAAAGTATGAACATGATTTAAAAAAAAAAAAAACAATTTTGTAATTCAAAATAATTTTGTATTTATTTATAATCCTTTATTAGATTTAAAACTAATGGACAAAATATTGAAGCTTATACACGATCAAAACAGAAATGAAACAATGGGATCACTATGTAAATATGACAATGTTTTACAGTTTGCGGCTACTTTTTATCCCAAAGTATGATCAGTAAATAATGTTAACAATTTAATATGGGTATTTATGTTTTCTAGGCGGTCAGAAAATTCTTTGAGATGTCTTTTTTGAAACTAGAAAAAATCGTTCATAACAATCCTCATGCCAATCATACATTGCGAAGAACTTTCCACCCGAAATTGGAAAATTTCTTTGGCATTGATATAAAAGTTCCTACAAAAAACCAGGTTGTCCGATTGCTAGACGTCGAAAAACCACAAGAGATTCCACATGCACTCCAGGGTGAAATTGCCGGTTTGAATAAAATATTTCAAATATCCCTAGATCCGACGAGAATTTATAAAACAATTCGATTAATATGCCATTTGGAAGAAGATCTGTTGCCTGCTGTACCTCCAATTTATATTGATATTCCAGGTAGTACATAAACATGGAATTTTCTCTATTTGATAAATCTATATTTATTTAATGTTTCAGAAAAATATCCTTTTTGTTCACCGACATGTGTAATTATGCAACATGATTATTCAGTTACACCATTTTTTGTGTCAGTACAAAAAAATTTAATTGACTTTATTTTTAAATTGCCAAAATGCTATTCTGTTACGCACATATTAAACTCTTGGGAGATGTCGGTACGAAAATCTTGTTGTTTTAAAAGTCTTAACGATAATAGTTTTGGTATGATTTATGAAATGTTGACGCAATAAAACTTTATAGATTATTTATTAAATAATATAAACTAAACAAACATTTGTATTTTAAAAATTAATTGATCGAAACTTGATCTAAAAATTTAATTAAACAATAAATTTTTGGATTTACCAAAAGTTCTAGTATAACGTTGTTTTAGCTGGTGTTTTTATTTTTGGTTCTAAAAATTCCCCTCTCGGATAAACTTTAGGGAATATGTATACCTCTTTTTAAAGGATTTCTGTTTTTATTATACGCCAACCTACGAGGTTATAGATTTTGTGATATGGAAAGCATTACATTTTATTCAATTAAAAATCTCATGAATAATTTGCCCCTCGTTGGGATGATAACAAACTAGGAATATTTGGAGCTGATACAGACCAATTAAAATGTAACTTTTATTTTAAAATCACCCTAATATAGCTAATACAAAGTTTACTTGGTGGATATTGAGGAAAACAAATGGTAAAAACAACATAAATGTACCTACATATACCGTGGTGGCCACAGAAATAGCACACTTTGTACCTACCTCTTATTAAATTTAAACAAAAGGAACCGTTGAAGTTTCAATTTTAACTAACTCTGTTTTAACTCTACCACTGAGTTAAAACAGAGTTAGTCAAACCTGCAAATTAAATGTTGCACAACTAATTCCACAAGCTATTTTTTAGTCGTGAATGACACGAAACACGGTCTAATTGTTCCTTATATTCAAATTTAATAAAGATACAAAATTACAAATAGGTGTGCTATTTCTATGGCCACCACTGTATGTACATGCTCGTATACCTACTTGAATAATTAATGAAAAGGTCAAGTGTACCGCTATTTTCAGGAATATTTCACCTGGACAAATAAAGTATTCAAAGAAACAAAGATAATTCATGTGACGTGTTAAATTTCATAAATTTTCTAGGGAAGAATATGTAAAGAAGGTGAAATAATGTAGGTACGAGCAAAATTTTGAGGTCCCAATAATTATTGTAGTCGGTAAGCTAATTTAAATTAAGACAAGCGAACGTTTTTATAAGAAAGAATGTTATTTTACTATCCATCTTTAAACAAGTAGCGCTAATGTCGCTTAGGAACCATAACTTATATTGAAAAGAAATATGAAAGATTTTATTCGGTTGGTGACAACCATATTTATGATGATTTTGCATCTGAAGTTTTAATTAGAAACTAGCAGCTTGCATAATATAGTCAAGAAAGTCGAAAATGCCGCCTTCGAAAATATAGGTACCTACTGTTAAAATTTTACTTGCCACTTAATCCAAATGTTAAAAAACAGACTCCCAAGTTTTTGTTTTATGACGAGACTTAGCTAGACTAAACAATGGACTTGTTACAAAGTGACGCACGTCTGGGCTAAATGACGCCATCTTGGAAAAAATAGGGTTTCCATAGAAATTTTCGATAAATAGTATGACAATATCACTGGTGCTTTTACCTTTTTATTTATGGGCTTATGGAGTTATTTAACTCAGTCTTCGCATTAAAAAAAAAATAATTAGGAAAAAAAACAATGCATTATTTCCAATAATCCATCCTCTGAAATTAACACAATACAAATATAGGTGACAGCCAGTTACATAACATGTTGCCGTAAGCTTCTCAAATGCTCAAACACCAATAATTTTTCAGCAAAATTGGTAAACAAAAAGTAACTTCCCTGACCAGCGAGTTTTAAGGATTTTATCTCCCTTTTCGGAGAGTTTGCCCCAAATAGGAACACTTTATCCATGTGCTGTCACGCCAGCAAGTTTGTATGGACCAAATCTCATAGTAAAAAAAAATTCGTTTCGCGAATTTGCAGGTTACAAATTTTCATAGCAAAATAAAAGTTTTTGTCTTTAATGTCGTTTTCAATTGGCAATCCGGAATTGGTTTTAGATTCGGAATCCCAATTGAACAGTTTTTTTCGATTCTGAAAAATTTGATGTTTGGTGTGACAGTATTAGTATTTCAAACAATCACTTCACAGTTGTAAATTTAAAAAAATATGACAATTATCAAGCGTGACACTAAATCTTTGAATGTGTGAGTGATTCTGTTTTTGCTTCTGATTTCAAATCCAGAAGAGAAATTCTCTTTTTTTTAGAATCAGAACTGTCACTTTTGCCCAATTGAACGCATTCAGAATGCTTTTTTCTACTTCCAGATTGCCAATTGAAAACGACATAAGAAAATACCCAACAAAAACTTGAATTTCACAAAAGTGACGATTTTGACGTTTCTTTGATAAGCATACATCTACTCTGAATACCTAAAAGCACTTGTTTCGGGAGCTATTCACTTGATTGAAAAAATAAATACACAAGATTTAAGATATTTTGAAAATATATATATATACATATATTATTTTATTTGTTTTGTTGTATTTATTATTTCTTTTGTTAATTTTTGAAAACATATTTACAATATTTTGTTTTCTATTTCTGTTTTCATACCTACAATATACATTATTTTATATTATACGGTGTTTATATGCTTAATGTTTTTTTAAATAAATAAATTTGTTTTGTTTTATGAAAAAAAAACTTAAATATCACAGATTTACAAAGATCTTAAGATTTTGTTTTGTTTGATTCTAGATTCCAGTATAGGTACACTAAATTCGATTTAGATTGTACAAAGAAATGAAATTCAAAAAAACTAGTAATTAAATTCAATATAAAATAATCTTTCTCTCATTTCTTCTTGTAATGAATTTCAATTCAAAAGGAATTAACGCGCATTATTTTTTTTCCAAATGTTTAAATACAGATCAACAAAATCCCAATAGATTGGAATGAAAGAGATAAATTAATATACGCAGCGTTTTAGAGAGCGCAATAGCCTCCTCGTGAGGCTCATGATCAGTTATGTGGCTTAGTTCATCAATTGAAACTCTGACTGAAAATCACTGCTGATTGTACTGCAGTTGCTACTACTACTGCTGCTACTAATGCTGCTGTTGCTATTCGTGCAAATTTGTACATGGACTGGTGCTGGAATGATGGGGCGCAGATGGACTATTTGACTGTGATTAATACCTGCTGTGGAGGCAGTTGTTGCCACTGTCACAACGGAGCCATTTTGTAGTGCCTTATCTTTACCGTGACGCTTGACATGTTTTGACAGATGATCACTGCGCATGAACTTCTTTTGACATACACCACAGACAAATTTCTTTTCTCCCGTATGAGTACGTTTGTGACGCGATAGCTCATCGGAACGTGAGAAACGTTTGTCACAATTCTCCCATTTGCAGATAAATGGCCGTTCCCCAGTATGAACGCGCTGATGAGCTTTCAAATGACTGGATTTGAAATAGTTCTTGCCACAATTAGAATGTTGACACTCGTACACACGCCTCCTTTCTGGTGCTGCTGCAGGTGTAGGTACTGTTGCCAGCTGTGATTTTGGCTGGGGTGCAGGTTGGATATTCTGGAACAAGCCATTGTTTGGATTGAAGAGCAATAGATGAGTTGGGATGAGAGTTGGTTGATTTTGATGTTGAGGAACTGCCGTAGGACCAGAAGTGGCAATGTATATATTTTTAGGTGCTATAACTTGATATTGTGATCTATTTTGCTGTTGTTCCTGCTGCTGCTGTTGTTGCGGTATTGGAGACAACGCTGGGGGTGGTGGCAGCTGGAAATTATATTGTTGTTGAACTGGATGTGTTTCTTGTACTGGCATTGGTGAATTTTGAACTGGGTATTGCACATTTTCCGTGATTTGACATTTCTCAATTTTTGATGGATCATTGCTCATTGTATTACGACCCATTTTGAACTTTAATTTCCGAACAATATTCACTGAATCATATTCAGGCTCTGAGTTATCTGGACTAGATGCTGATACACCTTCTAACGACGAACACACCCCAGAACGGTTGACATGCATAATGACACTGGCACGCGGTTGCAGTGGAACCATATCAAAATTAACCTCTGGTGGTGGAGTTAATACCAAAGTTGGAGGAACTCCACAAAATTCTTTTGCTTCAAATGACTTGTGTTGTTGTAAGCCAACAACATCAAGACGCTGCTTCTTATACGGTGGTATATCAGAGTCATAATCCTCATTGTCAGATGGTTGTGGAGTCACAAAACCTGGACGTTGTTGATTTAATTGTAATGATGACGATGATATTTGAGACTCAAGCTTTACCTTCAAAAAGGCATTATCAATTTTCTTTTCAATCTAAAATTAGATAAAAATAAATACAAAAAATGATTAGTTTAAGTTTAATTGAAAACAAACCAATAAAAAATTGTGTTAAAATAAAAAATATAAACAATCCTTTTTGAATTTAAGATTTGTTCTTTTATCTAAAAATAGATACACAAATGTTTTGGTGCCAAATTGTCTCCAACGATAACATTGAAAGCTAAAATATCGAAGTCGAAATCTATTTTAGTATGATATCAAAAAAAAAACCCAATGCAAAAAATATAGAAACTCTTTTGCGTCTCTTATTTTATTTATGTATTTATAGTATGTATCTTAAAATAATTGAGAAAAACATAAGTACCTGCTTAATTTATGAAAACATGACTGCACCTTATTTTAAAATCGACGTTATTAAAATCGTCTCAATCGATAAATTCAAAATGCAAAATAAAAACTGATGCAATCTTATGGCGATATTAACTTTATACTTTCAAGGCTCTCAGAATTGAACTCAAGAAAAAAAAACTAATTAATGCAAAAATTTTTTTTGCTCAACGATAAAAATGATCGGATAAATTTTAGCTTACAAAAATGTATATTTGTATTATTAATGACTAATTTAAAAGAAAAGATAATTATTGTGAATTGTGAATAATATTTGACATTTATCCCTCATTTCCATTTTTGTCTTATTCAAGCATACCTGCATATGAGAATGTACCAGATCAAATTTTTTGAGTAAAATTATTATGATGTCAAAAGAAATACAAAAATTATCTATACTCCTAAAAATATCACAAAAAAGCTTAATAAATGTTAAATTGAAAAATCTATTGTGAATGCACCATAAATTGCGATGATCTTGTCGATGAAATTTCCGGTACACCCGCCATTATTTTTTTTCAAATTGAATTTGAATTAATGGATGTATGTTGGAAAGGAACAAGCAACAAACAAAAAAACACAAATTGCTTTGTCAATTTGCAAAACCAGATAAAAGAAAGAGTTAAAACAATTAAATAAAGACAAGCTACCTAATTTGATAATAGACTCATGTCATAGATCAGTACCTATGTACCGACCTATCCTGTGTATTTGTTTATATATTTGTCTGTCCGTCCCTCTTTTCGTATTTATTTTAGAGGTATGAAGTCTGTTTCAAAAGAGGAGGGAACATTTGTATTAACAAAATGTGCAATGTCAAATGAGTCATCAAGCTTAGTTTTATTTATAAACCAACCTCTATTATAGAAAAAAAAAAATGCTAAATCACCAATAATACTATTTTGAATTATTATTTACTTTGAGTTATCATAAACATATTCACAATAGTTTTTCATTTTTATTTCAACGAACTTAAAACTTATTTAGGTTTTCAAATAAATTCATCTTTGTTGAACTTTAATTTAAAAATTAAATCTCTTCATAGGTACTATACCTACACGTTATTATACAATCAAAAATAAAAAAAACTCATCAAAAAGAGAAAGAACCTTCTTCAAATCAAGTTACGAACAAAAAACAAATGTAGGTAGTAGATAACTACGTCAAACATTTTTGCTAGTTTACAGCAAAAGTCGCCCACATAATAAAGGTGTAATACTTTTATCCATCAACTTCATCACAGTTAGGTGGATATCTACCTGAATACCTACAACCTGTAGCTGAGGCGTAATAGAACAGAAATACCAACATAGCTAACTCTACCTAAAAATGGACTCATAGCATTGTGTAGGTAGGTATTTCATCTTATAGGTACCTACCAACTTATAAAATTCGATAACCTAAATGTCAGACGAGGATTGAAAACTACGTCATCAACAAACGCGACGCGACGTATGTACGTATGTTGTTATATGCACATACTGAAAAAAGGTCCTGGAAATATCCAAAAATAACTTTCCCTCTTCCCTTTGTTGCACAAGAGTGAAGACCGTCCAAGGTTGAGAATGTAGAATGTATCTACATAAATATAAATAGGTAGTAGGTAGTTGGAAAGTCAATAAAATGAAAAGAGAATGATTTTGCCTCCACCTTAAATTTTCCGAGGGTGACTGACAGTTAGTGAGTGGTAGAACGAAACTGATATTTATTTCACTCTCAAATAGGTTTTTCCGCACTCCGGTTTGCCCAAAAAAAAACTCATCGATTTCATTAATCAAGAGTCAAGACACAAAAAAGGGGGTGGGTGCATTCACTCATCGCGGGCCTCTTTTCAATCTCTCCCCATTATGTATACACGCGCGACCTCCACATTGTAACACAAATATACCTACAACAAACTAGTATTGTTATAATTTTTTTTCTCTCAATCCCATCACTTGCTGAGTACGTGAGACGCGTCAAGCAAACGTAATACCCCAGGCCGGATGAATGCCATCGCGTCAGCCAGCCACAACGAAATCCATGCTATGCCATGCCGTGTTCACGTGAACACCAGCTGATACATGAACGGGCACTGCGTGATCGTTCAGTGAACTGGGAGTGTAACCGAAATGGTTGTGTTTTGTTTTTAGAAATCCAATCGGAGCAAGTGAAATAGTGAATGCGCCACACTGCGTATTTTCTAAGAGGGAAACACACGATGTGGGTTAAATATTTTCTGAGCTGCCTTCATTTATTATTGGGTGTTAATTTATAGTTTTATTTTTAAGTTTTTTTTTTGTATGTTTTTTGAATAATTTATTTAGTTTTTTTTTTCTATTTTTAACAATTTTGTAATATGAATAATTTTCGGTATTCACTTTTCTTCACAAAAAAAAAACCTCAATAAAATTTGAAGTTCTTATTTGACAAAAAAATATTTTTTTGGATATAAAATTTAACTTTCACTTGAATATTCCGTTTTTTTTTTACTAATTAAAAATATGACATATTTTTTTTTTGATTTTCATAGATTGAACTTACATTTTTAAATTCACATAACGGTGGTGTTGCAGGAGGTGATGGTAAAATTTGAATATCCATTTTGTATTTCCTTCTTTTTTTGTTTTTATTTAAATTGTTTGTAGGTAGTTTTTCACTTATTCTTTTGAAATTTTTTATTAAAAAAATCACTGTTTTTTTAGCACTTGTTTGTTTTTTTTTTTTTTTTTTCTTAAATATATTTTGCTTTGCAAAAAGTCTTCTTTTTCACTTTGTTTAAATGGGATAATATAATAAACTTCTACTTCAAGACGTGTAGAAAATAGCGAACCTTCCCGTTTGGAATTCAACAAACGAATGAAACAGTTTGCAGATTCGCATTTCGTGTTGTTAGCTTGTTGAGTCAGTCAATCGGGGAGTGCTATTCAGGAAGAAAACAAAAAAAATAAAAAAAAAGATAAAACATGAAATGAATCTAAAATGTATACAGACAGATACGTGTATACAAATACAAAAGATAAAATAGTGTGTGTTTTGACGTTGTCGTCATTCCTCGTCAGCCGAATGCTTCGTGTTTTCTCTGCTGGTGCTACTGCTAGCTGTGCCATGCCCCTTGATATTTGTATGTGTGTTTTGGTTGCATTGTTTATCTACACCAGAGGAAAAAGAAGAGGTTATGATATATTTTTAGGAAGAATGGGGGACAACAGAAAACAGAGTGGTATTACATAGGGTGTGCCTCTCTCTTGCTGAAATGAAGGTTATTTATTGAATTACAATTTTATAGTCGTACTAAGGTATTTCCAAGGACGCTTGTTGCTAGACATTATATTATTATAGATACATACATATAAGTATTTTGATGTAATTTTAACATTTTTTCTGTAGTTAATTTTTAAAAAATAATGGGCGCCCGACGTGAGGGCTATAAATGTAAAGTTGAATGAAAATATCACATTTTTATGATGATTATGAATAAAATATGGTATACGCACTACAAAGACTAAGGGAATGATTAAAAACACCATAAGTTGGCGCCCAAAGAGCGGACTCGATATAAAATTAAACCAAAATTCACCTTCAAATGATATGTTATGCTGTAGATAAAATGTTGTTTAACAGGCTTAACGTGAGAAAAAATGTACACAAAACTCAAAAAAGGCTTAAAGACTGAAATGAAAATGTTTTAATTGGCGCCCAACGTGAAATCATGTGCCGTTAAAAGTGCAACAATTAGCCAGAAATACTAAAAAGAGGTAACAAATCATTTTAAAAATTAAAAAGGCAAAGTACAAAGTGTATAAGGTTAAACAAAATTGGTTTAATGCTCAAAGTATATATTTTTTTCATGGATAATAAGTGGCATAGCAGGTGCTAGATATTAAAAAAAAACTGTTATAAACTCTAAGGCACTAGGCGAATGCGTTTCAATAAAAAATAGGGCTGGATATAAAATTGTATAAAATTAATTTCCTTTTTTCTACCCTACACAAAAAAAAGTTATTATTATTACCTATCCTTTTGACGGGTAAAACATCTGTATTTTCTGTGCTGTATTATAAAACTTATAGAATTGATCGTCTAATCCGGGTCTACTTCTTTATAAATTGATGAACAGGGTTGGTTTGCAAACAGTGAAAAACATTTGTAAAAACCCAGATTAATTAGTAGATATATTTTATAAGTACTTTAGCAAAAACGGGCTCATGTGGATTTCGGCACAGGCCTCTCTAAAATATTTTCCAGTTAGGCCACTGTGCTTTCACCAAAACGTCAAAACCCAAATTATTATTAAAAAAATATCTTCTTTAAGCCAATTGTCAGAGTTTATGATCATTTTTTCTCGCGTTGGGCGCCTGTTAAGAAACATTATTTTTCTTATAGCAAATTTATAAAAATAATTTTCATCTGTATAAATACTTACAATCACCCTGTTAAGTTAAAATTGAGTTATTTTTGCCTTTATATCATACCAGATACCTACATAGGTATATTGTTTCGCTCACGCTAAGAAAATCCCCTCACAATATACGAATTCGATGTCCATATTTTTTGTATCCCCATGAAAACATTCCATTACAAAATACACTTGTCCTGCTACCTTAGGAGTAGCTCTACATCAGCTACATCACCTAAGAGCTAACGACTGTCATTGCTGGTGGGTAGGGTATCATGAATCCTAATCCAACAATCGACAACGTCGACGGACGCCGAGAAGAAGAACCTTTAGCACACTTTCATGGGAATTGGGTTGCTGTTCATGCGCTCACTAGTTGATTGGAATCCAGAGCCAGACGAGGTTTTCGTGCATCATAAAAATGAGTATCCATGTGTAGGCTATAATAATTCTTTGGTTGTATTTATTATTACGTTGCACATACATACATATCTGATATGTGTTGTCGAATTGACGATGACTATAATTTATTCCCCTCCCAACCATCTTATTCATCTATGAAACCCACAAAAAAAAAGAAAGAAAACATAACAAAAAAAAAATCAAAATAAACCAGTCTGATTCATATCAAAATTACCCTTCTTTTCACCTCTTTCCTCTTGTATTTTGCTTTTTTGTTTTAAACCATCAACGCGCCAGAGCCAAAGTAAAGAGAGATACAGAGAGAAAAATAAAAATAAAACTGGGGGCTCGTTCGTTATAGCCAATCAGAAGTCAAGGCGCCGCTTGCTGTTCACGCGTTGACCTCATGCTTATCGCAAAGTGTTCACGTGAACAGCGAGTTGTTTCGAGCCAACTGTTCAAGGGTCAATTTTTATGTTGTTGTTGTGATTGTTGTTTGGATGGCATGGCATGGCATACAGAAATATTCTCGAATGGCGCGCTGTGTTTTGCTTGAGTTTTCTGTTTTGAAGTTTGTGATGTTACTTTTGGCGCATTTTCTCATTTTTTGAATTTGAAAATAATGAAAATAAAAGCAGAGAGAAGAGAAAATATTCCACAAGGCCTGACGGCAATGGCTTGAAATTTTGTGGGTGTGTATAGTATTTGGGTGGTGGCCGGTGTTTATTTTGTTTGTACACGTAAGTAAGTACATAGTTGTGAGAAGGTTATTTATTGACGACAAACAAGGAACAGTAATGGACATTATTTTTATTTTTTTTTGTATTTATTTTATTTTGCAAAATCTTAAGAAGACGAAATAGTTCAAGTGGGTGTTTTTCAAATACCTATGTATGTATATGTTATATTGCAATAAAAAAATTGAATGGGGAAAATGGAAAATTTCCTGCTAGATACATTTTTATATACAAAGGAGTTTTTCGCAATATGTATGTACCTACGTAATGTTGAAAAGATGATGCCACCTTGTGGCGTAGGACTAATGCCAGTTCCATTATACCTATACGTTGTAGTAGGTACATAGATACATGTCACGTGGGTAGGTTAACAATACTTCAAGGTGTGTACATACGTATGGCTTTCGTTTTATCAAATTCGATAAAGTAAAATAGACGTATGTATGTAGGTTGGGAGATTTCGGAATTTTAAATGTCAAACTTATACGTGGTGTGCACGTGGCTTATCTGCGTTGTTATTACATACATATAGACAGGCATTTTGAAATATGTTACAGACATTAGGAGTTTTAATTGTAGAATGACTAGGTATGAGTATTTAGAAGTGAAATCGATTAGAATACCAACTCTGTTTGTTTTTTTTTTGCTGTTTCAGATTGATGTAAAATTCATATAAATATTCTTATCAATTATTTTGTGTTTGTGTATAGCTAGGTACCTAGGTAAAAAAAAACTTTTTCATGTTATGTCATGTTACGAATCAACCCACAGATAAATCAAACACATTCACCCCTTTATTTTTATTTGTAGGGATTTTAATAAGTAAATTTTTCCTACCACTAATGCACATTTGAATAAGTGCTAGGCTTCTTAAAATAATATGAAAATCTTATTAAATTTCAGTACGATTTTTATAATTAAATAATCCAAATTCTCTTTAGAAGTTTAGTGTAGACTTAAGGTTTATTTCATTCAGCTGAAAAAATGTTTTTACATGGATATAACATGAGTTGCACGGGACAAAACAAGGTAATCCCTCACGATCAACTTCTTAAATTAGCATGCTTGTTTACTCTTATTTATAACTAGGTACCTACGCACTATATAATAATTTTATCTTACATAATGTCCAAGTCAAAAGCTCACTTTTTTGTCACTGTCCATCATTCTGCCACACTAGGAAGAAAACCCGAGGCAACTATTTCTTTAACGAATTAGAAGAACTATCAGTCAAGAGCTTACTGAACTTCGTCAAGACTTCCAAATGGCTAGACGATCCATCAGATTTATAGGTTCATTTCAAGAAGTTACAATACTTCAAGGTATCACAATGGATCTACATTGACCTAAGTGTGACGGTAACAAAATCAACTGTCAGCCCAATTAACCTAACCTAACCTAAGCCAAAAGCTTATAGGTACTACATCCATAAAAGCAAATACATTTTGTTGATTACGACCCTTTTATTTAAAGGGTGTCATATAAAAATCTTGTGACTGTAATTCAAAAAAAATTACAATTTTAAGAAAATCGGGCAGATACGCTATGTATTAGTATTTTATTTTCAATTTAAAAATGACTCATTATAGGTATATTAAAAAAATTTTAATATGAATGTTTTAGAATTAATCTAACAAAATAACTTTTGCTATACGATTTAATGAATTGAGTCATAAACTTTTTTATTCGGAATCACCTGGCATGCGAGTGTTTTCTAGCGGAACAGGATATGATAGTAATTTATTAAAATTAGCAACAATATTCTTCAGTTCACTGTAAGGTTATCAGTTTTTTTTTGAAAAAATAAAAAAAAAGATGATTGTTTTGAATGAAATCGTATATGTATTTATATTTAGAAATGTTTTTGTTTTTCTTATCTGTTTTTAAAGCGATACTTGTTAATTTTTTTTTTTTTTTTTTAACTATTTTGAGTTAATGGCGATGTTAAGTTAATTTATATTTTTATGCCTTATACAGATTTAATGTCGAAAAGGTTATTAAAAATTCACATTAAGCAAGAATAAAATTAATCTTTTGTTTTGAAAGGGCTTTTTTCCAAATGTGCGATTGTTCTTCATTTTAGACTTATTCCAACTTAAAATAATTTCAAAGTTTTTTTTCCACAATTTTTGGATGTTCCCTATAGGGAACACATTGAAACAAAGTGAAGACTTTGACTTTTTTGATTTGTTTATTGTGAATCAAAAATCTCCAATTGCCAAAATTTCTAGTCCTTTGACTAGAACTTATTGTAAATTTTTAAAAGGCAATACATACATGTTTTTAAAAATTCACAATAAGATACATACATACATACACACAAATGTAGATACCAACAAACTTAAGAGTCCTTACTTTGCCACAATGACGGCTACGATATGATGTTTGATATTTTACAATTTTTGCGCAATTAATCATATACATATGTATGTTAAGTACAAAAACCTGAAAAAAAAGATTTTAAGATATGTAAACATATGTAAATGAACAGCGACAAATATTAAGCTCAATGCAATATATAATTTAAATTCTATAACTTCCAAATGCCAAAACAAACAAAAAATTATACATAGGTACCTATTTACATTGTTAAACTATTCTTTCAAAGTATATAAAAGTATCTCGTGCATAATCTTATTCATTCATCATTGACGAAGTATTATTATCGTCACTGCTTTTGCAATCATTAACCATATGATCTTTATTTTTGTAGCTCAATTTAACAAACAAATACCCAAATTACAAAAGTTCAATCCCCGATAGCTTAATAGATGTTTGTGACAATTGTTTAAATATTTCTTTTTATCAAGTGACTTTGTGCACCCAATGTTCACGTGAACATAGATTTCCATTGCTGTGTCACGTGGCCATTTATTTTTAGATTCTACTCGTACAGATGAATTCTATTTTTTTTTGTTTGCATCAATCTGTTTTATCTATTTATACATATATCTTTCATAATAAACATATGTACATATTTATGTATTTGAAAATATTTTCATGGTACATATTTTTTAAAAAGATTATTATGACGTTATTTGATAAAATTGAATAATATGGGTCACTGTCGGAAAACATAATTCATTCATCTAATAGTTTGTAATTGTGTTGAAAATTGAATAGTTTTTCAACATTAATTCGATTTTTTCATTTCTATCACATTTCGTATTCATTTACAAAAATTAAAATGGTAGAAAATGTCTATTTATGAAGGTAAATTAACAGATCTAGGAAAATAATTATACAATGAATTTTGACCAAACGTTTGAATGAACCTGAACGCCATTTGAATCTAATTATGAAAGGCACCTATACAAATGTTTCTACTAAATGCATTAGGCACATATTTTAAAAATATTTATATTTTCATATAAATTTATAAGTGAAAAATATTGTATTCAAATACTCAATAGGGACATTTACCAATTTGTCATTGGGCCAAAATGAAGAGTTTGACGTTTGTGATTTCTTTATTGTGAATCAAAAAATGCTCTAATAGCGAAAATTTCAAAGCTGAGCCGATATGATATTTTGGCATACGAATAGTTGGCCAGCAGTAGTTCAAAAATCAGCTGACTCAACAACATCCGAGAAATTTTTGGAAGGAAGATTGTGCCAAAGTGAAGACTTTGACGTTTGTTTATAGTATTTTTTGAGAATTTAGAAATATATTTCTTTTTTATTTAAAAGGTTTTTTATTTTGATTTGTTTAAAACAATCGTTTTTCTCTATCCTTTGAAGATGGTGAAGTACTTTAAGTAGATGTAACGGAGACCGTGCAAAAGTACTTGACAACATTTTGAGTTTAGCACGTGAGCTACATGGGCGTAAAATCCTAGCTTAAATTTAAGTACATTGAATTTTATACATTTGAACCAACCTAGAACGTTTAAAAAATTTGAACTGTTACTCTGACACTATAATCGCCTTTGATCGCGTTCGAGAAAATAGATAGCTATGCATCCGAGTTGGGGGTCAATAGGGGCCATTTCAGTGAAGAGAAGCCCTGTCCAACTTTGGATCTTTTGTACAGAAAGTGAAGCTTACAGTCCATATTGTACTACATATTGGCAAAAACAAATTTAAAAAAGAAATATAAGGGAGATATGTAGATACATTTTTCGTAATGATATTTTGCCTAGGAAAAAAATTGCTTACGAGCTTCACTTCTCCAGGACAGTAATGAAAGGGGATGTTTGCTTTACCGTTAAGTCTTAACCCTTTTTTGAAAACAATTTCGTAGGTATTCAATAAAAATAAGTTTTTGGGATTCTATGATATTAACTCCGAATGTGTAAATATTTCATCATAAACCAATTAAGTTTATTTATCTACTAATGATAACACGTTCTTCCTTCAAAAAGTTTTCCATGCAATATACTAAAAATCAAAAAAAAAAAATGAAGTCTGCCTAACATTTCTCGATTTCTCGGTAAATATAAAAAATATATACAAATTAAGTTAAACAAACAACCAAATCCACAATCAACTAGCTACGTAGCTAATTCTTGCTAAGTACTCAAACACATAACCAAACAGCTAAATTAAAAATAGTGGGCTTGTGGTGCGAGTATTTTTTTTAAATTATTTTTTCTCAATCGAGCAAAACCGTTCGTTCGTCCGCGCTGAACCTGCCGCCTGCCACACACGCATACACTTTCATTGGCACCGATCACGTTTCTCGAACGTGATAGGGGCGTACCGAGTAATAATAAAATAATCACGGCGTTCAACGAAAACAAAACGTGTTCAATAATACAAAAAAAAAAGAAAAACAAACATATAAATAAAACATACAATCTTAGCCGACGAAGATTGTGCGATGCGGGGAAATGTATGCCGTGCGAATAACTTTGGACCCAGAGGGTTGTTGTTTTCATTTCACAAGATAATCAGCACAAAAATACCGATTGGGTCGTGTCCAATCCAAAAACGCTATTGAATGATTGAATTTTAATCGCTGTCAAGGTGACAGTTGGCAGTGGTAAAAAGATGAACTTTTGTGCGATCAGTTTCGAATTGTTTTAGGAAAAGGGGCTCGATAAATTCCTCACTTATCATTATTTGGGTATATCACTTTTTAGTAGATTTTATCATAGAACAACTAATGGCTTTTCAAATTTAGTTTACTATAATTATGACAGCTAAGGTATTATTTGTTGCAATCTAATGAAAGATCAAAATAGTGTGAAAGAGAAGATTTTTTGTTCATAAACATTTTTAGATTTGATCTTTTTGGTTTATAACTCATTGGGTCTCTCACATGACTTTGCTATAAAAAAAGATATTTATTTAAGGCTCGCAACCGCTTCGTGATTTGCACCAACTGCTCACGTAAATAAACCTCTCAATGGTCACTCGTAGAACACATGCTCAATTAGTTGTATTACCGATGGATGGCAATGGCGGCAAAGCGTTGGTAATGGTTTATAAAACAACTGGCGTCATTGAGTAGAGGTGTTTAACCGCTCTTGCCATTCATTAATTTTATTATTATCGTCGTCGACCGAAATTAGTTGTATATTTTTTTTCTAGTTGTTTTTAAATAGAAAAAAAAAACACTACCTACATAATCGATATAGACGTATAATGTATATATGCTAAGCATGATACGGGGCATTCCTAATGATGTAAACTTTAGCTGTACTGAAAACAATTTCCGGTTTTTGTTTTGAATGAAGGTGTGGTGACGGATATTCTAGGAAATTTAATTTTGTTAGGTAAAGTTAAGTAAGCACATGGTCTATTCGTGTAATTAATTAATGTAGATTATAGAAATGCAAACAAAATACATTATTTTATTAAAATACTCGTATATATGTGTGTAAAAAAGTAAATAAACTTTTTAACCGGTAATTGATATGTATGTACATATGTAAATTAACTTTCCAGAAATTACGATTTCAAGTTATGAACTTCAACTTGATCTGCATAGAATGTATATCAATGTATATCACAAACATACAAATTATACATGCAATGGCTTAAAGTCTTCGTAAACGTCTTGAACTGTGTAAACCTGTCAATTTTATATGGAATCTTGAATGAGCCGTTGAATTTTGTAGTAAATGAAACTCCATTTTTTTTTTCAAGGTGGCGGCATTCAGCTTAGACGTCATTTATTTTATTTATTACTAGGACAACAAAACCAAGGTTTATCACACATTTATATACGACGAAAAGCAGGGATGGCTGCTATTAAATTAAATTATGTCCGATTGAAATTTGCCATCCAACGAAAAGTTATCTTACGAACATTCAAATGCAGAAGTAAGCCATGCAAAGCGCTTCCAAAATTTTGATTTCTTTTGCTAATAATCAGTTCACTTTTGCCGGGTTTTAATTTACAGATTTCGCTGCATTATATGTGATTCAAAATTTGTATTAGCTTGGTTTCATACGACTACCGATTATAGCTCTTTCTATCAAAAATACTTCTAATATTTGTTTCCCAATGTTTTCGTGTAGATAAATGTACATATATAATATTTGGAATATTTTTTTTTTCAGGAAAAGTTTTTTGAAATTTTCGGCATCCGGATGAAAAATTGCGTTACTTAATTGCGGTCACCAATTTTCAAAATTTTCAATAGCCTTTGTTGTTGTATTAAAAATGGACCCGTTCATTACTTCTTGTGTGTTGTGATATCGATTTTTCTGTTTTTGTGGCTACTTTGCCACCTCAAAAGTAAGTAAAACGCTGACGGTAAAATTAAATATCATGCTTAAAGTGCTTATTCTCATTCTAAATGTAAATTGTTCATCGCAATTGCTTTTCAAGTTCTGGATTTTTTTAGTACTTTGAATGCAATATTAATTTATGTTTTCAACATGAAAACAACTTTATAACTTATTCACAAATAAAACCGATCATGCCTCATCATGATGAGAAGTGCAATAAAAGTTATTTTTATTTTTTTAATGATAACTAAACGTCCAGTGAATTGAAAGAGTTCTGTCCAAAAATGGTTCTGTTGACATAGGCCGCTTATATTTCGTCATTATTTTTATCTTGTTTTTTTAGTTTGTTCATTTCGATATATATTTAATTTTATCTTTTAAAAGATAAAAAATAATCATAATCAATAATATTTAATATTATCTTCAATTATTTTATTTTTGTCTGGTGGGTTCTTAAATAAAAACAAGGATTTCCTATCAATAAACCACAGTTTAAAAAAAAAAGAAAAAACAAAATCCACCGATATCCAGAATTGTTCGTACTTTGTTTATTTTGATTAGAGCTTCTCATAAGTAAACAAATGGTTAAGCCTCTTATCAAGCTTTCATTTATATTATTATTGTTGGTGGGTAAATTAAGTTACGCCATAAAGTATAACAAACGATTCATTTTGTTTTGGTGTGAGGGTTTGTAGTAGGTAGAGCAAAGCATTTCCCTTATCGCAACCGGCCTTTCAGAGACATTATTTGCGTGATCGTGATGTCGTCGTTTAAAAAAAATTTTAGGTACACATAAAATTAGTACCAAATAATAAATTTAACATGAATTCAGTTAAAAAAAAATGTAATCATTTATTTCTACTTATGTTTATTTTTAAAGATAGGTTAAGGTCAATGAAAACACCATAATGACTTTTAATGAGAATTTGAAAATAGAAAAGATTATAAAAGAAGAAGGTTTTAGTTTTTAGATGATACGTGCACATTTTCATGTTTTTTTTTTCAAATTCAAAATGGCAAGAGCCTAACAATATAAATGACCAGCACCGTTGCAACACTGTTTACTAATCACTCAAAAATAATATTTTTTTTCGAACGTTCGTCGGCATGGGTTAAGTTATTTCAACTATATTAGATTTAACCAAACTGGTCGCTTTTACACGAGTCAATTTATTGATGTCAGGCAACTGACAAAATAATGGCTATACGATGTACACATACATAAATATCTAAGTAAACATATTTATCTTGTAAAGGTTTCCAGAATTCACAGCTGTCAAAAAACAAAAATGACTGGTTCTTGTGACCCAACAACAAATATATGAAAACAATAAAAAGTGAAGGGTCATAGGATTCGCCATTTACACTGATTTTGGTAAATGCGCAAAACTAAAATAAAATAAAAACCATAGTGTTTTTAACCTTTAATGTGTTGTGAATTAATGGTACATACTCCGATAATCTGTTTGATAAAGTGAAGTTCTGTTCAAAGTGAACTAGGTTTAAGCAAAATAAAACAACTTATATTCACATGTTGCAACTGACAGAGACGCTAGATTTAACCGATTTTTTCTTACGTTAGTGCTCTATTTGCTTACCAAGCTGTCAGTTTGACGTTTACGATTTTCTTATCGTGAATCATAAGTCATGTTTCTTTGGTGGTGGCTACCTTGTTATCCATTTTCAATGGAAATCCTATACAAAATAGTTTTTGTTTTTCAATTCTTATTTATTTAGAGTTTTGGTTATTTGTTTTTTTGACTAACTAGACGTCAAGCCACGTCATTCACTGGAACATTTTTTTTTTGACATAACAGATGACTTTAGTTATAGGGGCGTAACTACTCTGCCCAGAAGATGTCATGAGTAGTACTTCACCACCACCAAAAAAAAGTTCTGTTTTACCAAAAACAGGACATATATATGTATGTATATGTATTGCTTTTTATAAAAAAGCCCCATCAGTTAACTTCTAAAAGTCTTGACTGATTAAGGTCACGTTCACTCGATTTATATTTGTGTATTGTGTTGTCGAGACTTCACTGACTAATCTTGTCGTCTCAGAGCATTATGTATATCGCGCTCTCTTTTGTTTAAAAATAGCTTATCAGATAACTTTTTTTTGACCATGAAGTTACCGCAAAATAAAACTAATCAAAAGTTAAAATAAGTTCGGTTGAGTTAGTCATTAGATGAAATTAAAACATCTAATATCGAAAATTGTTTACTTTATACCTATTATGTATTTGCTAAAGAAAAAAGGCAGCTTCTGAATTTTGCTATCTTTAACAAAATATTGCATGGATAAATTTCAAAATATAACCTCCACATTATTTAGTATTGGATTAAAATTTATTAATCAAAAATTAATCATTGATGGAATATGTGGAATGAATATAAGCATTGTTGAAGTAAAAATGAGACAGATCTCTGTCATTGAGAAATTAGAGAAACATTTATGTGTACTTTCTAACCTCTACAATCCATTTTAAATGTTGACATTTATTTAAAGGTTAACACTGTTCTTTTTATTTGTAATCAACTGTCAATTAACCTGTCTACACGAAAAAAGTCAATTCCTTATCTCTTACCCTCTTTTCGTTTACTCTTCGTCTCTTCGAGACAAGAGAGAGCTTATATCAAAATAAAGAACATTGTCCACACCCAGGTAAAGCACACCCTTGTCTGTTCGAAACAAAACAATATTATGTACAAACGAATAACAAACCATCAGTTAGACCAAATAACATCCGGGTGACCTAAAAAGAGCAGAATCAAACAAAAGTCAATATTAAAAGCATTCAACTTTTGGCATTTAAGAAAAAAAAAAAAAACACACAAAAGGAGAATCAACAATTGCAATATAAACGCGAATCTGTAATACACAGTCGCATAACGTTCACACTCCGAAACTATTCGTGTCAGCATATAAAATGTAGGTACATCGAGAATCATCACCAAAAAGCAATATGAAGAAAATTCATGTAGAAAGCGGCACTTTTTTTTTAACAAGCAGCGGCTATTTTTAGCAAAATCTTTTTATTGGGTCAGACTCAGTCATAAACATACCAGCACACCAGCACTCCTACCTATTTTGGCTACCATCCCCCCTCCCATTCCCCTACATCATTCTCTCCATATCCATTCCATTGCTTACAAATACAGATTTGTATTACAGTCATTTGTGGTATTTGTGATTGCGCGCTAAAATAATGGCACCATAAAAAAAAGGTAGCTTCAGAGGATTATGACATCATTGCGCGTCTGAATAAAACCAGAATGTGCGAACAATGTAGGTGACGTCATTGCTTTTCACATACATAGAGGTAACCTGCTTTGAACAAAGAGTAAGTGGAGGAGTTAGATCGATGTGAGTCCAACGTGCTTTGACCTTTTTTTTGCACTTCTTATCGTACTCTTTGTTGTGTGCTTCTTTCTATGTTCACCACATTTGAATATGCGATAAAGTTCTCAAATAAACAATGAATGGTAATGGGGTATGGGATATGGTAGGGAGTGCAAAAAAACATTAAAAAATAAATGTTACGTATACGCCCCAGTGAAAATCGAATTCAACTAACCGTATTTCCGCCGAATGAATTACATGGTACATAAGGCTCGTATTGTTTTTTGTTTTTAGTTTCTTAGTTAGTGCCTTGTTAATAGTGTGGCCAGCATTTAATTATATTTTAAGCGAACGATTTTACTGGGCAAAAGTAGGATTTAATTGTATTGACGTCTACGATGGACGTTTTGTTTTGGTGACATCTATCAAATCTTTTCTTTATTATTCACTCACTTCAAGACTTTGAACATTTACATAGGTCATGGTGTGGATATAAGTTAAAATACGAGTACATCAAAATTTGAATCGTTTCCGCCAAAATATTAACTGTCAAACTTTGTAAGTTTGTAAGAGATGACAGTCTGTTTAAATTTTGACATAAGTTATCACGATTTGAAGCAACTAGCGAATTTTGGTCAATTGTATTTGCTATTGATTTAACAAATAATTCTGCAAGCGCTTATGTTTGTTGTATGTGTACTGTGTTATTACATAGTTAAAGCAAAAAACGAACGTGCTATCACACTGCTTTTTACTTGCAACTATATTTGCCAAACGGCAAGTTTTGGATTCGTAAAAAGATATCGAACTCGAGACATTATGATAACAGAAAACGAGAAAAAAGTGATTCCCGAATTCTGTCTGTTTGTACGTCGTCCTCCCACCTTAACTACTGTAGGGAGGGTTTTTTCAAATTTTAGACCTAAGATTTTAAGAAGATTTTTGTTTTAAGCTCCTAAAATAACGGTACCTCTCATAATAATCGCTAAGACAAAATAATTTTTTTCTCGAAAACCGGTCTAAGTTTTAATGAAATTTTTTTCAGTGGGGTTAAGTAAGTAGTTAAAACTATTTGGTCAGAAAATATTTTCAAAAAAAACTTTACTAACATGTACCTGCTGTATAATTGGTTTTCGATTTTCTGATAAACATTTTGACGGATTGCGATACAAATGATTTCATTTAATCTAAGTAATACTCCGCATACAAATTTTGAAAAAAAAAAATATTTTTTGCATTTTTGACTTCAAAATTTTATTAATAAAAAATGTTTTTTGAAAAAAAAAACAAACAAAAATGCTTATTTTGAAGATATACAAGGTGACATCTTCTGTTTTGAGCTTAAAGTTCTTTTTTGACTTATTTTAGCAATTGAAATAATTGGCCAGTTTATATTTCTAAGATCTCTGAGAATATTCTCAGTGAAAATGACAGAGATTGAGAATTAAATATAAACAACAATTCTCAAAGAAATAAAAATTGTTGTTGTGACGCCTTTTAAAAATACAAAAGCAAATAAAATTATTTTAATTTCAAAAGTAAAAGCTGTCACTTTGTAAAATTGAGAAATCGAATCCAAAAATTTTCATTCTCAGAGTTTTGACAGTAGAATTGAGAAATTTGTATGAGAATTTTTGTTTATATTTCTGAGAATACGAAGATCTCTGAGATCTTAGAAATATAAACTGGCCAAATGAATTTTATGACTTTTCATATTTTTCACTAATGACATTTTTGTTTTTGTTATTTTACTGACATTAACATAGGAGCAAGTTCGTGCGATCCAGTCGCGCATTTTATTCTAGCATGGGGTTCGTTTCTTTATTTTTGTCTGTGGTTTGTTGTTTATCTATTTTCATGAACGCAGACTGGAAGTCGGAAGATTAAGTTTTAATAAATATATCAAAAATAATTTTATTTTATTAATTTGTATACCCAACAACTTTTGTTAGCTTATTATATCAGATTTTCATTATGGTACACATATAGACATATTTCTTTTTTTTTTGTTAGAATTTTTATTATTGGGTATGTTCAAAGTTCAAAGTTCAGAAAGTAACCCAGAGTTGGATCGTATAGGTTCATTATTTATTTGCGTTGCTCTAAAGATCTTTAAATAAAATATTTTTGGTTGTTTGTTTGTTTTCATTTATTGTTTCTTTTTTGTTATTGGTCATTTTGTCTGACCTTGGTAATCGACTATAACTTTTAAACCCTGAGGTTATATTTATGTCTTTTTCTATTAATAACATAAACAAACATGAACTTTGAAAAATATTTCACAGTTCAATCGCTCATGGTGATGATGATGAGGAAAACCAAATCAAGGTACAGAACCTAATATCTGAGAGAAAATGAAATTTCAAAAAAAAAAAAAATAAAAAATGGGGATTGTGAAATGTCAATGTAGGTTGTTGGATTGTTATCCATATAGAGTGGATGCAGACGCAGAGTACCATGAATGAAAATAGTAAGTACCTAGATTTTATGGAGGTCGTATGTATTTACATTGTAAATAGTATACGAGGAGATATAGGAAAATGTATGTATATTTTCTGGATAACTTTTATGGGAGAAACATGAATGAAACTTGGGTGGGTTGTGTATATTAAATATGTATGGGTCTATGTGATAATGTTTGCGCAGTGTACGTCATTCATACACAGTTAAGTACGTCAATTGTGGTAGTGTTATTGGTACGTCATTGCAATGCAAGAATAACGGTTGATGCTTAACATTTTATAAGCAACATTATTTGGAGAAGAAAGGATGTGTTATGCAAGTTGATTCAACAATACTGTATTTCCCGATGAATAATGATTCGTAATGCATCTGGATCTTTAAAATGTGTTCCTAGAAAATGCGTCATTTAAAAATAACCATAACCATAATAATAGTTCTAGATATAAGTGTATTTTTATGTTCATATAATATTAAATAGATGAGTACGTGATTATGGTATTTTTGGCATCCAAATGAATGAATGAATCTGAAGAACCAATAAATAAAATTTAGAAGCAATGACAAAACAGAATTGTGAAATTTTATAATAGTTTTACTTTTTTTAAGTTTATTGTTTTCAATTTCATTTTAAATATTAGCTTTGTTTTGTTATCTCCTGGATCTGGATAGTGGAAATTTTCAAAATTATTTTTAGATTACTTGTTAAAATGATATAAATCTAGAATTTAGATCCTAAAGATAATAAAATTCTTCTGTGGAGAATTACTTTCTAGTTCTTTGATGATCTCATGATATCTTCTTGGAGTAAATACGATCATAAAATGTGCCAGAAAAGAATTGTTATGTTACAGTGATTGGCAAAAAAATATCTTTTTCCATAAAATTAATAATTATTCTTAAAACCAGTAGACATGAAATTATTATTAATCATCACAAAAATAATACAAATCAAATTCAACCTTTGCAAAAAGAGTTTAACTTTTCCGCAAATTAATTTAATTTTTTTAACAATGGTCGATAGAAGAATTTTAATTTTTTCACAAACTGTAATGCGGTAAGTAGCGTTAATAACGTTTCTTTAGACCAACAAAAAAAATTTACCAAATTAATAACGTTCTTATAAAAATCCAGAGTAAAAATTTAATCAAAATCGTACGAGCTGTTTTCAAAATAAATAAGTTTTATATTGTATCTACCTGTTATGTGATAGCTATACCATTACTTTTAAATGCAAACAACGCATTGTTGTTATTGTTTTTATTTCTTTATTAATCCAATTGGATTAAATGAGTGGATTATATGGAACGACTGGGTAATATGGAGGTAAAAGTTAATAAGGTATCCACAAAAAAGGCGAGATTTATGTACACCGATCCCCAAGCATACTGGAGCGATGAGAAGTGTACTTTAATGAATTGCTAAATGGTCAACTCACTGCAGAAGAACTATTCCACCACGGCCGGCGGACCAGCCCTACGTCAAGCACTTCATGATATTCTAGTGCACTTATGGGAGCAGGAAGAAATGCCAGAAGACTGGCAAAAAGGTATAATTTGCCCCATACATAAGAAAGGAGATGTCACAACGTGTAGCAATTATAGAGGTATCACGTTGTTGAGTACCGGCTATAAGATACTCCCCTCTATCCTACAAGAACAAATAACCCCATCGGGCAATATCAGTGTGGTTTCATTCCAGACAAATCAACAGCCGATCAGATCTTTACCCTTAGGCAGGCGATGGAAAAATGTCTGGAATTTAACATCCCAACATACCCTCTGTTTATAGACTTTAAGGCCGCCTATGATAGCATAGCCAGGGTAGAACCTTACAAAGCCATGAGAGAATTCGGCATCCCAAATAAATTGGCACAACTTTGTTGTTTGACCATGACCAACGTAACAAGCCAAATAAAAATAGCCGGATTGCTATCCAGACCAATCAACATATTTAATGGATTCCGTCAAGGGGATGGTTTGGCCTGTCTCCTCTTCAACCTGGCGTTGCCGTTGGAGAGAGTAATATGTGCCTCTGGCACGGCAACAAGAGGGACCATCGTCAACAGGTCCAGGCAGATATTGGCTTACGCAAACGACATTGATATCACCGGAAGCTGTACACGATTCCTTCATCCAAACAATCAAGGTAGCGGAGCACGAATTTGAAGTGGTGCAATTCTTTAAATACCTTGGGTCAATAGTAGCAGCCGATAACCAATATAGAAGAAGAAATACGCAGGCGGCTGCTTAATACCAAGAGAGTGTACAATAGTCTATCAAAGTTCTTAAAATTCAGAAATCTCATCATAACTTCAAAACTGCAGCTATACAGGACCATGGTCCTCCCGCAATACTCACGTATGGATCCGAGACACTCAGACCCCTTAGCCGCGTTCGAGAGAAAAGTCTTAACGACAATTGTTGAGGAAGGACTGTTGCGGAGACGTTACAATCACAAATTGTACGCAATCTACCTTGAACAGACATAGTGATAAAATTAAGGGCACCTAGCTCATATGAGCGACGAGGAACCGGCTCGGAAAGTTCTTTGTGGTACATTCTATGGTAGACGGCAGCGTGGTAGACCATGCTTGCGATGCTGGAGAGATGGACGTAGACCAGGACACCCGAAACCTTGGGGTGCGCTACTGAATTTTTTAAATTTTTTGTTAAAAGAGAGTTGTTCTTACGACCAAATTTTAGATATTCGGTACACTTTTTTTATATACCTCATATTTGTAAAATTTAAATTCTTCAACTGTTTTTAAAAGTTGAAATTAATTTATAAAAGGAGGAATTCCTTTGTATATGATTTGCTATGTGAAATTGAGCATAAATTATATTTGTATAGATATACATTTTGGTTCTATTTATTAATAGAACCCATCATTGATTCATCGGATTTGAAGCAGGTGGATTAATAAGACAAGACTCTTAGGAACTAACCATGAATTTACCCCAATATAATAAATACTTAAAAATGCAAAATATTGAATTTGCATATTCACACCTCTGTTTATAATCACGTATGATTATTTTGGAATAACAACCTGTTTTTTTCTTACTCAAAATTATACAATTCTTGTTTTATTTTGGTATAATTTTACGTTCTACGTTGCAAAAATAGAAATAAAGAAAAACGTAATAAACGCTTGGTGATATTTTCGTTTAACTTTATTTAACAACTGTCTGCCAATTCATTAGTTCCATATAACTTTGACGGTGTTATTGTACCAAACCAGACGCTTTAGGTAAATATATACATCGTACTTATTTACACAATCACAATTAATTCCTAAGAAAATGGCCAACAACAAATCCGTGTTTAATGTTCACTCAATTTAATGAAAATAACAAAAAATTAAAATATACCTACTATAGCCGTTAGAGTGTTGATTATCACGAAATTATTATTTTTTTCGTTAAAGCTAAAACTAAATTTATATTTGAACTCAAACAATTTGATTTCTGGTATTTTTAATAATTTCAATGCTCTCAATTCGGTGGACCTGATGAATTTTAACACAAAATCGGTGAGATTTCTAACAGAGAGAGGAAGGAAATATCTACACCGAGTGCTCATGCACATTCGGAAACTGCGACATTTAAACATAAACAAGGGCGCAACTATTTTAAGAACTACTGTACAGAGAAGGGCCTTTTAATAAACAGCTTCAATAGCTGCACCTTACAATGAAGAAGTCACCGAAATTACAGTCAAAAAAGTAAGTAAGGAAAGCGATTGGGCCAGACGAAATTAACTTTCATCTCCAAAACTATCTGCGAAAGTTGCATTCACAGAATTTTGACAGCTACCTTTCTATCAAGCTGATACCACCTAAGATCGTTGATGGGGTAAAAATAATGCGGCGCTGAGTTCAAAGGCAATGGCAGAATGGCACGAGACGTGACGATTCAACAATACCGCGGAAGCTGGCTCAAAAATTCCTGCATAAAAACAAATGCAACGACACCTGCATTTAGTTGGCCTCAGACATGGAAGAATCCGGCTCCACAACTCAACACTCCAACTCCACGAGTGCAGGAGTGGAGTGGAAGCTTTGTAGCCCCTTTCGAGATCATAGAAATCGTCCTTATAAATGAAGAATACCCTCACGTTGAACATTCTAAAAATCCCCGATTCAAGGACATGGGTGTCTGTTGTCCATCTTTCGAGAAATAAACTGTCAAATTCCATTCAAGCAAAGATCCCAATGAATTAAAAAACCTTTAAAAAAATTCCAGATTTTTGCTCTGAAAATTCGAAATTTTTCAAATTTAATTTTTGGCTCAAAAAAAAAGGTGAACTTAGAGCTTGAGGTTGTTATTTGGAACGAAATATATTTTATATGGACTAAGATATTGTTTGTTGTCCATTTTTCAAAACGAAAACTGTCGAATTAAAAAGCTTATGAAAAATCTGAATTTTTAACTTTGAAAATTAAAAATGTATGAACCTTTTTAATAGCCGAAAGGTGACTTAAGCTTATTTTATATGTAATAGTAAAATTTTCATTCTGACTCATCAAATTTGAAGTTATCTACATATATATGATGACTGATAAGGCATTATCAATAACTCTTGTGTTATGTATTCCTATTTCACCAAATAATGACAACCTTACTTGAGTGGGGTGTATTCGGGTACATTTTAGCCTTTTTGAATATATTTATTTTGCAATACAATACATTTACTAATCCCAAACATTCCATTTCCCTATGGGCAATAAAACTAGTTCGACTTGGTCGTTCAATTTATTTTTTATTGTTCGCAAAGGTAAACCAAATATCTGACAACTTGTTTTATTTGACCATCTACATATATACATTGTCCCTGCCTAGGTATATTAAAATTTATCGTCTACAAAAATATATTCTATTCGTGGACTCAGGATGTTCTTCCTTTTAAATAAAATAGAAATATATTCCAAACACGAATATCACACATTTTAAAAAGGATTAGTTTTGGTTGGATGTCCATGCATATACGTAAACCTTTTTCTCTACCGGAGACTTTATTTCCGTAACTGTCAGGATATGGAAAATCTATGCTCGCGGTACCGTATATTGCTGCTCTAAATGCTGCTGGAGCTGGTTGGTTTTATTATTTTTTTTACATAATTTCCAAATGTCCAGTACAATAATATTTATGTGGTTGAAATAAAAATATTCTTCTTCTATTTGGAATTACAATATATTCACCATGGACGGTAAAAGAATATTCTTTCCTCTTTTGCATTTAATTTCCTTAATTACGATTTTTTCATTCTTGAACGAATTTTAATGGAGAATTGTGGTGAAGGATAATTTTTTTTTTTGGCTAAAGCTATAGGGTATAATAAAACAAAAGAATTTTTGTTACATATGCATTTCTTAAATACTCTGTACCACATAAGATTTATTGTGTTCGCGTTTATAATGATAGAATAATATTCCAGTTTTTTTTTTTTTTTTGGTGAGAAACTAAATGAAATGATGGTGTATACTTTTTTTATTATTTACAGAATTGTGGAATTAAAGTAGGTGTACATCAGGGAAGCATTTTGAGTCATTTTTTTCTTGAGAAGGTCCTTAAATTCAGCTTGGGGACAAGGCTGATGGATTCGGAAGTGCATCAATTATTCTTTGTGCGGTAAGATCTTCACTTATGATGGCTCCATCGTCAGCAAAGAAAACTTTTTCACTTTGGGGTCTGTCGTTTTACTCTTAAGCAGAAAGTCAAGGACTGTAATAAAAAACAAAGGACTCATGATTCTTCCATATGGTGCACTCCTACTTTAAATAGGATCTCTTCGGTGATTCTTATATATAGGGGTATCTTATTTTTGCTTTAACTAGCTCCTCATGTCCATTTTTATCCACAGGTGGACTTTCGGAACTGTTTGTTGCTTAAATGCAACCCATGTCAGATCTCGAGGTTGTTTAGCGAGTGCTTTTTCAAAATCAATCAATTCAATATTCATTTTTCTTGAGATATCCCGATATTTTTCTGTTTGGATTCTACTCTGGAATGCAGATGCTGTTGATTTACCCCAACAATCACGCAGATAGAAGTATTTTTTTTTGTCACGGCCATCCAATACCAACTCAATGATTTTCATGTTTTGTGACAACCATCGAGATCTTTACCTTCCTTAAATAAAAACGATCTCTCTCCAACTTCAAAATTTATCGAGCCCCAAACTTAAGCAAACGATTGTAGGGATCAAAGTTTGTAAGGATAAAATTTAAATTATTTTATAAAATTTAGCTTAGATTACATTGATTGCATACTGGGTTTAAGACTGTAGGTTGACGTTGACAGAAAAAAATAATGTCCAGCTTTGATTTAAATCTCGTGTTCCATTTTGTACAAATTTTAAGCTCCCACTACAATTCCAATTCCAATAAAAAAAAATAACGAGAAGAAAACCGGTATCTTTTGAATTCTTCTATATTATTTTTTATTGAGTGATGCAAGTTTTATATCATATTGCTTCATATTTAAATTCACAAATTTATCTCAACTTATATTCCAAAATGGGCGATTATAAGCATTTAAAAACAATTCAATAACCAAATACTTTTAGCTTTTTGCGCAGTATTTAATTTTTTTTATTTTCTTATTTTAACTGGTTAAGGTTTTAGCATTTGAAGAAACATGAAGTTATTAAAGGCTGATCTGATAAATTGATTATAAGCCTCATTCACATGAGAGCGATCAACGCCCGACAAATATATGAAAAAAAAAATTGATTTAAAACTTAAATGCTGAACCTAATCTTTTTGAAACACCTAAAATGTTTTATATAAAAGAAAATTTAGAAAACAAATTGGTCATCGTAAACTATCGTAATTCGTTAAGACCGATTTGTAATCCTAAAATGTCTCATAAAGTTAAATGAGAATAATAACTATAAATTTCATCAGGTAGCTGTTGCTGTAGAACTCCGAAATATGAAGGGACACATTTTTGATGCTTAATCAACTCCATTGCCCCATTTAGAGTGTGTTCAAGTTAGAATTTTAGATGTCAGAAAAAATTATTTTTTTTACCAAAATATAGAATTGAATTATAAAACAAAACATTTCTAACTTTTGCCAATGTTAAAAAAAATGTGAGCTTTAACTACGGGTAACTCTTAGAATTCTGATATTTCATGGCTGAACTCAATTAAAAACACATCTAAATTTCAAGAAAATCAAGAAACCCCAATTGGGCACTTTTTTGTATCCAACTTTTTGATCAAAATGATATTGAATGTATCGGTTTTGTTAACAATTTACAGACAAATTTAGAAAACAAAATAATATAAAACTAAACTACGCATCCCACAAACTTTTTATCAAACCAAAAACAAATATAAATTTGTTAAGAAATATTGTATGCTGTTTGTTTGGTCTTTCATGGAAATTTAATTCTCTTGCAATGAAGTTTCGGATCCCTCTTAAAGCAACACACAAAAAAAGCAACACCTCAAGCCCACTAGAAGTTAATTTTATTTTAGCAACAAAAAATTCAAGATCGCTAAGCATTACAAAAATTCATATTATATGTAGTTTTTAATTTTTTACATGATAGATTTGTTTTCAAAAAGTAACGACCAGCCAAGAGTGACATCTGTGTTAAAATTTTTGAAGCTACTTTGGTTCTACTACAAGTGTAGTACAAAATGATAATTGTAAATGTCCGTTCTTTTTCAAATATTATTGTCGTTACAAATTCAGTGATTTAAGTTTTTGGTTGGTTGTTTTTTTTTCTGAAGAAGAAAATATAGTGGATTAATATTGAAAATATAAAATTAAATATAGGTTTATGTTTGAATTCAAAATCTATATTTATCAAATTTGAACAAACATTTTAAACCTTAGTTTTCTTATCTCTCAAGTTTATAAAGCACTAGCAGTAAAGCCAAATTGAAATCTATTACTTTTAGAATACATCATCTTTCCAAACTGCAACAAACTTCACTCGATATTCTTTGACGTTTTCAGCCAATAATTTTTTTTTTTGTTATTTTCTGTCGGCCGTCGATTTATCTCTCTCGCAAAATATCCCAAAATAACTTTTTGTTTTCGAATACAAAAAATCAAAAATTACAATAAATGCCATCTTCTATTCTCTGAAACTATGTTTTCCAATGTGTTCTTAATTAGTAATCTTTATCCGAACATTCAATTACCCAATCCGCTCATCGATATTTCCCAATTTCCAGTGTGCGTGCGAAAAAAAAAATCGGTGAAATTTTTTGTTTTGATTCTTATCACACGACAACAAAAAAACCTGCCTTTGTTGTTTTGTTTTCAATTCCAAATTGTTTCCACTCAAAAAAAAACTGTCGGCTGTCAAACTAAAAAAAAATAAAAATTCCTTTACTTCGTTCCAAATTCCTATGGATTCCTCTTGCTCTAGTAAAGAAATAAGAAAACCAAGAAACCAACTCAAAAGTAAGTAATTTCCACTCAATTGCTATCATTCGATTGGATTTTTCCAAATTGCCGCAGTCGTGAGAATTTTGTCGTTCGCCGCGGTTCGTTTTGTGCTGTCGAATGAATGCGAATTGGTGTCCACAATCAAAATCATATTATTCCCTGCTATCATCCTGTTTACGATTCCATTGTTTAATTTGAATATTAATAAAAAAAATTCAATGGAATTCCTTAAAAGGAAAACTTCCTAAAAACAACCTTTTTTGTGTGAGGTGTTTTAACAAAAAAAAAATATTGTGAGTGTTTTTCTATTGTTGTTGTTTAATTTTGAATAAAATTCAAATCTTTAGTGTCATCTTCGTTGAGGTGAACCTATCTCAATTTAAAAAAGTGTTTTTGTTGATTGATTTGCAACCGGCTTTTCCTTGTCTTTCTGTGGATTTATTAAAAAAAAAAAAAACAAACAAACAAAAAAATTGGATTTCAAGTTCGACACTGACGAATCAAGGACATAACAACTTTTTTTACATGTAGACTGGAGGAATCCATCCTGAGAAGAAGTGAGGCAATAATGTCCAGAAGGAAGCAGTCAAATCCGAAACCATTACTCAAAAGTATGTTGTTGTTGTGCTATGTATCTTTATTAATTATTACATGACTTATGTATATATAGGTACCTACCTAATGAATAAATTGACTCATGGTAAAATAACAAACAAAAAACCTACAAAATAGAAATAAAATCACTGCTTATCTGTTATTAAAATAAACATTATTTAAAATATGCCTACTCCGCGTCCGCTGCCGCTCAAGGCACCACGAATGGAACACAAAATCCAATATATCCAATTAATCGTTATGTCAAGTCAATCTGACAGACACGATCATAAATTCAATGCAATTATAACGGTAACTGGGCAAAACAATAATGAATTGTGATGTCAGTTGTAAGTTGTTGTTTGTCACATGGCTAGACGTAGAGAGAACGAGGAGAGGCTTTAGCTTTTGCTTTGTTTATAAAGGTACAAAAAAAAGTTAAAGTGATAAGTGGCCAAAAAAAACACCACTCCCACTGTTTTGATGTTTGTCTATCTGCTTGACGACTGACGAGTCTTGTTTCACTGATTTTGTGGTGCTGTTTTTTTTTGGGATACCTACTCATTACTTGGCAGTTTTATTCCCAACCACATCCGAAAGGTCCGAGAGGTACCACTTATATCCAAATCAGCAACAACAACAACATTTATTATTGGAATGTGACCGGTTGGCGCGCAATTGAGGAATAAAACAAAAGGCGACAACAACTTTTGATAACAATCTTTTGTTTCGAAGTTTTTTGTTTTAAGTTTTTTTTTTTATATCAAACTACGAGTATTGGGGGAGCTTATGTGCTAATAATTGTGATTGCTTTGTTGTTACTTTATATACCTATATTAAAGTGACACAATATTATAGAGGTTGGTAGTTTTAGCATCAATAGCAGCTGCAAAATCCCTACGACCATTACATTCCGAGAATTTTGAAAGTCCTCTAAAAATAAATGCCTGGTTGCTTGTTTGGTGAATGAACGTCTACAGAGGATTTACAATTCGTAGACGCATATATTTTTTTACGCCGCATTGGTGACAATAGTGTAGACGTAGAGTAACTGTAGTTACTTTTCATCGTTCCTTTAATACAAAAAATGATTTGCTCAAAGTAACTCCGTGACGTCATAAAGTCGTTCCAACTCTTAGGCTTCTGAAAAATTGTGAAAAATATGTTTTTTCATTTTGATAAGTAACATTTCATTTTGTACAATCTGACATTAATACAAATGTATTTTTTTTTTGTAAATTCAGAAATTTAGGTTTCAAAAACTTCATTTGATTTTGACAATGTTGGGAAAATATTACCTTTTATAAGTGTACTGTGGATTTTTGACACATTTACTATAATATTATGTAGATAATGTAGTTACAGAAAAAGAACGCACCATTGGGAATCCATTTTTAAGTTGCGTCAAATCAATTAAAACAAATAAAAAAGTTAGCTTCGTTCGATTGCTCAGTCATTTTGTTCTGAACTATTCGAGCATACTCTGAGCTACTGGAAAAAGAAACACTGTTTGTGCTCTGATATGTTTGAAAAAGCATCAAACATTTTTTGACAGTTGCGAGATCTGCCCTCAGTTAAAAAACAAAAACGCCTTCTAATTTTATATTTCGCTTTAAATCAGATTATAGTTCCTTTTTCATTTAAACAAAACGTTGATAATTGAAAGAATATAGCTTTCTTTTTTTCTTCGACAGACAATTTGTGCTCAAGCGCTATATAAAAAATTTAATTTGAATCATTTGCTCTGAATGAAGCCTTTTGGGGCAAAGTGTTGGAAAAGTTTAAAATTGTTCAGTACTTAATCTTTCTGAGGTTACTGAATCTTAATAACGGCAATGAGCTGTCAAACGAAATTACCTCATTTTTAATGTGAAGGCTGTATCCGTAATTTGCGGAAATTTGGGTGTGAACGTAGTTTTAAGTTCGATTTTTTGTTCGGAAATCTACCAATGTAGATAGAAAGAGAAACTTAATTTGAAAAACAAACTTCTGAAATGGGTTGGAATTGGAACTGAATGAAAATTTTTTTGTTCAAGTCAAAAATTCTAAAACAAGAAAAAAAAACTAGAATTACCATATTGTTGTATCTAGTTATTCAGCTTGCTACCGTCAGCACTCAACATATAATTGCTAATCTCTTACATTACTTGGGACATATTTAGGTAATGTAGATAATTACTTTTGTAAGTGGTCATAACATTTTATCTACCTTCCTCCAATTCCAACAATGTTCTAATCATTTTTAGAACAAGTATCCTATAACGTCAACATTAGTCACTCCCCATCGTTATAATCGGATATCATTAAAAAAAAATTTCCAGCCAATTACAACATTCAAATGAAATTTTTATCAAACAACGCTATTTTTCCCAACTGATAAAGAAAATAAAAAATAGAAACAAAAAAACAATAACAAAATTGTAAAATCACACCGTAGAGTCCCATTCCGTTCGTTCAGTGCGCAATGACGCCCCACAAAGGCGTGAATTTGAGCTAAACTATTTGACATGTTCGCTGCACATGCAAATGTTTTCTTTGTTTTGTTGTCTGATTGTTTGAATAAAAAAAAAATTCAACTCCAACGTAAATTTACTTATCGGGTTCTGACATACAAACTGATATAAATATACACAAAAAAAACATAGGTTAAGTTGTGTAAATGTTTATTAGGCAGGCTTTTTTAATTTTTTTTTCTCTTCTATTATTTCGTTTATTCATCAAAGAAACAAAGAATGAAACATTTTTGACATTTGTGTTTAAAGCCGTATGTAAACTGAACGAAGGTAGGTTAGTCCCTGTAAGTATTTTTGTTGTTGTTGTTTGAATACCGCCGACTCCTGTAGTTATACAGTTGGTGGTTAAATTTATTCACTTTGGGTAACTGACTCCTATTTCTCGGCTGTATGTTTAATTTGCATAACTTTCGATAATTGAAATTAATTAGTGATAGGGGAACGTTGAATGTTTGTTTAGTTTTTTTTTTTCTAGACTTTCGTTATACCTACGCTAGATATAACTGCTGGTTCATGGTGTGACAAGCAGGTTAATACTCGCATTACCTACCATGCAGGTAGGTACATAGGTAGGTACATATAGTTTAATGGACTGATAAAAAAAAAAACTATCGCTGATATTGCAAAGTTACCACAAACTTGGAAATATAAATTTTAATTACGAAAAAAAAGATAAGAGGGGCAATTATATGCAAAATGGATTCCAGGTTCATATATAACAGAAAAACAAAACTTTAAATGGGGGCTTGAGTCGCATGTACTTAGATATATTCATAGCTCAAGGGTTCGTATTTCAAAAGGATAAATTAAATTAAAATCTTCTGTAGAAAAATTAATACATATATCTTTATTCATTAGGGCGGTCCTTAAAAAAGTATTTTTTTAAATTTTAATTTATTCTCATTTAATCTAATAAATTGTCCAACTTTGGATTACACAATTTCCGATACACTTACTTAGGTTCTATGACTTTTTTTGTCCATTAGATTCCCCTTTTCGAGCACAAGACTTCCGAGCCTCCTACGCGTCATCGTGTGCGGTTGCTACAGAAGCATTTCAGCTCTGTCCAACTCTTCCTATTCTTCCGTTCGATCGTTATTGAACTACGATTTCAGCTTCTCCCTCCACCCTTGTTTTCATTTGACGGGGGTCCATGTAAGCATACTGTGTAGTCCAGGTGTTTCAGGTATGATATGAAGTCCACTGAATTCCTATATCACCAATTAATTATCAACAAGAACAGTTATAATAAGAAAATGATATACTGTTATTAGGAAGAAAAGTTAGAAAATAATTAAACACAGTTCCTCGAAATTATTAAATTTTTGTCTACTTGGACATTGTTTAAATATTTTCAAATTGGTTTAAGTAAGTCTACTGTTGTGTATCTGTTAGGCAGCTAATAGATAACAATAAACAAGATTTTTAAATAGATTTTGCAAAGATAGAAAATTGTCAAAAGTTTGACAAAGCCGTAGTCAAAAATTACAGATAATTCAAGAATTTAATTCAAAATTTAATGTACTTATCATATTATGCCGTTTCATTTTCACATCCGAATAGAAGGGATGTGAATCTGGAAACGAATATGAAAAGCTAAGGGTGCTATGGTCAGCGAAACAATTTATTGGATTGGTAGTTGAATCCGTCTAATACTACTTGTATAGAGCGATTCGGAAGAAAGTTACTAAATCAACGAAGAAGGGTTTCATCGTTACCAAAAGTACACATTTTCGATGAAAGAGCATGATTCCAAACTTCATCAAATGCTTTGGAAATATCAATTGCAATAATCTTACTTTCTCCGTGTAAAGATTTGTTCCACTGTTCGGTGAGATAAACCATCAAGTCACCAGAGGATCTATTGCTGCGAAAGCCGTATTGCCCTTCATTAAGAAGCTTTCGATCTTCGAGATATTTCTTGATCTGATTTATCAGTGTTTCCATGACTTTGGAAAGAAGGGACGTAAGCGCAATTGGTCGGAAATAAGAAGGTGAAGAAGATTCGCCTTTTTTTGGAATAGGCTGGACAAATGCTGTTTTCCAACTACTCGAAACAAGCCCAGAAGAATAGAATAGATGGAAAAGCTTACGCAGGGGTTTTCCCAGCGTGGAAGAACACCTCTTCAGAACAATGCAATGGCGGCGATACCATCCAGATTAGTGAATTTATGTATGTTCAGATCTTTTAGGACTCTCGTACTCTCTCGAGTACGAAAGAAGATTTGTCCCATAGAATCATTTACGACCATAAAATCCTTTACGCGTGAAGTTAAAACTCTTTCCAAATTAGGGATTCGATAGAGAAAACAATAATGTAGGTATGATGTACATACCTGTTTACCGAGAAGTTAAACAAGGGGTTGGAACTAGGACCATATTGTAGTTGAAATGAGTAAGCAACATCATTTCTTACGTAGACGGCGAGACCATGGTGGGGAAGGAATAATGGCACTAAGTTAAACCCATGAACTTGAAATTCAACACGATCAGTAGTTTCACCTACTTGGGTTTCAATAAGTGCCAAAACAGCTGGCCTGTTTGTAACAGAATGGGCGTATAAAGCAAGAAAATTATAATATTCAACTCTGAAATTTCTAATCATTGTGATAAAAAAGAAAAAAAAAGTACTAAAACAGATGAAATCTAATAGAAAAACTGAGTATGATTATAAAGTTCTTGTGAATCCACAACACTACTAGTGTTTTGCCTTAGGAGTGATGTGAATTTATCCGAACCCTAAAAGTCAAAATAGTATTTCTCTATGCATCTGTTATTGTTCGCTCAGCAAGTACATCAGTACACTAAGAACCAAAATATATTTTGGATCATGAATTGTTATAAAAATAAAGAACTTGACCTCGTGTTCTTGTTTCAATACATATTTTTTTACGATCTATCATTAGGTCTCAAAAAACACTGTCAATTGTCTCTTTGACATTCAAACCAGAAATACAAGAATCTTGTACTCTGTCCTGTAATAGTTTAATTTGAAATTTGTTTTAAATTACATAGCTTTAAATATGAAAAAAAAACAATTTCCATTTCTTTTCTATTATTGTTAAATTAAATTTTTTTATTCCATTTATTTGTACTTAAATAATAAACAATTACCTGCAACATGCAAATCCACAACAAAACAAATGCTTCAAAGTCGTGTCACGTTGACAGTTTTTTGTTTACCTCAACTTGCCACAGCAAAAAAAAACCCAATTCTACTTCAGGGCGAGTTCAATTTCATGCAATCAACAAGCCATCAGAATAAGTTGAAACATATTACTCTTGTGCCTAAAAAAAAGTAACACAAATAAGAAGTAGTTAACCCAGGAAGTTTCTTATTTGTGAAATCTTCCACTGTTTGTTTTTGGTTAAAAAAGGTTCAAGAAACGAATTGGTGACCACAGTGTCCCATGCTGTGTTATGTCGGAAGAAGGTTGCAACACGCCGTACAAACCATGCTGTTACAAAAATAAAATTTTTCAATGAACTTCAAAACATAAAGAAGAACAAAATTAAAGGTAGCTACAGTATCAATTAAAACTCTAGCCGACGGCGCGTGAAGCCACCGGTCGATAGTCTGCGGGCAATGGCTAATTAGTGATATTTAGGGGCACTCCTATAGGTTCTCTTTTCAGTTTTTTTTTTTTTGAAATATTGTGTGACGAATTTTAGTCTCGTCAGGTAAATTGTTTGCCTTTTTTTATTACCCTGTATTGTATATCTAGAAATCAGCAAAAATGAAGACATTTTATCAACATCCGGATGAGGAAAATTCATTTCCTGTATTTGTTTGAAATTTAAAGAAGATTATATTCAAAACAAAGACCAAAAAAAAAAACATACAAATATATTTATGATTATTATGGTGATGTTTTAGTTTGTATAGAAATTGAGTGAAAATAAAACTGCAATTTAAGTCGAAATTAAATTTTTTTTTGTTTTTGTTTTAAACTTCTCAGTCGATTTGATTTTAATGCAAGTTTAATGATTACCTAAAACTCACGTAATTTAAGTGTGACCTGATAATTATATTAACAATTCGGCACACGTCTGATGATAAAAATAGATTTATTCAGTAAAAAACAAGAACCAGAGAGAACTCTTTTAATCAGAAATTTCATTTTGATAATTAGGTTGCTAGATTGACTGTCAAAAAAAACAAAATGCAGCTTTGCAATTTTTGGAACCGAAAACAAACTTCGCAAAGTTAGTGCTATATATTTTCGATATTCAAAAAAAAAATGTTCAAGTACGCATGCGATACAAGCAAAGCACAACACAATCTTCATTTTTAGGAATCGAAAATGGTGTAGCAAACTTCAAATTTTATCAATGCAATATAATGTACAAAAACATCATCATCATCATCATCGGCTCGACAACCGGGGTCCGGTCCTGGCCTCCTTCAACAAGTCTCTCCACCTATCCCAGTCTTGAGCCGACGCCATCCAGTTGCTCACCCCAAGGCTTCGGGCGTCCTGGTCTACGCCATCTCTCCAGCGCAAGCATGGTCTACCACGCTGCCGTCTACCATAGAATGTACCACAAAGGACTTTCCGAGCCTGTTCTACTTCACTCATGCGAGCTAGGTGCTCTGTCCACCGGAGTCTACCGAGCTTAATTTTTGTCACTATGTCTGCTTCAAGGTAGATTGCGTACAATTCATGATTGTACCGTCTCCGGAATCGTCCTTCCTCACATATGGGGCCAACAATTCTCCTTAAGACTTTTCTCTCGAACGCGGCTAAGAGGTCGGAGTGTCTTTTGCTAAGCACCCAAGTCTCGGATCCATACGTGAGTACTGGCAGGACCATGGTCCTGTACAGCAGCAGTTTTGAAGTTATGGTGAGATTTCTGGATTTGAAGAGCTTTGACAGACTATAGTAGGCTTTGTTGGAATATACAAAAACACCAATTTCAAATTTTGGAATTGGAACGGAATGGTGGATGAAAATAGAGTTTAAATAAAAACAAGTGTATTGTTCGTTGTTGGCCGCCAATTTGAAAAACACTTTTATCTCGAGAGCGACTTACCCTACGAAAAATTTATAAAAGTCTTTTCGGTTTTGAATTAAATTATCATTCTTTTTTGTTAACAACATTTTCACTTAGAACTTTTACTTTCAGAGTTAAATCGTATAAAAGTATATTTTTTCTATTATAATTTTTTTTATTTTTTATTCTGCCGACTGGCATTGTATAGGAATATCTAATTCGAGCTCCTCTTAATAAATAAATGAATATTTTTTTCTAATTAAAAAATTGTAACATAGCTCAATCAAATTAGTATAAAAATGCGCATTAATGGACGAAATATTTTATTTGGTATAAGTTCGAGTTCGTAATTTAATCGTTGAAAATTGAAATGAATCGAGATCAACAGCATTATCGAAAAATCGCCATCTTGAAAATGAGACTGATTTTGCTATTAATAAGTAGTTCGTTGGTATGTTTTATAAGCTATTAATTACACAGTTATATTTTCATTCATTTCTAAGTTGAAGCGAGTCAAAGTTCACCTATGCGTCATATGTTAGGGATGTATTGACTTTTTTTTTCAAATATATCGCTTAACTTTAGGTTGTTAGATAATACTCAAGGAATTATTTTTTTAATTACCTGTAAAATAAGACCTCGATCGTGATTATCGATAACATACTGAGCGCCACCCAATTCAAAGCCAAGGTTCAAATTTCGTAAGTCAAACAGAAAAATAAGCCACTTTTCTTTGATAATGTTTTCGGGTTGAACTTTTACGTTGAATTGATCACTTAGAACTTGACCGATGATCATTACGATTATTTTACATGTAATTAAAAATACTAAATTATTCTTTGAGTAGAATTCAACAACACTAAAGTTAAGCGAGATATTTCAAGAAATGTCCCCCAACACGTGACGCATAGTCTACATTTGAAACGATATAACTTAAATATCCACTAATTTACAGTGTGAGTAATACCTTATTTAGTTATTTGTTCTTTGCATTCTTCGATGAGTTTTAGTTGGACATTTTTTTATTAATGAAATGCCAATGAACTATTAAATAAAAGCAAAACCAGTCTCTTTTTCAAGATGGGGATTTTGCACTAATCCCCAAAAATTCGTTTTTATTACTAAGAGACCGACTCTTAATATTAAGTGGCCTAGTAACATATATTGTCAAATTTTTTTTTTTTAAAGAATTTTGCTCAAATTTTCAAAACTACCAAATTTATTGTGCCATTAAAATTTGCTGAAGAAATTGGTGATCAAAGACAAAACAAAAATATGACGAATTTGATTGGCTCCTAAAATGTTTAATTGAAGAAACGACTTCGATATTTAAAGAAGTTCTTTTTTTAAGTATGGCTAATTTGGTTTCTTGGTTTACAATAAATTTGAATCCATTAATAATTTTGAATTCGACAATCATCTATTGTTTTTAATAAAAAAAAAAAAAGAAATTCAAACATAATTTTGTCCATTGTCCTATGACTTAAAATAATTTCAATTGTTATCTCCAAAGAGAACATATGACAAATAATATCTCTCAAACTTCAGAACGAGAATAGAGTTGTCAACAAAAAGCAGACTTTTCCTTTATTTGTCATCTAGTATATACAAAAAAAAACTTGATTTCTTAACATTGAACGAAATAGTAAGTTATTCAACTTTGTACTCCTATTTTGGTACAATCGCACAAGGTCAGCTTCAGCTTTCGTTTTCATGGTCAACAACTATACTTTGATAAAGATAAAAATCAATCATATAAACGGCAACATTCAAACTTGTTTTCCACCTTTTGAACTGAGAGCTCTATATAAGATTGTAAAGTTTGTAAACGCAAAGTAAATAAAAAACAAATCAAATCAAATCAAATAACGACGCCCCAATCAAATTAAAATACCTTCGATTTTAATTGAGTTTTAGCCAAGTCAAGTAGAAATTAACAACCGGAGCAATAAAGATCGCTTATCACTTCGTTTTTTAAGCTGTGTGCTGTTAACTGCTGCTGGCTGCTGCTGCTGCTGCTAGTTCTACTGATTCAACCTCCCGCCTTGCTCTGCGTTCGTCTGCCTTTGATATTTTTTTTTTTGTTGTGTTGTAATCCAATTGATTGTAATCAGCGATGTAATCGATTTGATTTCAAGAAAATAAAATTACAAAATGTGTTATGTGTATCTCGCCGTCGCGCCGCACCTTGCCGCAACAAACTTCCCAGATGAATATTCAAAGGCATCGCAAGAGAAACCGCAGTCGTTTGTCCGGGCAAGTTCTGTGGAAGAAAAAGGTTCCCATCGTACATTGTAGTGTAGAGATATACAGTGCGACAAGTTTAGAGCTTGCGTTTCTACACTTCAAGCCCAGACCTTGAGAGATCTTTATCGCTGTGATATTCTGTGCCCTCAGTCTTTAGAGTTTTTATTTGTTTTGAAATCACAAAGATGATTGGAAGGTTTTGTTTTATTCGTTTCGTCTAATCCCCAGAAACCATCAGAGACACACAACTTTTATATAAATACTTCAGCTTCAGCATCAGTTGGAACGTTCTCTTTTCGTGATTCGCTTATACATATATAAATTCATTTCTTCAGATTACCTTTTTAGAACTGCGATATCGACAGCGATTGACTAAGATTTATTGGTTTGCAGATAAGTTCTAAAGATAGCAAAGCGCTGGAGAGCGCAGGTTTTGACGCACTGATAAGTCTCATTTGGAAGCTGTTGGCTTCAATTAGCAACTTTGATCTTGTCGTCTTGTGGATTTTGTTGATTTGTGTTTTTTTTTTGTTTTTTTTTTGTTTGCTTGTTTTTAATTGAAAATTGTAATTAACTTATTAAAGAAGTTAATGATTGTAAATATTATTCGCTTGATCAGAATCTCTAAGAGGCTTAGGAATAGTTGCTAGACAGATCGATCTATCTGTGATGCGAATCTTCTAACTTTGTATTCGTGACATGTTTCTACATATGCGGATTTGTAGAGTGTTATGAGGAAGTCTGTGATTGGTTTTATATATAGTTTTTTTTTTTTTAATTTGAACTAATGGAATGGACTTGATTTTGAAATCAAATTATACAATTTCTTTTGACTTATCTTAATGACTTAAAGTTAAAATCACCATATCATTAGTGTAGGTAATAAATTATAGAAATCCAATAGATTTTTATCGCAGTTGTATAAAATTGAATTCGTATAAATGTCAATCCAAATGAAAAATAAAAGCCTACGGCTTATTTTTTTTTTACATAAAAAGTTTCGCATATTTTAATACTTCATCAAGAACGTTAGAAATAGAGTTTTACATGTGGGAGAGAGCCATTAAAAATCGTATAAGATCAGAGATGTGCTAATATTGATTTTTTTTCTTGAAGAATTTAGGGAATTTTTGCCAAAATTTGTATATACATAACTGTATATTTCTTAAGTACAGAGAAAGTCGATAAAATTTGAAATCTAAGCCATAAAAATGTGAATTTGATTAAGGATCAATTAAGTTTTTTTTTTTGTATTGTATTTAAATCAAGACTTTCTATAATGAGTTGTAATTTATAGATATAGAAATGCTATAGGTGTTCCCTGCCATATTCGATAGACCTTTCCACAACTCCTTGCGAGTGAATTTTTTTGCTTCCTCAAAACTTTCTATATATAGTGTGTTTAGAGGTCCAATTTTTTATCACCTTTTCCCACATTTGTAGCCGTATATTTGAAATAATCCGGCGAATGTTGTCTTCCAAGTGGTCGATTGTTTCGAGCTTATCAGCGTAGACTAGCAATTCCTCATATCCCCACAAAAAATGTTTTAGCGGTGTACGATCTTGGTGGCCAATTCACTGATCCGAAACGTGAAACTATGTGGTTACCAAACGTTTCTTTCAATAAATCAATTGTGGCACGAGCTGTGTGTCATGTTACTCTGTCTTTTTGAAACCACAGCTCCAGCACATCATTCCATTAGGGAACCAAAAAGTCAGTAGTCGTTGCTCTATAGCGGTCACCATTGACTGTAACTTCTGGGCAGCATCGTGATTCCACCAGCCCATAAAGCACACCAAACAGTCAGTTTTTTTTTTTGGATGTAACGGTGTCTCAACATACACTTGAGGATTACCTTCACTTCAAATATAGCCGCCAATTAAAGTTCTATAAATTCCAATAAAAAACACCCTTTACTTATTTACTTTTTACTCCTTTTCCCATATTTTCTCTAAAATGGTACTTTTTGAGACATAAAAATAAAGTTCCCTTCCAAAATTCAATTTTCTGATTTTTTTTTAACTGAAATTCTAATTTTAGGTAAAAATTTAAAAAATGAATAGTTTCTGTCATATTTTGCGATTTTATCTAATAATTCTTAGCTAAACACTGAAAACAAATAAAAATATTTATAAATAAAGCATAGAACACTTATATTTAGATTATAAAACTCCAAAATCAAAAAAATTGACTCAAAACACGGGATTGTCCAAATTTCGTTATGTTCTGTTAAAAAAGTGCTATATTCCAAAGATCAAATTTTGCGTTTTAGATTGCTTTTGATATTCGAAAACGAGTTGCCAGGTACGAAAATTTGTTAAAAGAAACGAGTGATTTGCTTTATTTTAATGGAAAACTTTATTAAAGACTTCCTTATCTGGTGAAGTATAAAATCAAAGAGAAGGATGTAAAGGAAAGTAAAAGAGAAGAGCAATTAATGAAGTTGACAGCTGTATAAGTATTATATGAATGACATTACTTTTCTTAAGCTATAAACAGATTGCTTATTAAGATATCAACAAAATTCCACTTTCAGAATTGTCATTCCGAAAGTAGTAGATTTCATTTCGCTTTAGAAATAGAGAGTACAAAATATTCGTTTTCGAAAATCTTCACTTTTAGAACAAGATACAGAGTATGGCCCCTGGGACTTGTTCTTAAACTATCGAATCGATAAAGCTCGTCGAAAATGGAGTGTTGTTCCATTTTTAATCGTTTTTCGTCGATGATATTATATTTGTGTTTAGTAATGATTTTTTGATGCTAAAACATAACAATATTAGAATGTTATTCTTTGAAAAGCAAAAAAAAAAAAAATAATTTTCTGTGTTAAAAGGAAAAGGAGACATGTTATAGAAATGTCGTCTGGGTTGCCTGGTTTAATGCAATAATACTTTGAAATACATATGTAAATTTTATGGAAATATTTTGAACCACTTTAAAATAAAATGAAGCTTTTAGTGGAGACTTACACAAAAATAACATTCCACTCATTTTTTATAAAGAGGGCTTAAAATCCAATCTCGCCACCAATAACAAGTATCTATATTCTTATCAAACTGATTAAAAAATGTTGTCAAAATCAACTATCACTTATTTTCAATTTTAAACCGAAAAAAATGCGGTATATTTGATGTGTCTCAGGAACTGAAAGATAATTTAATAACAAAAAAAAAACTAAAACAAAATCAGATAAGTCTTTCAAATATATATTTTTCGTGCAGGTATTTGATTACCACCGCCACGCACCACGACAAACTTTACAAACAAAAAACCCAACAACAAAAATTGCCAGCGGTCAAGCCTCTTCAGATAATTACCCGTGGAACTTGATTTATCACTCGTTCCAATGATAATAATTATTGTGTGATTAATTTATTTGCTTAATTGCAATTATCACTCGTCCAACAACAAAAGCACTTGACATATTTATAAATAAACTATATATGTATATATGGTCATTCACCATAACCGTGGCTGGATAAAAAAAGTGGCAACATTGTTGAGTGTGACATTGGTAACATGATTCGTGTTAAACCCGCCAGAGAGTCACCTTTTTTTTAATTTTGAACTACGAACTTGTGGCGCCTTATTCTTCGTTTTTTTTGTCTCCACTTTGATGCCTTGTTCTGTGCTACCAGATGCTTCCCTGATGTACCTACAACTTTGCTAATGATGGCGGGTCCTAGCTAGTCAGTAAAAGTTTACCTCCGTGCGTCTCGTCGCAACCACCACTGACGTTTATCAGTTAAGTGAAAGGAAAAATATTACTATTGCCGCGGCGAGGCGCTGTTATCGTACCTTTTGTTGAAATTAGCATCAATCATTTGTTTGATAAGGCAAAGTGTACACAAACCCCAAGCTACACTCTGACTCTGCACATTCTAAACAAGCTCCCATCCCATAAGACGAAGAAGAAGACCTCGGACATGAACATTCTTCATTTCCTCCTCCTCCCTGTGTTGTCTTTTCTATTTGTTTATTTGTTTTTTTTTTCTTTTGTTAAATATGATAATTATACAATTGCGTGGCGGTTATAAATTAATAAAATATTTTTTCTAACCCGCAAAGCGCGGTGGTGGGGAAACGTGGTAAGACACCACCATATAAGTTGAGAGCTATCACTTCTGGTAATCAAAGTCGATGATGGTAGGTAAGTTTTTTTTTTTTTTAAATGTTTGTTTTTTGGGGGATCTTGATGGCGCCATCAGTGTTGTGATTAGACTTCTTGTTCATAAGTAAATTGTGATACATTGCTATTGGTTTATGTTTCAAAATGACTATAGAAGTGTCGTGAGCTATTTAACGAATTTGAATAATTTTTATAATAGTTATTGGGCTTGGTTTGTCATCCATAATGGACATAGGCAATAATAATAAACATAAAAATTAATAAAGATATGAATTGTCTATTGATTCGCAGCAATCAAATGAATCTTTGGAGTTAATGTCTATAAATGGTAAAACAAGAGATTTGAATCTATTGCAGTTTTCAAGAGAAATGGAAATAGATATTATTCTGAGGTTTGTTAATTGGTTGAATGGGGCAAATGGGTAAAATGCGGGAGGTAGCATTTTAACAACCCAAGAAGTAGGTAAAGGTGTTCAAGATCAATAAATTAACTTTGGAAGTAGCAGAGATTTTAAGGAAAAATTTGTTAATAATGTCACCAAGTTTCATCGCATTCGCTAAAGCAAAACTAATTTACTATACACCAAAAGTGAAAAATCCTAATGTAAAAACAAAATTTATATTTTGTGAAGATTTTTTGTAAGATTTCATTTATTACTGAAAGTCACAAAGTGAAATTTAACAGATCTTAAAATAAGAAGAAGAAAAGTGTCAACGTGGAGAAAAGGAATTTGCGATGTATTTGAATTTTTGTATGAACTTGAAAAAACAATAATCTTACACTTTAGTTGAAATTTCAAGCTTAAAAAATAAAAATAATAATAAAAATAGGATACCTGCAACTTTTACTAAAATGAAAAATATAAACAGAGAGAAAAGGAAACCCGGTGGTATACTATCAGTATTTAATTTTTGCAAATTTCACTCTTTAAACCAGACGTAAATTTTTCCCCATCGGTGATAAGTCATACATAGATTACCTTGGCATTACTGCTCTAATTAATGTATATTGTAAGCAGTTATACGAATTGAAATAAATAAGGACCTCGCTGATAGAAGAATTTGTAAAAATGAAGAAATTTTCTAAAAATTGATCACCAAATAAAGCTCAAATAAAAATAATACTATTCATGCAAGATACGCTTACGTGTGCTACATATGTTTTATGCTGCTTTTGAAATACCTGTTTATTTTAAATCTGTTTTCTGCTGTATAAACAAACAAAAACAAACATTGATCTTTAAATGCTAAATTTTTATAATTTAAAAAATTCATTACCTAATGACATACTATTGAAAAATATTCCACATACGCCACCGTACACCAAATACCAGTTTTAAAAAAGTGTTTGAACATAACATATTTAAATTGAAAAAAAAAACACAATGAAACTCATATTATTAATATCTGATATGAATTTCCTGTCTTAAATAAATTTTTGTGGGTAGCAAAAACAAGCCAGCTGCTTATTACATTCTGCCTACTTTAAGAAAAATAAGAAACAAAACAATCAGGAAAGTTATAAAATTGATAGTGATAAGCCTACAGAAAAACACCAAAACATAATAATATATAAAAAAAAAAATTAAATTTAAAAGCTTCCAAGTAAATCAGCAAATGTATATTTTTTTTTGTATGCGAATCGAAATAATCACAATCAAAATAACAGGCCAACAGTGTTGCACACAAAATCTCAACCGCACTGACATTCATAAAACAACACAAAAAAATCAACGGACGACGACGACGGACAGAAGAACGGACGGACAGCAGAAGGACGACGATGACGATGATGATTCTGATGTGGTTGATGATATCTCGCACACCGCGGTGCGACCGCCGAAGCTGAAGCTGAATGCACTAGCACAACACAAATGATTTTAGCTACGCTTTTTTGTTTTGCTCTGATAGAGTTAAAAACGCAGGGGTGGCAAAGTTAGCAATATAAAATTTATTTCCATTGAATCCACTGGAACACTTCTATTTATGTATATGTATATACGATTCTGAAACAAAATACAAAAGGTGAACTGAACTGGGATTTATGTCATATTGACAAAGTTGTCAATATTCCTGCCAGAAAACTGACTAAATAATAGGTAAAATAAATTTAAAATGTAACGCGTCTACACGAGTTCAACAAATGGCCATTAAATGTTTGACATTTTGAATGTCAACCTGCCACTAAAGAATGGACGTGTTCATTTCTAAACATGGCATAATTTCGAAACTGGTTCCATTACGTTATTTACAGAATGCCATTTTTATAGCAACATTTAATGCCGAATTTCATCTGCCGCAATAAAAATTGCAAAAATATTCCCAGTATTTGGAGTGTTTTCATGATAAAAAGTAAAATGGTTAGATTTTGACAGATAAAGTGTAAGCCCGTCTTTAGATGTACAGAAGGCCGAGTGAATGCCAGATTTTTATTTAAAATCCAAACATTTCTCGTATACCTTTGAAGTGTTATTGCATCAGCTGATTTTTGAACAGCTGGTCTTTCTCAGAAACCCCATCTGCCTGTCACTATATATTTTGAGCAACAACTTTTTGGCACAAAAAGTGAAGAGGTTTTTGAGACTTATATCATTTTCAAAATGAAATCAGACCGCGCGGTCTAATTAAATTTTTCTATCAACGCCATATTTGATCTTGATTGGATTTTCGCAATACAAAATCAATCAATAAAAAGTTTCTTCAATTTCACCAAAATGCACCAAAAATAACCTTAAATTATTTTTGCCACCTTCTGAAATGACATCCCTGGATTGGATGTGAGATATCAGCGATATGAGTTTTAAGGGAATTTATATGAAAATCCTGATAAATATCTTTGTTTGTGTGTCTGTCTGTTCGGACGGACAGTTTGTCTGCGGTTGTTATCTTATGGAATTTTTCTACTTAAAAACACAAAAGATGAGCGCTATATGGAGAAAGAGAAGGAGAGATATACATTTTCATATATACATACGTTCGACGTACGAGTACGTCCGCAGAGACAAAAAAGCCAGAAGGAAACAAAGTAACACACGGGCCATATTGCCAATCACATGCAGGCTAGGCCAGGATTGATTGTAGAAATTCCGGTGAATATTTATTCACAGAGCAACATCACATCATTCCACAACCGCCATCAGGCACAGGCACTCGCAGCATATTTGTTTAAAGCTGTGCAATGTGTTTATACAAACAACAATAACTAGAGGTGGGCGGAAGGATGACTCACGTAATGAGTGACATTCCAGAGAGGAAGATAAACTATTGGTACCTACACCTAAGTTAAGTGATAATGTGCTGTTGATGGTTTTTTTGTTTTTAAAACAGTCCTGGGCAGAATGTTTTTTTTGTTCTTCTTCATATCTGGTACTAAAAGCATTTTGTAGATACAATGAAATATACATACGCGTAGATGACACGTCAAATGTTACTGATAAAATTCTTATACATTGTATGTAATACCTTGTACCAAAAAGTTAAAAGGCATCTACTGATGAGGAAAACTATTAAAAATATTAAAAAAAAAAAACAGGTACTGATAGATGTAATTTAAAGCGTTCAATTAGAATATTTATAAAGCTTAGTAATCAGATTCCAATGCAAAGCTTTTTTCAAAATCAACAGCATCTAAAATTTAGCCAAGCAATTGCTGAGTGTAGAAGAAGGTACGAAACATGAGCAGAGCATGTTTGAAATTACTTTATAAGTTTACCAATGACCGGCGGTAAATTAAGAGAAATTGAATTAAAATGGAATTAAAATTAAATTGAAATGAAATTGAATTGAAATTGAATTGAATTGAATTGAAATTAAATTGAAATGAAATTGAATTGAAATTGAATTGAAATTGAATTGAAATTGAATTGAAATTGAATTGAAATTGAATTGAAATTGAATTGAAATTGAATTGAAATTGAATTGAAATTGAATTGAAATTGAATTGAATTAAAATTGAATTAAAATTGAAATTAAATTGAAAAAAAATATGAGCTAAAATATTCTGCGATCTGCTACTAACATGAATGAAAATAGAAAATCCCAGATTCACATTTCAAATCAAGACTTTGACAGGGTTAATGTACAAAACATTGGTACCTACTCATATATTTACTACCCATTTACATATTAACGAAGCCAATTAGTGCATAACTACAAAAAATCAATTAATTTATATTATAAACAAACATAAAAGTGAAACATGAATTTTTATGTAAAAAAAAGCCTAAATTTACTGAACTAAAAACTTTAAAATAAATTTTGTAAACAAAAACCAGAAAAACCTTGAAAAAAGGGTGTACATATCGTCAATGACATCGCAATCGAACAAACAACTTGAAATATTTAATTCCATTAACGCCTCTCAACTAATATTTTTATCTATCGCATAAATTAGTACGCGCAAACCAAGTGTTATCCAATCCAACAAACAAACCAAAAAAAAAATCATTTGTTCCATTAAAATTCATGAGAGACGCAAAAAAAAATTCAGTCTTGAAGATTTTTGAGGTGCTTTATATAGAGGTACATTGCGCAAACAAAAAGGAATTTCGATAAATTCACTTTAAAATCATATACCCCGTCCCACAATCGCAGATTTCCTTATCTGCCTTGTCGAACTATTCCAATTTGATCTTTGCCAGATTTATTCCATATATAAAAACATTAGCAATCTATTTTAAAGAATTTTTTTTATTGTAATCTTCATCCGGTTCTCCCTACTATAGGACGCCTTCGGTAGACCAAAATTAGAAGCAGAAACACGAATGGAATAATTTTGAACTTTTGAAATTTCTTATCTTTCTGAGAGAGATGCCAAACGATGATTATCATTGATGACGATGATGATGAATAAATAAAAAGCAAAATAAATAATAAAAATACGTTTTTATAAAAATGTAGTTATAATTCATATAAAATGCATTATCAAGATCATTGGCCACCACTCTTACCATGATTGAGTGACTAACGAACCAACGCGAAGCAACCTCTAAACCACATCCATCCGTAGTATAATCAGTAGTTGCTTGCTGATAAAATTCAATTCAAAGCTGAAAACAGAATTTTGTATTCCCATTCCACAATATAAATGAAGATTAGGATTTTGCTCTGTGGAGTCAAGTCGAGGCTTTCAAAGATGTCTGATATAATGTTGAGCTATATTCCGTCGAGACGCGACGAGAGGATCAACAAAATTCAGAAAGATGCCTGAGACCAGATAAGAGAGGACCTCTAATGATGAACTCATAATAAATTCAGATTGATAAGCTGAGTGCAGATTGATAGAAGTGATTTTGTTTTTCATTTCTAATTAAAAGAAGAAGCCAACGTCGTTCTTCATATATTTAAATCTTATCTCTTGAGTTAATTTTTATTTCTGTCTTCATCTTTTGTTGCTTATACTGGGTTCATAAAGATTCTTCAAGAAGATTTGGTCATGGAAAAAAACATGTTGACGTAGAGAATATCAATAAGTTGCAAACCAATTTCAAAATAGTTTCAGTTGATATCGAATTGAATTTTACGTTAGGATTCGGTCAATTTGTTTCTAAGGGTAAGGGCCCACCAAGTTAGACAATACATCACACCGTTTTCTCGGGATCAAATTCAGACGATTTACTTTAGTACATGTGAAGGCAGAGTCTTCAAATTCAGAATAGTTGCTAAGTTGGTTAAGCAATCACTAATTTTCAAGAGATATCCTTACAAAAGTACGCCTCAAAGACACATTCGACGTCAACAAAAAGTAGGATTTCACAATTGATCTTCCTGTATGGACCTGCGGATCATAATCGAACAGCGGCTGAATATCGATTAACACAACAACAAATTTTCATCGCTGCAATCTTGAATCTGGGCTGCTTTAAGAGAACAGCACTTGAAAAGTCGTACCGGCTTCCACAAGAAAGCGCTTTCTGGCCCAACCGTAATTCCAATGATGAACTTCATACGAGAACATAACATCATAAAAAGTAGTAAGTTGTAGTGGATTGCCATACGCTTCGGAAGAGTGCATTGGAACCAAAGAATTGTCAAAGAGAAATCAGTGCAACAGGATCTTATCCTGAGCTGAAATACATCTTCAGGAACGATTGCACGTAGGAGTAATGGAAGCAAGTTGAAACTCACTGACGTAATAGTTCCGAGGACCTTAATATAGTGTTATACGTTGGGAAGCACTTAATCAGGAGAATAGAAGGATGCCGTAGGAGTTATGAGGTTTGGAAGTTTTACCAAAAGTTGAAACAACATTGACACGTTAAAAACTTCGAGCAGAAGCCTGCATGGACGTTTAAGGGAATATCGTGGGCGAACCGCAGTGTACATGGAAGGATTATTTTTCCAAGTTTTATAACGGCGATCATGAACTAAATTATGTGGGTGGACAGATTGACTTCGAATTCGGTGACATAGACTAACAATCTGGCCTATCTGACCTGGACAACCTGTTTATTTTTCAAATGTTGGCTTTTGGTTTGATTGATATTTCTGTACCTATCTATCAAACATTTCTTGAGCTTGATTTTGAAAGTAGTTTTTTTTTTTGAAAGTAGACCAGTTGAAGAACAATGCCAATCGATCTTGTCTTAGCGGATCGAAAATCGAAATCAAAAGAATTGTCCGCCCTAATCACAATCAAAAGTCGGCTATGAATGATTTTTTTTTCTTTAGTAATAAAAAAAAATGTAAACCTTTTCGATATCAATCTTCTGACAGTAATATCAAACAGATCTTAAGACAACTTCAATTTGTAAGACCTAGATCAATCAAATTATATCTATGTATAACAACTATCAGTTTAAAGGTTCAACAGAAGTTTCGATCAAAGTTTCCGAAAAAGAAAACAACAAAAAAAAAACAGAAAAAGTTGCCCATAGAAGAATTTTAGTGCTCCCGCCTTCCATTTTCTGTAGAATATGGAATGAAATAATTATTATTGTTGTGGTTTACTTTCCATTTGCTTGATCGGGGCTTATCTGACAACAATAGCAATTATAATGTTGATTTTTTTTGTTCATTCTTATTCGTCATAGATAAGCAATAGCGATAATTTGTTTCATATATTTATTGTTTAAAAAAAAATTCGTGTTGTTTTTGTATTTTTTTTTTTGTTGTTTGAGATATGAAGCGAACATTTTTTTGAGAGATTATTTATTTTTCTTATATTTATTTCTCGATCTATAAATGTTTTTAAGTATGTAAGTGCTTGGTGTGGTATAGTTGTTATGCCGATATAGCTCAAACACCAATAACAAAATCTGATTATGGTTGAGTTGATTTTTTTTTAAATTAAATGATGATTAATTTCGAATTTTAATTTGATATCTAAGCGATAAGAAGTTTTTATTTCAAGTAGTTTGGTAACTTAAGAGAAAACATGTTTTTTTTAAGGGGTGGATTTTAGATCGAGTGGTTTATTTTTTTTTTATGGTTGTGATAATTATTATCTTTTGCTTGGTGATAAATTAAATCTTAAAATGAGTCGGTACTACAACCACAGTAGCTTTAAAAAAAATTTAGATAAAATAGTTTTATGATAGCGAAAAAATTAAAGTATACTTCATGGGGCTTAGTCAATTGAAATTGAATAATAAAATGCTCGACGAACTTGCTCCTGTGTTGAAATTATGAAGATAAAAAAAAACAACACTAAATCGTTTATTTGAATTTGAAAAATAAAAAGAATTAATAAATTTTAAAAATCGTCAAAGCGGTTCTTTTCAAAAAATATTTTTTATATGAAATTTTTCGAATAAAATTCAGAAATCCGAAAAATACTATTTTGAAAACGTTAAACAGTTTATGAAATGGTTGAAAAATTGTTTGTCTACTCAATTGATCTCAATTACTCAAAAATCCATCATGCATTTTGTCTTGTAGGTTACATGACAGTTATCGTTATTTTTAGAACTAACAAAATTATTTTCGTCTATATAGTATACCTATTAGATATCTAAAAATTTTTAGTTCCAAGTAGTAGCTGTAGCTTTAGCCATGGATGGAAATAAAGACAGCCAAACGAACAAACCGACAGACAGATAGACATAATTGTGGAACCCAAGTTTTTGGTGTCGTATTTTATTGTGACTAATCCGAAACTTGCCATTTCATGGTAAAAACTAAAATTTGTAAAATTTGAATTTTTCATTTGTCAAAATTTAATTTCGGTTTTTTCGCAATCATTATTTCTAAATTTCCTGTTTCGTAGTTTAACCATTTGGCAATTATGTTATTGTTTTTATTTGCAAATTTTATATCGCGTTTTTGTCTCAGATTAAGACCTTCCACTCCTTGTAGGAGGTTGGATTCTATCCTGCCAGGTCTAATTTTTTTTGAAAATTAAAAAAAAAATATCCGTTCATTTTGCAAATTTGCCTAGTAAATAAAAATATGGCACAAGTTGGGCACATCACACAATTTTATTTTTATCGAAAATGGCGGTGCTAACATCATGTTAATGTGATTTGCAAAAGTTGTTTTCAAAACCCAAAATATCACAAGCCGATTTTTTTGAAAAATTCGAAATATGTATGAAACCTTCCTTCCCAAATTTTTTTAATTAGGGAATTAAAAAAAATAATACGTCACATGACAGCACAAAATTTCCACTAAGTACATCACAACATTTTCTTTTTTTGAAAACTAAAATTAACGTTGCTAACTTCGAACTAAAAAAATGGTACCTTTCGTGAATCCAAAAAGCTTAGTTCGACATGTGACAGCACAATTTGGCATAGAATACATACATAGAAAATATTGACACTTTCTGTCATTTTGGTACATTTAAATTTGAAATTAAGCTTTCATTTGGTCAGATGCCAATGTAGGTTGTGCATATTTTCCTCTTTCTTTACAACACCAAAAAAAATCAATTGGCAATAAAGAGAGGGTATTCTCTTTTTTTCCCAAGAATAATATTTATTTGTATTTCTCATTTATCTCGCCTTTTCATGGTTGACTGATTATATTTTTTATTAAACCCTCGCATCTGAAATTCAAATCCATGAAATAATGACAAAAAAAAAGATCCCACTTATACTACTCCTACCGATAAGCTATCACACATTCTCAGAACATTCATCCATCAAGAAATAATTTTTTGTATAGATAAAGCCGAGAATAGCTGATGCGATTGTATGTCCCAAGCAAAAGATACTTACAATAGTAGAAAAGAACTCTGTCACATTCATCCCACTGACAAAAAAAAAAACTCCAACATTGCGTTTGGTTGAAACAAAAATCGCATCCGTCTGTTTGAGATAAAAGCTGGCGAAGGCCAAGGGTTAAAGTGTCAAAATAAAGATTGTATCGAGGCCATCTTAGATGATTTGATTGTTGTTTTTATTTTTTATTTTTGTAAACCTTTTGTTTACCCGAGTTCCCTTCTTTCCAAAGAAAAAAAAAAATAAACGCCCAACAATAATCACTACAGTCCCATTACTTAATCGAATACTTAATGCAGTGCAAAGTGATAAATAACACGGAACATCCATAATTAAGTTCGAAAATTACAAATGTCCAACATTTTCTTTCGCGAAAATTACTGGGTGGTGCACGCACCACCACGATCCACGACACTGGGCAACACACCATAACCATTAAACCATTCATTGTTACCTCTTGACTCCACCATTGATTCAACAACGTTCAAGAAATGGCTTGTCCAACCGTTCGTGTTGTCGAAACAGCAGCCGAGGAGAACATTGAAGAACATAAATTTCTACATAAACCAGCAGAAGCAGATCACACAGCAACAGGAACAGAAAGCGGTGTGCTGGATGTATAGTTACCACTTTGCAATCGCTGTTCCATAGGTGGGAGGTGTATTTTTTTTATGAATGCCTATTGGTGCTTTGCTTAGTTCAGGGATTTCTTGGGGCTTAACTGTAGCTCGGAGATCGATCAACAGCGATATTATTATACTTGTTATCGACATTTTCTTTCAAGATGCCGTCGTTCAGCCCAGACTTCATTTTTGAAAAAGTCTATTAAAGCATTACAAAAAAATGCACCTAATACTTAGTTGAAAAATTGACAGAAGACAGTTTACGCTACAAATTTTCAGGTGTCTGACACTTTGAAAAAGCTGGGAAAGAGTTCATAATCTTCGAACTTTATTGAACCTTACTACAGAAGACAAAATTTACTGGAAACTGAATCAGCCAGAATTTTTCCCAAATTGAAAACGTTGGTTATTTTCTACTTCACCTTGTCTTACAATAAATTTCTAGAATTACATCGACCACAATATAAGTTCTTATTTTTCGAAGTCTGAATATTTCCTTTCCAGAGTAGATACTTCTTGATTTAAATTAAATGTCAAATATTTACGAACTTAGTGGAATATGTTGTTTTTGGTATATAGACATTTTCTTCGATTGGCAACCATGTTATGCTGCATGACGACGACGCCAGCCGTTTTGAGCATTTTGTGTTTGTAAGGTACATATGTAGGTATACCACGGTGATGATGAGAATGCGTTGATGCTGCCACGCCGCCGCCGCAGCTTATACTCGCCGGGAGGCACGGTAATTAAAATGTAAATATCCCATTTCCAATTCCAGACACCACACCGCAGCCGTACAAAAATTGATTCGGTACAGAATCAGGCAGCAAAACGCACGGCCAGCAGTGTGTGTAAAACATGTTTGAGGGACAAACAACAACGCAAACGACATGCAAAAAACAAAAATGGAAAACTTTGTATAAAGAACAAACAGCATAATCATGCACTACAAACACGCCCAACGAACATGCTGGATGGCACGCATTAAACTTATGTACACATGTTTGAAATTTGAAAAATGTGCTAGCAGAATCTTACGGCATTAAAGAGGAATTAAAGAGAGAAGTTGAAATCCTTCTTATACCATAAAAAGTGCGACAGCAAAATCCAGTTGAGAAGAGAACCAGGGTAGAAAAAGAAGAAACGAAGCATCCACGCATGTGTAACATTTTCAAAAAAAAAGAAAAGAAAACGAGCGAATTGATGTGAGTGCACACGCGTCAAATTTCTTACTTGTTTTAGCTTCTCCTTGTAGAATTTACGAACAAATTGGACATGGCCGAGTAGGTGATTTATTGCATCATTCTGTGGTTTTTGTTGCGTGTTTATTTGGATGTTTTCTTGATTATTAGGTATGTAGGATTCCGTACAAATGTTAGTACAGAGGCTGTGATGGAATAATGGAAGGTCAGGATGACCCGAAAGATGAAAGTGGTTAAGCTTCTCAAATCAAAAGAACTAATCTCCACAAAGAGATCCTTCGGTTGAGGACAGTAATAAGTAAGCGTTTTTCTTTGGAATTGGCTTTGCAAGTCATTTTGAATGGAAGGCACAGAAAAAATGTTGGTTTGGTGTTTTTTTGTCTATCTATCTTGGATTTTTAATATTTTTGGTTTTCTGCATTAAGGGATTTTCGTGATTTTATGTTTTCGGATTTCTAGATTTTCCGGATTTTCGGTTTTCCATAATTTGAAATTTCTGGCCCCAACTCCATCTCACTTCAGAGTTTTCACTGTCTTTAGGGTGAATCCACTCACATTCCTCTTGTAAATAACGATTCCGATAGTATTTAGATTAAGTTTTCGTATAGAGTTTCTTGGTTAGAGCTGATGTGCGGAAAAAACCAGACTTGATTTATCTCTTGTTTTAACGATTTGCACGGATAAGCCTATAAGTTCACCTGGTTTAACCGATTCAAAGTTCTTGCCTTACAAAAACCTTTTATTTATACCTTATTCAAATACACTAATAGCCCTATTCTGATGGCAAACCTCACTAATACGTCACAGGTTGTTGTGACTTGTGAGGTTTGCCAAAAATAGGGCAATCATTTTCGCCTCAGTATCTGAGTGTGCTTATTTTTAGCCGAAATTCCAGTTCATTATACCCATTATACTTTATACCAATCTGCTAAAAATAAGTTCACCCTTTTAGTGTGTCATTATACGAGTATTAACCACACCGCACGCCTAATTGATCAATTAGCCATTCTACAGACCACAGGTTTGTCGGTTGTCCATTATATACAATACATTTCTCGTTAAACACCGTAAATGCCGCATGGCACAACCCATTCCAAGTGTCACATTATTGTTGTCAATGAAATCATCGCCGCATACCTTTTGTTTAACACACCGCATGGAGTTCTGCTGATGGGGCTGTTGAACACGTCGGAAATTTCGAACACCACAAATCCTCTCAATCCAAACACCTTCTTCAGTGCCTACACAATACAATTCGCTTGGGCCTGCTATCGGGCTACAAGTGTGTCGCCTCCACTATATACCTACCTAACTACCTTACCTACTTACCACCAAAATCGAAACCATAGTCTGTCCTGATTGTTGTTCTCAACCGTACACAACTTTTGGTGATGAAACATTTTATTGACACACACAAGGTAACATCATTAACGTCGTCGTAGTCTTCGTCGACGTCGATTGTCCCCCGCACTTTACTTCTTTCTCCATCATCGTCGCGAACGGGAACGAGTAGTCCTCTCCTCATACTCCATTTACTAACCAATCTTCCCTTTTTTTAGTGTTGTTTGTTGTGTGCGAAGCGTTTTTCTTTTGGCGGTGTGGCATTCAACTCAAACTAAAACCCATGCCATATAACAAAGACCAAACACGTTAGCCGCAACCGCCAGAGCACGGTAGTGCGATGAGTATGGTGGCTGCTTTAGGCAGCAATATGACGATGGCCCCTGGCCCTGGCGCTGGCTGGTGGCCGGCGCTATTTGGTCAAACATGGAATTCACTCCTCGTTTGTCGGTCAAGCTGTTGATGGGTGTTTTTGAGTCGTTAAATGTTGTTATTGCCTACCGCTATAATTTGTTGTATAATGTAATTGGTGTGGCGGCCGTGTGCCGGTGCGGCACAAATTAAAAGAAATATTATAAGACCACCAAGAAGAGTTGAGACATACTACATAATATGGAAATGAATGGGTGCCCCTTTCTTTGGATTTGTTGATTTATAACAACAAAAATGAAGGGATTTATGTTGAGAATGAAATTAAAGGCAAAAAGGTAGATCCAGAAAGAAAGTGAAGTGAATGAAGAAGTGTCTTCTTGAGATTTTTTGTTTGTTTGATACACAATTTTTGGAGTTACTACCATTTGATGCCTGAGTAGATTTCGGATTCAAGTAAACAATTCAACCACAGAGAACTATTATAGGTAACCAAATGTTGTAACTCCTGAGAAGAAATTGTCAAAACATCTGTCAGTTATCGCAAAGCTTGCGTTAAGACATTTACATATGCAGGGCGTCTGAGCGAGCATTGTAAAATGTAGTAGTTTTCAAAAAAATAACGGTTTTCGAAAAAAAAAAATTTTAATAATTGTAATTTGTTCTATTTTTACCTTAAAAATGAGACATAAATATGAAACTCCACCAAAATATAGATTTTTGGATTTTTAAAAATTAAAATTCTATGATATTTTTATTTTGCTATGCTTATAGTGCTTTCTTATGCTTACAACTTTCAATTTAAACATTGTTGAGATTTACAAATTTTTGGAGATTGCTGAAACAGCAAGTTCTAAAAAGAGAAAACCAGACATAGGATTTTTTACCATTTTAAATTTCAATTAAAAAATTTCTATAATGCACAAAGTTGTTTAAAAACCAATTATGACGTGGTGAACAAAAAGCTGATTCAAAGTAGAGGTTTGTCCAAATTAAAAAAAAAACCGTTATGATTCGGTATGAACAAGTACTATTTCCTGAGAGGTTATGACTCCCATATCAAGTTTAGACCATGATTACTGTATAACGTTAATTATGTGTCATTTGTTTTTTTTTTGTCTAACTTCAAGGCCCTACTATAATTGCTTTTACTCTCTTACGTCAGCTTAGGCAACAGGGCCAATACACAGTGTTGATTTGAAATGCAAGTAATAGACGCTTTGCTTCGTTTAGTTCAGTTTCGTTCACTTTTGCTTGGTTAAGCAAAGGTGACAGACAAGAACGTAAGTAAATGTCAATTTGACAAGAGGTAGTGGTCAGCAGCTGCTTAAGTTACGATACGAGACGTCATTATGGGTATACTTTACATATTTTAACAATGCTTCTGGTAGCTTTTCGATAGATTTTGACAATAGCTTTAGCTCACGTAAGTTGATTATGGTTGACTGTCTATGGTAACGTTCCACACCATCTATATAAAGACAAAAATCTAACACGTTGTTAACAATCCTAAACGTGAGGCACATACATTAATGCTATTCCGCCTGCGTGCTTTTCTAATGTCCAATCGTTTGTCGTGGACTTGACAACCACTAAAACAACCGCAGCGCTGATACCCCTTCTTCCTTTAATAATTATAATGTGAGCGTTAGTCATTCTGTTAAATGCCTATGTCTACTTACATAGGGAGAAGAAGAGTTAGTCGCGATGACTAGATGAACGAGCACTAAAACTTAGTGATCTTTTTGTTTCTTCTTATCTACGAGTTTATGCCAGTTTTTCTTTATTTTTTTATTTATTTCCATGTAAGTTTGTGTATTTACCAACATAAACACATAAAAGGACTGTAACGAAATGTATCATTCAAAGCAAGGTATTTTGTGTATTAAACATAAAATAATGAAACAGGATTAACAAGGAAGGATGAAGAGTTAAAACGTTGAAAGAAAGATTTATTCAAGGCGCTCAAGACAATAATAATCGCAATAATATAAAAATGCAAAACGTATGTAATAAAAAAGAAACTAAAATGAAATACATAATAAAAAAAAAATAAAACCAAATTAAAAGGAATTTAACGAAATAAAGCGGATTGTAATCTTTATAAAAAAAAGTTTATTTTGAGCAATCTTTTCAGATAAGAGGTTTGCTTGTTGTTGTTCCGTTGATAGTGATGTTATATTATATTTAATGAAAGGAAACTTCTAAAGCTATAGGTTCAAGGACGGACAAAAATTGTTTTATTGTTTTATGTTAAATTAAGATTTTCACATTGCAATGAAAGTACATAATTTTGTTTTTATATTCGTCTATGTGTCATCTGTACTTGAAGAAAAAAATCAGTTAAGCTTTAAACCAGATTTACCATACTTAGAAGTTCAAAAATAAATCACGTGCCACATGGTCAACTTTCATACATAAGTACTTTTTGGAGAGTAGTTCATCTGATTATCTCAATATTTTACACATATTTTACAATATGTATATGTACTCGGTTGTTCCTGGACAAATTTTTTTTGATAAGTTTTTAGTTGAAACAATTTTATCGATTTCTTTTTTCGAAAATTTTTTTTGACGAAAGTTTTTATTATTAAAATAAATTTGTGCTTTTGAAAATTCCCGTCTTAAGAAAATTTGTTGATATGTTTTTTTAGGGGTCGATTAGGGGGAGGGGGGTAACATTGCTTCGTATTGAAAAAAAAAATACGTTTCAATTTTTTTTTTTTTGATTCTGAAATATTCTGTATCTGTTTGAACTTGTTTTTCATAAAATTCAAAAATTTAATAATATTGGAAATTTTTTTTTAATTTTTTTTGTATATTTTTCACATTAAAATGCAAACTATTTTTTTTCTTTTCTTCTAGGTAAGTGACATGGTATGAGTTTAAAATATATAACATTCTGTCTAGGTAAGTACCATAAACTTACTAACTTACTTCTGTGTTCTTAAAACCAAAACCTTTGCTTCATCGTTGAACTAAGATGTTGAAAAAAAAAACAAAAATAACTCAAAGCTAAAATCCACCATTAAAAGGCCATTCTCTTCTCCTAGGAAGATGATAATATAGGTCCTAATATTCCACCTATCGAACTCATTGGAAAACAGTATCATCGAACTGCATTAGATACAATATTCCTAATTATATGCTTCGAGCACTGATATGATTTTAAGAGGTACTATTGTAATGTGTTGCATAAAACAAAACAAAATTACAAAAAAAAAATCTGTAGATTGCAAAACTATAATATGCACACATTATCCACCTTCAATTGCTGACGATGCAGCACCACCACCATACGAGTATCACCGCATCACGACCACTACCAACACCTTCGCTTTATGATGGTACGAGAGTGTGGATTTGGTTGCTTCTGCTCTGCTGAGCTGATGCTCCTGGTTCCTGCTCGATGTGCATGGATGTTATCTGGAGAGTATTTGTGAAGAACGCTCTTCGTCGCGAGATGGTATAATAGTGGCAAATGCATGCATGCATCTACCAGCAGCAAAGATAAAGTGATTTTTTCCCCATAATTTCGTTTGTTTCGGTTCACCTTCAGTTGGTTGTATCTTCCTTTTTTTTTTTGTAAACTTTTTGTTGCAGCGGCAGCAGCAGCAGCAGCAAGCACTACTCTGTGCACCTCCATCATCATCCTGACCCGAGAGATTACACATGGCAACCACTTACCCTGCCAACTCCACCAACTCCATCCAGCACCACCACCAAGCAGCCAGTGATGCCTGCTTATCAGAGTCTCGCTTTTCCACCCTCCCGCTCTTCAGCCGGCAATGCTCCAAATCTGGTCCAGGACACACATGTGTGTATATTGCTCTGCTCGCACATCAGAGAGGGAAGACCCAGACCCAGTTGGAGCGAGGCGAGGCAAGGCAAGGCAAGGCACACAAGAAACAGCCACAAGTCGAGATATTTGGTTTTCGTTATGATAGGCGGAATGGAACGCTTATCTCTGGTACTGCACTCAGCTAATCTTCCAAAATTATCTCTCAGTGTCTGGCAAGTGCTGTGCTGGTTGCTGTTCTTGCTGGCTGGTTCCCTCATCTCTCCATTGTGATGGTGTTGCTCTAGTGGTAGTGTATTGTGATAATGGAGTGTGTGTAAATAATGTTGCTGCTCCTGATGATGTTCTGTTCATACATTGAATTCAAACAAAAAATCCCAACACAACATACTCGTACTACACCAACGAACAAACAGCAGAAATATTATAAAGAACAACCAATCCTTTCCGAATGAGCTGTCCTTGATGATGAGATTCCTAAATGTAAATCGTTGTCGCCAGGTAGCATCACCACAATCGTCGTAATGGCCTGTTCTAAGTGCAATAAAAGGCGTTCGGCTCTTTCTGGTTGTTATGGATTCATTTCCCATCAGCTATACTCGTATGTTTGTGTATGCGCACTAAAATAATTTATTTATCTAAACTCACTCTTGAGAGAGTTATCTGCAAGGAAATTTGTTACTTTAATGAGCCATGGCTTGTTTTTAGTATAAAAGTATAGTAACCCCAGTTGGTTTGGAGGTATAACTGCGACGTGACTCATTGATGTGGAATTCTGATAAGGAAATGTATTGATAAGGATCTTGCGATAGGATCACATTTCTACTTTTAAAACGTGTGGCACCAGATGTCTGGCGTCTGCTTATAATATGATAATATTCTTCATTATTCATTAGATAAAATGGAATAGTTTTTATCCAGCGTAATAGGTGATGGTTCGTATGCTTTTATAGAAGCATATTTAATTGGTATGAGTATTTTGTTCATTGATTGAACTAGAAATAGGTTTGATATGCATGAAAGATCGAAATTAATGGTTGACAAATTTCGACGTATGAAATCGGACTTTGGGTGATTAGATGGGTAAATGAATCAATCGTCCGAGGCGAATGGAGAGTGGAGAGTTTATTGTAGCTGCATAATTTCGGGATCCTTTAAACATTCTATAGTTTTAAAGACTGTAGCCTTGACTTTCTTTGTTCCAGATGATGTTCTTTATTAAACCACGAGTTTCTAGCGAATTCCAGCAGATCAGTGATTGAAGTTTAGTTAATGACAGTGTTGCCATTGATCGCTCGGTATTGGTGGTTGGAGAAAGACTTCGCTAGTTGAGATTTCAAAACTTTACTCACATACTTTTGTCCTTGGACCTATTATGTCCATGAGTTTCCCTCTTCAACTCTTCCCTAGTTGAGCTGATTCCTCGTCGACCGTTCTTCACCAAATGCTTGTAGGTTAACCCGCTCGTGTGCTTGCCTACCTGAGAGGTTTGACTTGCAATGCAGTTCGTATGATATAGCCATACGTTCCTGACGTGCTTTCGTATGAAGTTTATCATTGTGGATCCGGTTGCGCTAGAAAATGCTCAAGATGTTATGCACACATCAATTTACGAACGTTTGCAGCTTTCTTGTTGCAGCGGATGTGATTTTCCAAATGCTACATCGGTAAAAAATCACGGACTCAGAATTGGAGCGGAACAGTCACATATTTCGAGTAAAAACATATATTTCGGGTGCATGAGGTTTGTTTTCTGTTCGGAAACTGATAAAGAGGGAGTAAACCACTTCTGCAATTTGAAATCTGCTTATGCAATCTGTGTTCGTATTTAGCTTAGTCATGAAGGCCGAGGCTCAGATAGTCCAGGTAAAAAACGACTCAATTGGTTTTTGGAACTAGAGACAGCTAGCTAAATTGAACCGACTAGAATAAACTTGTTGGCTGGTTTACTGGTAAGAAAGGGTTCAGTGCCCTTACTATTCTTCGAAAACTGTTACTGATATCAGCTCTAAGTATTTGCCTTGCGAAACAATATTCACTTCGCCGTTTATTCTGTTTTATTATTAAATTCATTTCAAGTATCAATCATTTAATTGTTGTCGATAGACTTTGATATAGCTGAGGAAACATTTTTGCTATCAGCATCAAATAATTGGTTTTTGAGACAATCCCGAAATTAAAAATTCAGAAAATCAAAAATCTGCAATAATCTAAATTCCTTGATAACTTTACATTCTTTACATATACTCCCTTTCTTTCTTCGAAATTTTGATTTTGGGTTTTTAGTATTAAACGTGACTGCACAAAAGTAATTCTTCAAACTGATGTTACTTCATAAATATGACCAAGCTCAATGATCCTTGGAAATTATAGAAATAGTAGAGCATAAAACATCAGCTCAAGTTTTCATTCAAATAAGGTTTATGGAGAGATGTGAAGATTTGAGGTGAAAGCGCTATAATCTGTGAGAGAGCTATTTGTACAGAGCATTATGGACGAATTTTATAGAATCAAGCTTAAGTTCAACTTTCCATTCCTTTCAGCTCAAATCTTTACTTCTCTCTACAGATTTCAAAAGATTTTGAAGTCAGAGTTTTCGAACTTGTGCTGATGCGAGTTACTCCTTACATTTCAAATGTCTATTTCTAAGTCGCTATGAGTTTGCCTGTTATAGACTAGAAATTAATAAAAAAATATATTATTCAATCATTCAATTACTCTAGGGCACTCCCCCGAAATAAAATAATTACTTTTAATTGCCAAATTAAATTCAGATTAAACAATGTCAACTCACCTCTTTCTTGCTACCAAAACTCCAATTTAAATGTTTTTTTGTTTCTCATTGCAAAACATTTAAAGTTATATTCGTGATTAATTTGCACTTCAATTGAAATTCACGATATTCCAAGTATGTAGATACCTACTTCACACAAACTTTCAACACACTAACCAGCTTTAAAACAAAACTCATCGAAGAAAATATTCCCAAAAAATACTAAAAAAAAAAAAAAACAAAACAAATCAGCATCCCCATATCGCAGATGAACATAAGTTCATTCCTATAACAATCCGGAGCAAAGAGCCCCCTAAAACCCGGACACACTTATCACCATCAATAATAGCGAAATTGTTTTCGGTGCAATTCGCACCTCATAAATCACGAATCGTGTCTAATTCCCATTATTCCGTGCGCTGTGCTGCAGTAACAGCTACAGCAGCCGCAGCAATGTTCACTGTACGGCTGCTACCCTGGAAGGGTATTATGGTATACTCAGGTCCAACACTATCACCATCGAACGAACGACCATCATCATCATCATCATCGTCGTCATCGACATCCATACCAATTCCACTGCAATGCGATAGAGCACCGAACGAATTTGTGTTGCTAATCCGCGAACTATTTGTTCGACAATTGGCCGCAGCAGCAGCCTCAGCCTCCCACCTGGGCATCAGGGAATACAAGTACGTATCTAACTATGTTGATGGTGAGGTACTTGCAACGATATCTCACCGCGACACCGTCGTCGTCGCAGTCGTCGTCGTCGTCCGTCGTATTCGTCGTCATGGCACAAACCACCGCCGCCGCCGATGAACAAACTGTTTGGTTATGCTGAACAAACTTCCATAACCCTTCTTCTACAACACAAGGAGACGAACGTTGCCATTTAAGCCTTTCAGACCTCTCAGCGACTCCCAGCATAGAAAGAACCCAGTGCTCCATTCCATAATCACCCAGAGATCTTCTCAGAATGCATTGTTGTTGATACTCCATTGGCCCAATGTGTACCCAAAGACAATGTGCACACTCGAAGGTGTTAATTTTCGTAGCCTTAAATATTTTTGTTATTACTGCGAGCGTGTCGGTTCAACGGGGTCATTCTCTGTGAAAGGTACATATACACCTTTTTTTCCTCTTCCTCCATGTCGTTATTAGGTTTGAGTTTTTTGCTCTTGGAGCAACAATTTGTTGTGGCAAATCACTTGGACCAAGTAGAGAGGTTTTGTCGGTTATGTGGTTTGTGTGGATTTCTCAATCGCACGTTTGTCGATGGGGTAAGCTTTTGTGCGCGCTGCAGAAATGATTGGCACGAACGACGACGACGACGGACGCGGCTTGGCTTGATGCTGGGGCGTAAGGTGCGAGGGTTAATCCCTCAAAGCGTGTCAGTCGAACTCACGATCAACTCTCAGTATGGTTTTGGAGTTACATTTTAATTATGGTTACGGAACTCAAGACTCAATAGACTGTGAAGTTTTTTGAGATCTGCGATACATTTAAAAGGAAACAATATAAGTATGTTGGATTTATTTTGTAAAGTTATATAGATATAACTGTTTTATAAGGTAGTGTGAGCTGTCAGTTTGACAATCTAATTAGAAATACAATTTATAAGTACATAATCTACTACAAAAATTGTATGTTGTTTACCGTTTCCGTGAGCAAGTTTGTTTGATAAAGAAAAAGATATGTAAATTTTTACTGTTTCAACTACTGAAAGATTTATAGTTAAGAAAATGGTTCCGCTATTTTTATCTCATCAAAATCTATTTTATTTTTCATTTTAACATTTATAGTGCCAAAAACAAGAACTTTCTTAATGCATTCCAACAATGCTAACATCTTTTCAAATTAGACTGTATCTACGAGTAAAAGGCTTCTGAAAAGCCTTCTTAATAGTTCAAAAGGCAAATCTTAGTAAATTTTTATTAAAGGCTTTATACATATACAATTTGATTGACTTCTTTTGTCGATAATAAATTCGAAAATGCTTCTCACACAAAACTAAGTAAGCTTAATGGAAACTGACTTTTGCCATAAGAGCTTCTGTAAAACCATTTCTTCGAAAGATTCTATTTAAAAAAAATATGAAAAAAATAAACACTTTTTTCCTTAATGTCCCTTAATCAACAAGCTTCTTTGGCCAGACACTGTTACCTTAAGAGGCAATTTTTAATATTCGCTAAAGTTTTCCTACCTCGTCATCATATATACCCTCAATCGCAGTTGTTGTTCCGGTTCAGACGGGATGAAAGCAGAATCTTAGTAGTACATCAAAGTGTAGGCCCAGTTAATTCAAATAGCTTTTAGGTCTGTATTCACCGTGCACTCATAAGTTTTGGATACTCTTAACTGTGGGCTTTGTATCTCTGATGGCCTTTGCGGGGCACGCCATAGTATTTGATTCCTGGAGATCTATATTTCACCTCTCTAGAGCTCATCCTCAGTTTTCATGATTGTTCTTCGAAGGTTTTTTTCCAAGTACTTCGGTCCCGGATCAGAAACCGCAGAAAAGTGCTTCTGTCACGTTTTCAGCTGATCCTCATCCGAAACTTGCAGTCTGCGGCTTTTACCCGGTGTTGTTTAGGGCTGTGGACGCTCTGTGGCAATTCTGTAGGCGGTCCTACTATTACATCAACTTACGGCGTTGATGTGGCAACGCTTATCGCGACGCAAGCTACGTTGAACTTCTATCATCTTCATGGGATAGACTAGCTCGTTTCTTCCTGCTGCTGTTGTAGCTGCGTTGCGAGCTTTGAGGTGTTTCCTTTCTTCAATTCATGTTCAAATTTCTTCGGAAAGCCAGCACCGAATATGCAAACATATTTCACAGCAGAATAATAGTTTTCAATGGATGTGGGTTCCGTTTTACTGATTGTTCTCAATTCTTGTGAAAGGTGGTTCATTAGTTCTTGAACTTAGGCATTTAAGTGTTTTGTTGGTATCTCTTATCTTGTGTTAGCAGCTATCAGATGGTGATCCCGGGCTTATTCTTTTGACGTCATGAAGTATGCTTCTAAATCGCCGACACCGCTTGTCTGTCCGTCGACACCCAACCGACTTTCTGACACGACGTCTTTTAAAACATGATCCCTATAACAAGACGCTTGGCGTTGCAGAAATCAACAAAGCGTTAGCCATCGTCGTCGTTGAGGCTTAATTATGATGTCTCGAGACGTAGTGTACTATCATAAGCAGCGCTCAGTCAGTTTTAAAAGGCCTCTTTCTCCTCAACAGAACAGAGCTGCGTTGCAGCACTTTATGATTAAGACCTCTGTGTATATTTTGATTGACAGTCAAGAGATGTCCACGAACCCTATCTCCTTTTCAATGTCTCAATTAGCATTCCAATAACCACAATTTCCTCGCCAGCAATATTCCTGATCCTTTTTATTCGGAGATGGTGGGGTGTGTCACCAAAGCTGTTTGCTCTTCCTTGGTTGGCTTTAAAATCACCTGGGACAAATTTTAATGTCATCGCTGGGGCACAATTGATTTACATGTCAAAAAGCTCGTAGATCATAACAGTCTAGTTTCCTAATCCCTTACCAACATCATAATCCAATACCAAATAATACGACCATGAGCATGACTAATAATGACTGCTTTCGAAGAAAAAATGGCATAATATATTAATCAACAATATTTACATTCAAGCCCGTTTCGCGTACTTCATCATCTTTTCACATTCGAATAAATTTAATTATTTCTGAAGACCTGAATGGCCATCCAATTTACACAAACGATCACGATGATGATACACCAAAGTCATTTCGCTGTCAAATAAACCATGATCTCCAGCCACGCTGATAAATCAATCTTCGACCAGAGCTCAGTGCTCACCTCATTGCCATTAAAACCTCAACATTTCGCCCATCTTATATAGCTGGGCCGTTTGCTGAGTCACTGGTGCTCTGAGTATTGCTTCCATTAAAACCAATTCAATGTGGAGCAGAATGGCAAGCCATCAGCACAACTTTGCTTGTATGTAATCCCCTGTGGAAGCCTCCTTCTTGACTTTAATTTTCGATTTAGACTCATTTTCGATTGGTCCCGATATCGCAGTTAAGGGGGCTTCCAACAATTGTGTGTATATATTGGCAACAACCATCACAAACAGTGTGAAAGTGCGCTCCTAGGATGAAACTTCTTGGTGCGAATGTTCTGTTGCTGCTGCATTGTGGCCCGATGATGACGATGATGGTGATGCAGATGATGGTGGTGATCCATAGGTGAGGTAGTTAGTTCGTTTCTTCTTGGAGTTGGGAAGATCGCGCTCGATTCGATTTGTTTTTCGAATCGTATTTTGTGATGTTGTTGTTGGTGCATTCGAAAGAATCGCGTGCACTGTGCTGCCATTATCGTGTGAGTTGGATCTTGGCGCGGTCTTAGAGTTCTTGCTTAGGCCTGGCGATACGTGTGTAAACTGCTAGCCAGCAGCGGCAGCAGCAGCAGCATCATCATCATCCACAACAAACTCATCTTGGACTCAACGAGCCGTGAAAGTGTTACAATGCAAAACAACCACCAGAAAAAAGAAAAACTCCCGAAATCAAGTGAACAATCTGCCATCGTGATTCGGGGAGTCTTCGTTCGTTGGTCGTCGTTGGAGCTATAGTGATTCGGGATTATTTCGAATTTGGCATTATATGGTCCGTTCGTTTTAGTGTTTGTTCGTTTCATTTCTATATGGGCTTATTTTTTTTTCTCTTTTTTCTCATCCCATCCTGGGATGATTGTGAACGATGCTCATCTGGGTCCTTTGTTTTACTGCGCCTCCTGCGCGAGCTCTTGAGAGAGGCTCAGGGCTTTAATATTTTATTTATTAGGTTTTATTTATCTTTGGCTGGGGTTGGAAGAAAAGTGTGGTACCAAAGAGTTTGGAATATGGTGGTTGGGCCCGTTGCTGGTTTAGATGAACCTCCATTTGTGTGGTGCGTTACTCTTCTCTGGTTCTGATCCGGCTTTACTTGTTGGTGTCGTCCTCTGTCGATTCTTCCTGATCGTGGTGGCTTGGCCTCCATAAACACTGACTGCTAATTTGTTATCTGTTTATATTTTCTAAGGAATTTACAAATTGCCTGTGAATTTTCTTGGTGTGTTATCTTGCCCGGTTTGTGATTCTTTTAACTGATTTTTATGTTTCCCTATATATTTTCGTTGGTTGAGGCTGCCCAGAAGGGAAGTTGGGATGAAAGGCGGGAAATTGATTCGTGATATGATGTTTTTTTTTTGTTCCTTCTTCGAATTCTCCTGCAACAAGGATTCAAAACAACGAAGTCGCCACCACAATATAGTGTGAAAGTGTTATACATGCTTATTATTTGCTCTGATTGATCAGTGTGTTGTTATTGGTTAATATTTATTGGAATTTTGTTTGATAAGACGAAGGCGGAGGATTCTTTGGCGCTGTTCGAGCTGATGCTGATGATGATGATGATGATGATGATGGTGGAGTTGAAGCTGGTGAGGGATCACTATAGGCGAGTGCATTAACTTATGGTAGGTGGACGTGACCTCGACTACAATGAGTTGAAATGAAAAATGAGAAGGAGGTTTGGAGCTATTAAAAAAGATGAACAATGTTGTATGAATTGAAATGAAAAAGTTTTATTATGGGCATTAAATAAAATAAAAGAACACAGAAGCTAAAAAGGTGAAGTAGTGAAGATTCGCTTTGAAAAATTGTATTTATACAAATACAATTGATAGTAAGTGAAAAACTTTTGTGAGGAAAAAGTAAACCCCATCTATTTTTAAAGAGAAATAAGCTTTCGACATCCCATAAAATGGGCATAGCTAAAATTGTTTATTTTAAAAAACGAAAAATAAAAGTTTTATCCGAGTCCGATTTAGTGATGTGCCAACTGTACTCTTTTAATCAAATTTAGTCAAACCGATTTAACATGAACCGAGTTGATTCAATATGATTATTTTTCAACTCCCAGTTCAACTGCCAATTAGAAAATTACTTTCGGTTTGGTTTCAGAAAAACTATTTTGTTTGTAGTTTTAATCGATTCCGGGTGAAGAAACAAAGAGAGCGAGGAACCGAATGCATTATTAAAATAAAATTGAATATAAAATTATACCGAGTTGCAACGATCAAATGACGAAAAAAAAAGAAATAAAATTAATTGAAAAATTAGAAAATTAGTTTGACATTTGAAATGAAATACAATGCTGCTCCCAAAATAAAGTTGCTGACAATCAGTCAAGCTTTAAAGAAACCTGAACATTTAGTAGTTCAGATTTTTTCATTTTTTAAACTGAAAAAGAACTGCGACATTTTTCGGACATTATTAATACTAGATGCGTTCTCATTAATGCTGAAATTAGGTATTTTCGCAAATTACGAAAAAAGTGTTCACATGAAGTAATTTAGTTTGACAGCTCATTGTTGTTTACTCTTTCTGTCTCTTAGAGTAGTTCCAAATTGATGAGACTAGTTCACAATCGAATCCGAATTTATGTTTGTCTGAATATGTTCACCTAATTTCAGTGATAATTTTGCTCAAATTTTGTTACAATTATTTAGAAGTGCGAATTTGTACGGGAAATGAGATAATTTCTGAGCTAGTTTGACCTATTGAAAACGCACTATAAACAAATCTTCATTACCTATTGAAATTCAAAAAGTTATTGTGAAAACATTGCACAACACTGATTTGACTGATTCATGGACTGATGTTTAGAATATAGGCGACTCAAAAAAATTATCACTTGGTTGTATTGGTTATTCCCTCAATTTTTTGATAGATCTTTCTTTTTGGCAATTTAATTTTTATTCTCGCACTCTCACGGCTTCACAGACAGAAAATATCAGCCTGGGAGAAGCACATGATCTGTGAGTTAGTAAGAAGCCGAGAGCGAGGTCCGCACCAGGCGCGGAAGTTCTACCAATCCTGCAAGGACGGAGAGGGAAATCTGATCACCGATCCCCCAAGCATACTGGAGCGATGGGAAGTGTACTTTAATGAATTGCTAAATGCTCAGCTCCACTACTTCAAGAAGAATACCCTATGTTACCGCCACCAAGCATAGAAGAGGTTGAGAAGGCTATAGCCCGGCTTAAGAAAAACAAAGCCCCGGGAGCCGATGGCATACCAGCCGAACTATTCCACCACGGCCGGCGGGCCAGCCCTACGTCAAGCACTTCGTGATATTCTAGTGCACTTATGGGAGCAGGAAGAAATGCCAGAAAACTGGCAAAAAGGTATAATTTGAACCATACATAAGAAAGGAGATGCCACAACGTGTAGCAATTATAGAGGTATCACGTTGTTGAGTACCGCCTATAAGATACTCTCCTCTATCCTACAAGAACGAATAGCCCCATACGCTAAAACCATAATCGGCCCATATCAGTGTGGTTTCATTCCAGGCAAATCAACAACTGACCAGATATTTACCCTTAGGCAGGCGATGGAAAAATGTCTAGAATTTAACATCCCAACATACCATCTGTTTATAGACTTTATTTATTTATTTTTATTTATTTTTTAATTTTTTTTTTTCATGAATTGTACGCAATCTACCTTAAAGCAGACATACTGACAGCAGACATACTGACAAAAATTAAGCTCGGGCAGGGCACCTAGCTCGCTTGAGTGAAGAGGAACCGGCTTGGAAAGTCCTTTGTGGTACATTCTATGGTAGACGGCAGCGTGGTAGACCATGCTTGCGCTGGAGAGATGGCGTAGACCAGGACGCCCGAAGCCTTGGGGTGCGCAACTGGATGGCGTCGGCTCAAGACCGGGATAGGTGGAGAGACTTGTTGAAGGAGGCCAGGACCGGACCCCGGTTGTCGAGCCGATGATAATGATGAATCTCACAGTTCAAAAAAGTTGCGGACTCACAAAATTTTTATGACGATTTTCTTGGCAATACATATGGTAAAAAAAATATATTCTCCCATAGTAATGATGATGATGGACACGCTGAATCTTTACGCTGCTAAAAACTGACAATTTTTTTGACGATTTTTTTGCCCATTATTGCCTTACCTACACTAAAACCACTTTTTGTTTAAATGCTTATATATTTTTTTCGGTGCTGCAACAATGTCATTAAATGAATGTTATCATCTGTATTTTAAACTTAACGAAACCAGTGGAAGTGAAATTGCACTATCAGGGATGTTAAACTTCACTGAAAAGCCTTTCCCTTGGACGGTGTCAACTGCATTTCGTGCAACCGGCCATTAAAAACTTAAAAACGATGTTATTGCGCAATGAAGTAAGTACGTGCGACCTGTGCATTTTATTTTTTATTGCCTAATTTAAAAAATTTCGGCATGTTACTTTTTTCTGATACTTTAATTTGAATGACCGAGCGAAGTCAGCCATTACCGACAGGCCAGCTAGTTTTCAATAAATCATATGCATATCAAACAGCGTAAAATACTTCTTCGTTTGTTGTTTTGACTGCATTCTAGAATAAAATATTATAAAGAAGATGCTAATAAATATTTTAAGTAGCAGATTTAGTGTGTCCTTGTGGTACCCATTTCACAGTGGCAAATAAAAAACAAATACCAATAGGCATGAAGACTATTTTTATAATTCCAAACAACTGTAATCTACTTAAAACAACATTAATAACCAACTATCCATAATTTTTTGTTTTAATTTTCCACAAAATCAAACCCTTGACTACACCAACGTATTCCTATGAACAAATAAAAATCCCCATCGTTTTTCTTGAAAAGAGGAAGAATTCTTAGCGATAATTAATGCTCCTTGGCGAATCACCTCAAAGCCGATTTATTTTCTAGTGAACAAGAAAAATGAACAAAAAACAAACAAAAAAAAAAGAACAAGGATTCTCTATTCGCGATACACACGCAAATAAGAAAATCAGTTACCAAAGCAACATTGTCACATGCCAGGAAATTGACTCGATGAAGAATTGCAACATTCTGACAAAATCCGATTATGGATGTTCCTTCCATCCTTTGAATCCCTGATTTTTATTTTTATGTGTGTTTTGTGTTCTTCCTTTTTCTCCCATCTGAGTTCTATATTTATGTTTATAAAAATGACACGGCAGCAGCGCAAGACGGAACCCAGCTTCGCATTACGACATAATGCGCGCGAGTTATTAATGATTTCCATCGGACCGGACAGTGTCCTTTATTCGTGTTGTCTTGCAATCACCATCACTCATAGTCATAGCCTTTCCGTTCTGAGACTTTTGCTTCTAAATTAAGCTATGAGCACGGAATGGTTGATGAGAATCTCTACAGAGAGAAAAAAAAAATAAAGAAAAAAACGTCCTAGAACGGATATTTGTTGTGCGAAATCTTTAATCTTCCTCTGTCCGCCCGCCAATGGGAATAAGAACATGGAACTCGATTCCTAAAGTTGAACAGGTTGTTCCACCATACCACTATAATACGTCTGAAGTCTCTGCTTAAATAGATAGTAGCCATTCCGTAAAGCTTGTTGCACCTCTTCAGTGGAAAAAAAAAACAAAAAGGTAATAGAAGCGCACTCACTCCTCAACTTGGTATAAAAGGTCTTAATCGTTTGCCAGGATGCATATATTTACACTGCCAAGTGGATACTTACACTGCCCGTTGAGATATCACATCCACCGCATCATCGTGGACTATTTAAATTCATCAGTTTCGGTGGGTAAACCATCAGGAGGTGAAACACTCCTTTTTCCATGAAATCAGTCGATTTCCATCTGTTGGAGTTTTCTTCATCAGAAAATAAAACAAAAATAAGAGAAAAGGAAATCTCTCCCAAAGACACACAAACTCTCCCATCATCGGGAAAAAATATTCCCGCAACCACCAAGCATCAACAGAACCGATCCGACCGGGCACAGAATCAAAGGAATGATAAGTGATGCAAACACGACACATTTGACCACAGCTACACGTTGGAGGAATGTTCATTCATCTCCTTTGTCCTCCCTCTGTGGGATGGGTGGGTTGTTCTTTTTCTTTTCTTTATATTTTTTTTTGTGGCAACCGGTAGCTGTTGCTGCTACTGATGCTGCTGGTTGCCTTGGGCTTCTTCTTCTATTCTATGACATGGTCCTTGCCGATTTCTTCGTTCGTCGCGTCATCCGTCGTCGTTGTTTGTTCGTCGTTTTGCCGGAGATGGGAGGTTGAATTGAATCCCCCCAAATGAACTTTAATGGTAATTCGAATAATTACAGCATGGATTTCTTAGTTGAGCTGGTCAACACTCAACAGTTGTTTTTTGTGGTTGTTCTCTTTTTTATATTTTTCGTATATACATTATAATGTTGTAGGTGGTGTTGACCGTGTTGAGGCATCATGTATCAATGGACTAAAATCGTGTTTTTTGTCAATTTAGTTGTCTGGCGACTGACCGGTTAGTGGGGGTTTTTCGGTGATTTAAGATAGATTTTGTCGTTCTATGTTTCCTATGTTTTTTTTTTTGTGTTTCGCTTACTTGATGTTAAACTAGCGAAGTACACACCCTGGGAAAAGGGGGAAACATTTCTTAAAGAGTATAGGTTATGCTAAAGAATTTGCCCTTAGCTACTATATAGCTGTCATGCTATATTTTCTATGTTTTCATTTAAAAAGTGTAGAAACTTCTTATAATTAATAGAAAAGCGCTGAAAATTTTGAAATTAACATGTCGTGAATTAGATTCGTACTAAATTTCAAAATTTTTTTTTTTATAATTTATGGCTTTAGATTTGGAATTTGCTGTTAGCTACTTCTGAAGTATTACTTTCTGTGTTTGTTTTCTACATATTTTTCCGAAAGATTCAAAGCTCTAAATCTAAAAAATAGGTAAAATTACCTATTTTTTTATAAGAAGTACTGAGTGACGATTGTTATTGTTGTCTACAGTAGAATAGCCTTTGTGAAAATCTAATCTGTTGTTTTCTATCCAGCTGTTGGTTCTAAACAAAAGAATGTAGCAAAAAAAAGTTTTGCGATTGAGTTCATAAAAGGGATACCTCTCTCTAGATCTAAAAATTAGAGTTTGGGGAGTGAAGCTTTACTATTTTTGTTTGCGTTATGATAAGTCAGCGGAAGTGTACACGATCATTATCTAAGTGAATTCCATGGATTCCCTAATGTCAACGGGGTTCCGGAGTGAACGAAACCAGTCATTTGCTATCTTTTTTTTTTTTGCATAAGACCGATTTTTTTCATTTTAATCGGATAATTATGTTTGTATTTTTACTAATTGGTCACTTTTAGGGTTATTACTGTATTAAAAAAAAAAAACTGACTTTAACTGATTTTATCTAAATTGGATTTATAGGTAATAGATGAACAAGTATATTTTTATTTTATATTGTTATAATTTTTACAATATTAAAAATTTGAAATTTTTTTGCAACAAATGTTACATGTTTCAGTTAGGTACATTTGTTTTGCAGAATAGCAACATTTGCCATTTTCTCGTTTCTTAGGACATTTTATGAGGTCAAAAAGTAAAATATGAAATCGAACGGCCATATTTATTAAATCATTTTAACGGTTACAAAGCCTCTAAAACTGAAAAACTTACTAGTATTTATACAAATATACACGAGGAATTGAGGCGGAATAAGATAGAATTGGAGGAATGAAGCCAACATCGTGTGAATAAGTTTACAAAGAGGAGTCTTAACGAATATTTTTTAACTTCTTTGTACCTACTGAAACAAAACAAGGCGCCAAAGTTTTTGAAATCATTTTCATTCATTCATTCATTTTTCTATATTCACCTTGAAAGTCAAAAGCTTGGCAACTCAAGATCTTACTCTATATACGAACATCGAAATTTATCATTCCTAATACATATTTCGACATCTTGGATTTCCCAAACGTTCGCTTTGACCCAATATTCGATTCGCTACTTTTATATTCAGAACATAAGGGTCTAAAATTGATAATTATTGAAATGAGCTGCGGGATTTGTTTACGCTGTAATAACCAGAGCTATAGATTGTTCATTTTTTTTTGACATAAGAAGGGCTAAGAAAAAATTTTATAAATGAGAATTTGTGCTGGGTTGCGATTTATGTAGCTATTCCAAAATTACCTATTACCTATTGGTAGTGGTTGATAAAGGAATCTGACATAATCTTAGCGTTGTTGTACAAAGTAGGTAGTTCATAATTTTTATTTGCATTTATATTTTTTAGTTTTCAATAAGCCGTTTTTTTGCACTTGCTATAGCTAATCTTACATTAGAAATTTAATATTCAAAAGTAAATCTTGTAGAACTTCCTTGCCAACTTATTTAGATACCTACATCAATTATCATGACCTTATAAGTAAAACCGGTCGTAATGACGTTTGCGCACTGATCGGAGTTAAGTAGGTATTTACTCATATTGCACTGAACGCATTAACTCCAAAAGCAAACCGCTATTATTGTTAACGCCATTTAAATTTTGAGTTTTCCTGTCAACGACAATTTTCTGTCAGATCCTTACAATGCCAATTCTGTCAAGTTCACCACATTTATTTCTAGTGAAAACATATACATAGGTACCTAACTACAAGACGAATAGGTATTTGTTGTCCCAAATATTTTTCTCTCCGATCAACAGGAATTGAAATACCTAAATGGATTTAAAAAATAAAATGGTGAAAATGATGGGAAGCACTGGAAGCGGGAATATGCCAATTTTGTTGGTTTAATGCTTTTGACATCGATTAACAATAAAATGCAAAAGTCCAGCCAGTAATAATTTTTTGAAATGTCAAAGCCTAGTTTGACTGTATCTGTGAAGACCTTATTTAACTTAATAGGTATTTTGCAACAATCCTTTTCAATACCTAACAAAAATCTAAACTAAATCTAAATAAATGTTGACATCTGTCAAACTGATCCATCAAACTTTTTCACCTCCATTTAGGTATATCAACCTATTCTCCATTTTGTTATCAATCAAACAGCCTGCTGCAGCCCATACATCGTAATTGTTTATATATCGAAACAAAAAACAATTTCTAACACCGTCCGACGGCTTTTATCGACAGCCAAACGCCTCTAATGTCACTTTTTGACCCTCTCTGGCCCCCACAGTACTTCGGCTGCCGGCTCACATAAACCATGTGTGTTGTGTGCCATTTAAGAATATGTGTGTGGGGGGAGCAGACACAACTTGTGCAGAGATAAAATGACGATAACTCTTTTTTTTTTGCTTTTTGTTCGAATAAAAAGCAGATATGGGCGGCGCCATACCAATATTCCAGGCCAATCAGCGACTTATTTTGTTCGTGCGGCGGTTAACGTAATATACGTTTTCAACTGATTACGACGACGACTTTGTCGTTCTCGTTGTGTCGTCTCGTCTCGCGTCGAGTCGACAGGCTTGGTGCGCGCGCGAAAGAGCAAGACACCGCAGATACATCACGTAGTTGTATCTATAAGATACACTGCGAGTAATGGGATGAAGCCCTCCGCGGGCCATGCAGATATGCACGACTAATGCAGCCAAATGCCGAAGCCTGGGAAGCTGCTTTTGTCTGGTTAAACGATTCGTTTGTTGTACGTTTTTCTTTTTTTTACTCGTTTTCATTTTCCAGTTTTCTATGCGATTCAGGTTCAGCCGTTCGTTTTTCTTTATACCCGAACTTGAGATGCAGATACTTCCGAAAGCTGAGCAGCGTATACTGTTTTAGCTCCTGCTTTATGCTGCTTCGACTTGCTGAATACTGCTTGTAGTTGCTGCTTCGTGTTTTGTATCTTTCGCACATGCATTCGAACTGGATGCAGTTTGCATGTGTCATGTCGACTCTAGCTGGTCCCTCATCGGGGGAGGTTTCAGGAGAGATGGGGAGCTCCAAGGGGGTACATTAGGCACTTGTCCAATGAACTAGTAGTGGTGCAGACTGCTGATGCTGCTGCTGATGATGGTGGTGGTGATGTTGATGGTGGTTCGAAGCAGATAACGTAAATGCATGGCAAGTAAATGAAGTGCATGGATGCATTTCTTGCACTTTTGTGCATCTTTAGTGCTTCTTCTGGTGGCACTCTTCGTCGTTGGTTGATGCAACTGATGGGATGGGGGTATCCTTGGATGATTTATTGTGTGGCAGTGGCATTCTCTCTATGAGTGTGTGTTTGTGCTGCAATGTGGACCGCCTACACTCAACTAAAGCAATGGCTTTTTAAGGACACTTTATGTCGCTCTTGAGGTTTTTTTTTGTACATTTTTTTTCTTCTCGACCCTTTTGTCGACCCATGTGGATGGAGATGGAGAGCTCCTTTCATGGAACTTTTTGTTATTTTTTTTTTGCATGCAAAATGCGATAACGCGCTTTTTACTGGAATTCGCATCGATTTATCTGTTCTGGTTTTTTGATTGGCGGGTGAAATATTCTTCTTATGGTAACCATTTTAAAGTGGTGGTGCTTGATGGGGATGTATGGGTGTGTGTATTTTGTTTCTTAAGTGCAGATGTATAAATTGTTATATTTTTATTTTTTCTTTGATTGCTATCCGGAGTTTTTATCGGCACGTTAATGGGGCGTAGCTTTTTTTTATACACAAAGGAGATAAGAATACGTTTTTTTTTAAGACGCCATATTAACGCCATCAGGGAGTTAGTGGGTACATTAATGGTGGTTTGTTTATGTTTTTGCTGTTTTTGAGAAAACTAAAACTGTCGTTTTTGATTTCCAAACTATCAATTTTAGTTAAAAGATGCTACAAATATTTAGACAAGTTTTATATGCAATCATAGATAAACGTATTGTGTAATACCTAGGTACCCACATTGCAACTTTATGACATAAACTTAGTTGTTTCTGGAAGTACCTACTCCAATAAACATCCAAAGAATAAGCTCAATCAGTTTTCACTCCAATAACTACATCTGAGGAATGATTTACAGCAGCGTTTACTACAAAAACGATCATCTCATTGGAGCAAATACTCCCTGGTTTTTTAATATTGGAGCAAATACTGAAATTATTATGTGAGGAATGAGTTACATCATTTTACGTTCATCATCATCATCATCGGCTCGACAACCGGGGTCCGGTCCTGGCCTCCTTCAACAAGTCTCTCCACCTATCCCGGTCTTGAGCCGACGCCATCCAGTTGCGCACCCCAAGGCTTCGGGCGTCCTGGTCTACGCCATCTCTCCAGCGCAAGCATGGTCTACCACGCTGCCGTCTACCATAGAATGTACCACAAAGGACTTTCCGAGCAGGTTCCTCTTCACTCATGCGAGCTAGGTGCCCTGCCCACCGGAGTCTACCGAGCTTAATTTTTGTCACTATGTCTGCTTCAAGGTAGATTGCGTACAATTCATGATTGTACCGTCTCCGGAATCACCCTTCCTCACATATGGGGCCAACAATTCTCCTTAAGACTTTTCTCTCGAACGCGGCTAAGAGGTCGGAGTGTCTTTTGCTAAGCACCCAAGTCTCGGATCCATACGTGAGTACTGGCAGGACCATGGTCCTGTACAGCAGCAGTTTTGAAGTTATGGTGAGATTTCTGGATTTGAAGAGCTTTGACAGACTATAGTAGGCTTTGTTGGAATTGAGCAGCCGCCCGCGTATTTCTTCTTCTATATTATTATCGGCTGCTACTATTGACCCAAGGTATTTAAAGGATTGCACCACTTCAAATTCGTGCTCCGCTACCTTGATTGTTTGACCAACTGTTCTTCTCGCATTCGACGCCACCATGTACTTTGTTTTACCTTCACTAATGTGCAGCCCCAGATTTTGTGCCGCCTGCTCGATCTGGATGAAGGAATCGTGTACAGCTTGTTCGGTTCTTCCGATGATGTCAATGTCGTCTGCGTAAGCCAGTATATGGCTGGACCTGTTGACGATGGTCCCTCTTGTTGCCCTGCCAGAGTCACGGATTGCTTTCTCCAACGCCAGGTTGAAGAGGAGGCAGGCCAAACCATCCCCTTGTCGGAGTCCATTAAAGATGTTGATTGGTCTGGATAGCAATCCGGCTATTTTTACTTGGCTTGTTACGTTGGTCATGGTCAACCTACAAAGTCGTGTCAACTTATTTGGGATGCCGAATTCTCTCATGGCTTTGTAAAGTTCTACCCTGGCTATGCTATCATAGGCGGCCTTAAAGTCTATAAACAGATGGTATGTTGGAATGTTAAATTCTAGACATTTTTCCATCGCCTGCCTAAGGGTAAAGATCTGATCAGTTGTTGATTTGCCTGGAATGAAACCACACTGATATTGGCCGATTATGGTTTTAGCGTATGGGGCTATCCGTTCTTGTAGGATAGAGGAGAGTATCTTATAGGCGGTACTCAACAACGTGATACCTCTATAATTGCTGCACGTTGTGACATCTCCCTTCTTATGTATGGGGCAAATTATACCTTTTCGCCAGTCTTCTGGCATTTCTTCCTGCTCCCATACGTGCACTATAATATCATGAATTGCTTGGCGTAAGGCTGGCCCGCCGTGGTGGAATAGTTCGGCTGGTATGCCATCGGCTCCCGGGGCTTTGTTTTTCTTAAGCCGGGCTATAGCCTTCTCAACCTCTTCTATGCTTGGTGGCGGTAACATAGGGTAATCTTCTTGAAGTAGTGGAGCCTCTACTTCTGCAGTGAGCTGACCATTTAGCAATTCATTAAAGTTCACTTCCCATCGCTCCAGTATGCTTTGGGGATCGGTGATCAGATTTCCCTCTCCGTCCTTGCAGTAAGTGCAGCGTGGTGTGTACTGCGTCATGTTTCGGACGGATTGGTAGAACTTCCGCGCCTGGTGCGGACCTCGCTCTCGGCTTCTTTCTAAATCACAGATGATGTTCTTCTCCCAGGCTGATTTTTTCTGTCTGTGAAGCCGTTTTTCTATTCTTCTGAGCTCTTTATATTCATCTTCACGTGCCCGCGTTCTATGAGATTGTTGCATTGCTCGGTACGCAACATTCTTACGTTCAGTCGCTAGCTTGCATTCATCATCAAACCAGTCGTTCCGACTTCTACGACTGCTGCCTAAGATGGAATTGGCAGTACTAATGACAGTGTTTTTAAGGCGTGTCCACTTCTCATCTACGCCCAGCATACTGGCTCCAGGACTTACTCTCCCTGGATCGAGTGGTTCTAGGGCGAGTCCTAACGCAAGTCCAAAGGTGTTACTGGTGTTTTCATTGCGTAGTGCAGCCGTGTTGATTCGAACCTGATCGGCGGATGCAATACGTCTTCGCAAGGCAATCCGCCCTCGGAAAACCATACCAACAAGATAGTGATCCGAGTCGATATTGGCACCTCGGTACGTTCGTACCGTCATCAAGTTCGAGTAGTGGCGACGGTCTATCAACACGTGGTCAATTTGGTTACGAGTGGCTCCATCAGGTGATACCCAGGTGGCTTTGTAGATATCTTTACGCGGGTACCTGGTACTCGCAACGACCATGTTTTTCGATGCTGCCAATTCTAGGACTCGAAGTCCATTGTCATTAGTGTTCTCATGCAAACTATGGGTGCCTGCGTAATGCCTGAATACCGGCTCCCGACCTATTTTAGCGTTCAAATCCCCAAGGATGATTTTAACATCATACCTTGGACAGGCATGGAGGGCCCTCTCGACTTGTTCATAGTAAGTCTCTTTATCTTCGTCTGAGGACTCCTCCGTAGGTCCGTGAACGTTAATGAGGCTGATGTTCTTGAATTTGCCTCGCACGCGAAGGGTGCATAGCCTTTCGCTTATAGCGTTAAAGCCGATGACGGTAGACTTCATTTTTTCGCTGACCAGGAAGCCTACCCCGAGCACATGGTGTTTTGTGTGACAGCTGTAATATAAGTCATATTCTTTCTTTTGCAAAACACCATTCCCTGTCCATCTTATTTCTTGCAGTGCTGTTATGTCAGCTTTATATTTTGACAGGGTATCGGCTAGCTGCTGAGCAGCTCGAGCTCTATAGAGCGATCGTACGTTCCATAAGAAAATTCGTAAATCGTTGTTCCGTTTTCGTTGCAAGGGTTGTCGTCGTGAGATCAGTCCGTTTCCGAGGCTTGTTGACGGTCTCGTAATTCTTTTAGTTTTACGGAACAGGGAATTAACCTGTTGCCAACCTGTGGAAATAGCCTGATCATATTAGCCAAACCTTTTTGGGGTTTGTTTCTAGCGGCCGCCGCGAAGAGGCTATGATCACACTTCCACCAGTCCCGAATAGTTACGGCACGTGCATGTTTTCGTATGCTACATGTTATTCCCCCTATTCGGCTGATGGCTGACCGCCTCATTTTACGTTCATTCCAATAATAATATCTGAAGAATGAGATATAACAGCGTTTAATCCAATAACGATTATTTTATTGGAGTAAATATTCCCTGCTTCTTTAATATTGCAACAATAAACATCCGAGGTTAAACTTTAATAATGATTAACTTATAAGACTAGGAGAGATTCCTAATAGTTTACAGTGATTTCCGCTTGTTCAAAGAAACTATAGATAGTATGGTTAAAATTTAAAGAGTGGGCACTAAAAAACATGTGGGGCTTTCTGCAATGAATGTGCCTGCATAAAGCCAAAGCAGTAATAAATTTTGAATAAAACCATTTTCAAAGCTTGGTCATTCACTTTTAAAAAGTTATTAATAATATACGAATATCAAAAATAAGACTAAAAATCACATATTTATACCTATAGTTTGCAAATTTATATCAAGCTTATTTAAGCACAAGCTCTTAACTTGTATTTTTCAATATAAATACTCAGAGTTAAAATAATATATGTAAAATGGCGTCATAAAGACTTAAAATGTCATCGAAGATATAACCGTCGTCACCAGATTTGATTATATGTATATGTAAGTATAAGTACTACATGCTTCTTATATATTGGAGTAACTGAGGAATGCATTATATCAGCTTTTACTCCATTAATGATATGTGGGCAATGATCATACTCGTAGTAAAGTAACAACATCTGAGGAATGTGTTTGAGATACTATTAGCGTTTACTCCAATGTCAATTTTGGTTCATGTTTTATATCAACGTTTACTTCAAGGACAATATCTGAGGAATGGTTATACCAGTTTTATTTAAATTACATTTTCTGAAAAATCAATCTCAAATTTATTATTGAAAAAAGAGTCTTCTACTTTCTTAGTGTCTGATTTCAGATGTGAGAAAAATATGACAGTTGTTTTTCCTGAAAAAAAGTTTTTTTTGGTGTAGAAAGAGTTTGGTATCTCAATTTTGCATATCTGTCATGGTTTTTGAAAAAAAAACTTAATCTTATATTAACTTACTCACACAAGCCCAAAATTTAATCACTAACAGCTCAATTCTTCTACAAAATTCTGTCTAAAGTTTTAATTCCCGCGAACATACATATACTTTGATTTTGAATGTAAGTTCTTAACGGTTTTGAAATGCTTGAGCAAATTTTAAACAAACTTCGGTTTCTCTTGTTTTCTTTGTTTATAACTTGATAAACAAACTAACCTTATATTTCCGATTATGTTAAGCATTCAAAAATAGTTCTTCCCAGGAATCACCGCATGACGAAGCTTTAAAACATTTTAATGTCACCCGTCTAAAGATTTGAAGATAATAAATGTATACAATATCGAACGTTTACTTTGTTGTTCGGTATATTTTTAAGTGGGTTTTGATTTTTATTTGTGATCAATTTATTAAAATCAAAACCAGTTTCAAATTCACATTTACATCATAGTCGATTTGGTCGTCGATATCTACGAAATTAGTTTTGTGAACAATATTTGCATTATACCTACAATAAATTAGTTTCAAACTCTTTTTTTTTTGTTTTAAATTTTTTATCTAACATCGCAATTATTTATTTTGAAAACAAAAAAAAAATCATAAAAAAGATAACGCCGAGTATATTTTTGATTCGATTTGGATATTTAATTAGAATGCTATTCGTTGTTTAGAGATTTGAAATGCGATATGAAAAAGCGGGCACTCTGTGTTCGAGCAGCAATTCGCGTTGATGATGAAATATTTTTTTTTTTTGTTTAGCTTAAATAATCAAAAATAATATAAGTATATCGTCAGGGTTTTGTAGCACCATATAATATTTTTATTTATGGTTTTGTTTATTTTTGGTTAGTAGCACCATAATGAAAATGTATTTCTTTTAATTAATTTGAATAGTTTAAAGTGGGAAAAATTATGTGTAACAAGGTTAATTGTGAGTTAGAAGCTGGTACATAATAAATTAGATTTTTAGAGAGAGGGTATCACCTGAAAAACATACATGTGTGGATAGAAAATGAAATTTTAATCAGCCCTTAGGTTTTAAAAATAAATTATTCAAGACGCGCAACGCTTGCAACGTTAATCAGCCAAAAATCCATTCATAAATTCCCTTTTTAAAATGAAGTTGTTTCGGCTAATAATTTCTTGAAAAATTAATTCTCAAACTTAGAATATTGTAAAAAAGTATTTTTTTTATTCTAAAATTCTAAATTTTACTTTTCTTATAAACGTTCAGTGTTTGACTTCACTTAGTAACGTAAATAAAAAAGATAAGATTTTGATTTTAAATAAACTCCAAATATTAGAAAAATTATAAGATTTAGCGTTATTTTTTCTAATGATTTCATGCTCTTTCTGGTCATTCTTCTTTCCCTTTAAAAATTTTTTTTAAAGCTTAAATAAGACCCAAAATAAAATAAAAAAACTACAGCTTCAGTTTGTTCATATTTTAACTATATTTCCAAACTAATGTTGGCTGTTGGCTTGGAAATTCAACACACTTAGACCAAAATTAAGTCCGTTGTGGTACCACATGGATCAGTTGATCAACCTCCCTCATTGAACCAGTTAGAGCTTCGAATAAAGCGTAGGAGACAAGTGATGTCGCAGTTAACTTGATCACTGGGATCATCGAAGAAGAAGTCTCCAAGATGGAGTTTTCGTCTTTGTGATAGGGCGGGACAGGTGCAAAGAAGATGAGAGACTGTCTCTTCTTCCTCTTCGTCCCTGCAACTCCTGCAGAAATCATTTGCCTATCAAGCAGTCAGGACACCTATAACGTAGCTAATATGCAATCTATTCAGAGAGATCAATTGTTTGGCACTAAGTTTAGGCCAAATTAGTATAGTCGCTATAGGCAGGTGGTGATGTTATTTCACCTGAAGTTTGTTCTCTCTATAGAATCTTGCTTTAGCATGAGCTTGCATGTAGCTAGAGGCATACCCACACTAGCTTTGTGAGCCAGCAGAGGTAAAGTTGTTGCTTCTTTTGCAAGTTCGTCAGCTTTGCAATTTCCTGGAATGTCTATATAGCCCGGCACCCAACATAGGTGAATATTGAACTGTGTGGCCATCTCCGTGAGAGCTGATCGACAGTTTATGGCTGTTAGTGAATTCGTAGAGACAGAGTATAGCGATTTCAACGCAGCCAGGAGAGGACTTCTTTAATAGCCAGTATTTCAGCTTGGAACACGCTACAATGATCAGGTAGACGAAATGAGAGACTCAGGTTTAGTCTATCAGAGTATACGCCTCCACCAACCCCATCATCCGTTTTTGGTCCGTCTGTAAGGACCATCATTCAGAATTGATGTTTCCCCCCAAGTATTTCTGGAAGGGATAGACACCCTGAAGCAATTGTTGTTGAAGTAAGGATGGGGGATAGTGTAGTTGCAGACATATTTGTGCATTACTTTCTTTCGTGATAGTATGTAAGAACGGCGTTCAGGCTTCCAGGGATTTTCTCGCATCTTATTCGATCACGTTTCTTCATTCCTGCTATGGTTTGAATGCCGAACAACCATGATTCCGGTCTGGATCATCCTTTTTGGACCACATTACCCCACCTTACATCTTGAAAAAGTGGGTTTAATATCCAGCAACACTTTATGACGTCGAGATGGCTTTCAACATTGTTAATAGGGAACTTATCTTACTTTGATTGCTATTCAAGGCTGCATATGATAGATCCACATGTTATTTTCTGCATAATGAAAGGTTGTAAGAGCTCAGAGGAGTTTAAAAATCGAAGAGGAGTTAGTCAAGGCTGTGTCACCAATACTTTTCCTGAGTCGACTGTAAACGGAGGAATTTAGTAAACTTAGCAATAACACCTCAATCGTCGCAGACTACACGACGTTCTTATTCTTACTCTCTTATAGGATAACGGATCTCCATCAATTGGAAACAAGGGTGCTGGGAGAAGCTATAATCGTTGGACTAAAGATCAATACGACGAAAATAATAAGAACTACGCTTGGAACTTCCTCATCTTTGCAAGTACATATTTCTGGACAATAGATTGCGAAGGTAGAAAATTTTTAATATCTTGGTAGTAACGTCCCTACAGCAAAGGCTGCGTTCGTAATGCTGCCTTAAATATGTAAAGACACCTCTGTAAGCTTAAAGACTATTCCGCATCAATGTTCGATTGCTTCTTTATGGATGCCGAACTTTTAAAGCCACATTCGCTGTCGCAAGAGAGCTGAAAACTTTCGAAAATAGAAGTCTGCGAATTATCCCAAGCATTTTCTGGCCCAACTGTATCTTCAATGATGAGTTTCACACTAGAACAGGTCAAGAACCCTTTGACTTTATCATACAAAGACATAAGTACCAGTTTATTAGGCAGACTAGCGGTCCGGCCTAAAAGCACTTAGCGAATAACGGTCTAAGATGAATCTGCACAACTTGGGCAGACCTGAAGAGTGCTGAAATACATCTCAATCAGGAAGCGTTCACAATGGCGTGTTAGGAATAGTGAAGTAATCCCCGCAAGGGGGAGGAAATAACGTACATAACTAGGTCCGATGATCTAAGTGAGAAAGTAAGTTGACCATTCCTTATCAAGCTGGATGGAAGAAACTTATTGGTTGCGGCTTTTGGTCTACGCCAAACACATGTCACATTGAGTAAATAGAATTCCTTTCAAAAATACAGAAATGAAAGCAAAATTTTAAATTTCAATCCGAAGTATTTTCACTCTTCTTCAACGCTTCTGATGCTGCGGAAGGGCTTTGCTGCTTGGGTCTCAAGTAAATAAAGCTGCCCTAAATATCGTGAAACAATATTGTTCCGAAATACATCCATTGAACTAATTCGGAGTCGGAAACGTTTTTGACTCATTTCGAACAGATGTCTGCAGTTTTGTGGTTGTTACTAAACCCAGACCGCTGGCAAATCCTTTTGAATAAACATGATAACTTGCCAAAGCTGCAAATATCCCCTTTTGAGCAAAAAAAAAGAAGAAAGTCCAATAATGATCAATACATTTTTTTTTACAATTTCCGACATTTTTGTATCAGATAGATATTTCAAAATAATTACTATTTCATTAATTATTTTTTTTTATCAGCTGTCTATAGAATGGGTATATTCTATACGTTGCCATTCACTTTTGTTTTGTAATCGACACCTCCATTCGACATTTTACAAATTGGAACTGCTTCAGGTGTCATCGCGCAGGCAACAAACAATAATTGAATCGATAATTAATAAACCAAACGCAATCAAATATTTTTTGTTTATTAATAGAATCTGATGAAGGTTCAACAAAAACAACAACAAAACAATAAAAAAAAATGTCTGCTCGAGCTTTATATTGTGTCAGCAAATATCATTGATTCTTTTTTTTTATCGTCGTCGCGTCTCATAGACATTTCAGTTTACAAAAAAAAAAAATATGCAAAAAAAAAACGTTGGGCTTTTTGTTCCGCGGATCTGAAATTGAAATTTCATCCCAGAATGCAGTCGTAAAACAACCTTGGTCGCATTTTTAATGGACATTTAAGCGCGCACCAGGACCGAAAGGACCCTCCGTGTGTTCTCCATTTATGCATTTTTATATTTTTTTATTTTTTTTTTGTTGCTCCAAAAGGTCTCTTTGGTTTTGGTTGGTGATGACGACGACGACGACGACAACAACGATGATGATGGTTCGAAATCAGCACCAGAATCAGTGTGGACAAACACAGGAGCATCATAATAATTCCCATCATCGCATCAGTGACGGCGGCGGCCGGCGTCATCATTGTTGGCGCATCAACAGCATCATCAACGTCCGTTGTCATCGTCAAGTCCATTCCATGCGGTTGCATGGATGCACGCGGTGGCACCTCAATTTCTCACCCTTTTTTTCGGTTCGCGCTCCTAAAAAAAAAACTGAACGATTTCATAATTCGTTTTTTATTATTTGACCGTTGTTGTTCCTTTTGTTGTCGGGGGAATACCTAGTAAACGAGTAGGTTTGTATAGACTCTGTATTACTGGACAACGGTTTTGTGAGCGAGTTTTTTTTTTGTTTTCATTATTTTTTTTTAATATTATTTTTGTTTTTATTTCATCGCGAAAAATCATTTAAAATTCTACAATACTATCGCTTTTAAGTTTACACATCAATGAACATTCTCGGTTATATAAAGTGCGAATGGTGCTATTAAAATAAAATCACACCCGGACCATGTTTCTATACCATGCAGCCAAATCCCACCATCAGCAAAGTTGGAATTGGTGTTGGAGCTTTGTTAAAATTTAAATTGCCAAGGGGCTGATATGTGCATTCGCCGGTGCAATAATATTTACAGAGAATTAAGACTATTCAATTTTTTTCGGTGCAGTTCCCAGCGCCAGTCAGCGGTACAAAATAACCCCAAAGATTGTTGAAGTCAAAGAGCAAATATGGAATTTGAAAACAAGAAACTCAATTATTTCCCACACGAGAAAGTATTATGAAGCAAAGGAAAAGTGTCCAAGTGCTCAAAGTCAATTTATTGTGAATGACGCGACGCGAAAAATTCTTAACAGATTCTGTTAGCAACGAGGAGTCTTGGAAATCTACGTGCGATTAATCATGGACATCTCAAAATTAATGTAGTATGTCCCGCAAGAGTCACCGAAAATGTTGGTGTGCTAAAGGGAAGCGTCTTGAGTCCCCCTTTTTTTGCGGACTTTGAATTGCTGCTTGAATTGCCAAAATGGAATCAATTTTTCTTTGCTGACAATGTAACTAACATAATTGAAGCCATGAGCATGGTGGTCTCAAGACCGAATACTTACGTGAAAATGCAAAGATCTTCTACACAGCAGTTGCTTGTCCATCACAAGATGCTTGAGAATAAAAATGAAGGCAGTTGAAGTCAAGATATGTGCATGAAACCGTTCTATCCTTCAGTCTATTGATATTAAACTTAGTCATTCGGGTGTTTCCTTGAGGTCTCCGAACTGCGGTTATCTTATGCTAGCGATTCTTCCCGGGCCATTCCCATGTCAAGACCTCTTCTGTTTATGACTTCCCGAAGACTGCTTCTAAATCATCGAATGATCGCGAGGTGGTCAAATTCGTGACATGTCTTCTGTTCAAACAAGGCCCCTCCCATAACAAGGCGGTTGGTATTTCAAAAGTCAACAAAGCACTCACCTTTGTCGTTGCGGTGACCAACACCATTTTTTCTATAACGAAACTGGCTTTAAGGAGCCTGTCAGCTAAAGGGTTTTGGAATTCAAGCTTTTGGAGAGCAGCAATCGAACCCCATGCTTTCTAGGGCTTCCGGAACTCTTTCCAGAATTGTGTAGCACAATGCAAAGAGTTTAAGTCTTAAACTTACCTGAACCCAAACATCTTGCTTCACTAACTGCTTAGATGTTCACCTTATATCGCATAAACTCCTTAAACTGCAAAATCTGGAATTTTGAGGAGCTTCATTCCCCGAGAAGCGTTTATTTCGGTAGCCGTCAAAATGTATGTTACCACATTGCCAACAACCGTAACCTATCCTAGAAAGCTAGGCCTTTCGTTCTTTTAAGTTTAGCGTACTTACGTATATTAGGGTACGTAATTAGTTGCCCGGAGATCACCACGAGGAGGTAAAACAAGAACTTCATCGTGACTGATTTTTGCGTTACTGGCCCTGGCCAAGTTCTGTACAGTCAAAAGATTTCCGATTACATACGATGCGATGCAGGGCTCTCAAAAATTCGACTTGATTCGAAACAAAAAATAGACAGCTGATAAAATGACTTCTTCGACCACCTCATATAGGAAATTTGCTACCGTGGTAATAATACATCCTACAATCCCTTCTGTCCTACTTAAATCCAAACCAAACAAACTTAATACAATCATCAAATATTAGTTACACCCAATTTATAACAATCAATAAAACCAGTAACGAAACAAAGTTAAATGTGTAAAATCCAATAAAAATCACTACTCGCCCATTTATGGCTCAGAAAACAAACCAAAAATTAAGAAATGGTAAACGAAATGCACATCGATATCAAAATAAACGTAAGAGCTGATGGAAGAGAGGTAACGACGAAATAACGATGAACCAAAATGATTCACCGGCCCATAAATAATTATCAGCTTCTTGGGTTGGTTGGAGAGTCGAAATGGGAGACGAGAAAAAATATTTCCGATATCTTTCGGATGCAACTCACAAAACACCACCAGCAATAACAACAACAAGGATATGGAAATGGATGGATATATAGACGGAGGAGGGTGATTGCACTCAGTGAGCGGTCGGTGAGCGCCGAGTGTATTATTATGTGTATAGAGGTATAATATTACTTTTATTTTATTTATATATAGATATATTTTTTTTTTTATATGAAGCGACCGTTATCACGGAAGACAATCGCTGACATTACTTAGCGTTATCAGTCGCGCTCTTAACAAAATATATAAAATGGAGCCGGAGCCTATTTTGCATGTGTAGACCGACAAAGTTGTCACGGCCGGCCGGCCGGCGCCGCGCCGATGCCACCACAACCACTGCCGCCGCGCGCCGCCGCGCCGCCGCTGGCTATATTCACATCGTTTCTTTTTTTTTTTCTTGCGACGATGATGACTCTTGCTGGAAGTTGGAGAAGTATGCGCAAAGAGATTCCATTTGTAGGTAGGTGGAGAAAGAGATGATTTTTTTTTTGTTGATATTTTATCCAAACTCAAAGTGATATGGCGAGGAATTTTCTAAAAAAAAAGAGCAATAAATGAGTTGTTGATAAATTTTTTAATGGTTGACAAATTAATGTCAAGGAAATATTTTCATATACAGGGTGATTCCATTCTCAACTTTTAAAATTTCTAAATTACGCCATATCAGAACAAGAGTAATTTCAATATAGCATTGTTGGTTTAGATTAATTTAAGCATTTTTTAATTTACGTTATGAACTTAGTTTAATGACGAATTGTTGTCAATCATAGCAACGTATTGTCATTGTTGTTTTGTCGTCGATGTCAGCGTTGCTTTGAGAATGCCAAACTTTAACATGGCCTTTCAACCTAAAGTGCTTACAGTTTGTGAGGCAACAAACACGCTTACCACATGTGAAAACTAGTAAATGAAAATTCTGATATCTTCATTGACAGCTAGGTGGCCATAAAAACAATTTCCCCGACTTTCGCAAAGTTGCTGTAACAAATACAATCGAATGAAGTAGCACACGAACTGACCAAAAATCGGACCAAATCTTGGTCCCAAGAGAAGTTCCAAATGACCGAGGGTCAGGAACTGACAGGTTTCAAAAAATCTATCTCCAAAAATCTTTAAGGAAATAACACAATACTCCTTTCAGGTCAAAAGCCAGAAAACAATAAGAACTTATATAAGTAAAATTAACCTCTTGTTCTAAGGCACAAAAACAGGTTTATTCGCGTAAAGTTCTAGTAAAATCGCGGAAATAAGGTGCCAGAAGGTGTCCTTGCATTGTCATTTCTGATTATAGATGGGTGCTGACTAGGAATATTATAAATTCAAAACTAGTCGCCTTTTCTACCAGAAGATCTGCCAGAAAAGGACGACATAAGGTGGTGGTCTATCTTGCCTTCTGTAAAAATCGGTAAATAATCAATTATTGACGTATAATGAATACTTCTTTTCGCGTGATCGAATCAGAAGCAAGAAAATCCGGGAAACCTTCATGTCAAAAATACCATTTTGGACAAGCATAACCATACTGTCATTTTATGGAATGCAGGGCCTCAAAGTTCCACTATGCAATCCCGCTCATCGTGGATGAATCACTGGACACAGATTTCACCGAAGAAGAATATTGCTGAATTGCATCTTCATCGAGACAAAAAATTTTACGCTTTTTTTATCGATTTTAAGGCTGCCTTTGATAGTATAGATAGAGAAGCGCTATTTTATAAACTATCGAATATTGGTTTATCTACCAAAATGTGCAGAATCTTACGAGCTCTCTACTCTAAGGATTGCATATCTGTTTGGGACGGTGACAGTCTTTCTGAACACTTCAGTTCCTCAATGGGACTTAAAAAAGGTTGTGCTCTGAGCACTTTCCTTTTCACCCTATTCATCGATGATTTGGCAGAACATGTTGGAGGAGGGGTGAAAATTTTGGAAGAAACAATACCAGGCTTATTATACGCTGATGACATCGTTCTTTTCGCAGAATCGCCTATACAACTACAAGAAATGATAGTTAAACTTGAAACATATTGTGATACATGGCACTTGTCAGTTAATCTCGAGAAATCCGATATAATGATTTTCAGAAAAGGACATGGAAGGTATTCTCGAGAGGAAAAATGGAACTTCCAGAGGCAGGAGATAAAACTAGTCAAAGAATTTAAGTACCTTGGAGTGACTTTAACAAGTGATCTTTGTATGAAAAAACACCTCAAAGCTAAACTTCAGGAAGCCAAAGCCGCACTATGCATTTCTTGGAAAAATTGCGTCGCTAACAAAGCTGTCAATCACTCAACCAAATACAGACTCTTTCAAGCAGTGGCCAAATCTATTATGCTTTACTCTGTGCAAGTGTGGGGCTATAAAGAATATGAAGATGTTGAAAATTGCTTCGGTTCTTCTTGAAACGAGTTTTCTCGCTCCCGTCAACGACTCTAAACTACATGCTTCATATTGAAACGGGGCTACCTCCGCTGTTTATTGATACTCTTAAAATCCATTTCGACTATGTGCTCAAAGTACTAAAAATGAGCTCCTCAAGGCTGATCTTTAGAGTTTTAAACTATCTGATCGCAAACAAACTGAACTTTGTCGGAGCTTGGTTTCAAATTTCGAGTTCCATGAATGAAACACTAGTACTCAATTTACATGATCATTCAGCATTAAAACAATCTCTTTATCAGTTGGTGACCAAATTAGATGAACAATCTCACCAGAGTTTCATCATCCAGGCCAAATCATCGCTAGGACCTCAATTATTTTAAAGATAAGAATCCTACAGAAATGATATCGCTGATACTACGAGCTAGAGGGGAAATCCTTCCTCTTAATTTCATTCCACATAGACCTGATTTGCCACTCGAGTGCGACATCTGCAACATGCATGCCAGAGAAAACGTGGCACACTTTCTAGGATCATGTCCAATTCTCCAAGAAATTAGACGAAATATTTTTGGAATAAACCAATTGACATCAGAGGAAGTTATTCAAATTTTAAATGGGGCAAAAGGTTGGGAAAATTTGTACAAATTTGTTCGTTTGGCACAAAGTTATAGAAAGAAAATACAAACAGAAAGCTTTTGATCTATCAGTTTTAATTTTAAAAATAAGGAATTAAAAAAAAAAAAATAGTTCTTAATATTGTAAACAAATTTTATTCTATTTTAAAAATTAACACAAAACGCATTGTATAAAATATTATATTATATTCTGTCAATCTGACCGACGGTTATATACCAGGTCGTAATCGACTTGTATTCAAATATTGTATTTATAAATTTATATTTTTATGCTTCAATAAAGTCATTCTAATCTATTCTAATCTGTCATGTTAAAAAAAAACCCTGTTCAAAAGCCACACGACCTTCGACTTTCTTCCCGGAAGAAAGGCAGGTTCAAACACTCCTCAGACATGGAACAATTCAAAACCGAGAGGCTTGTCGACTTTTCTTGATGTCAACCCGGCGAACCCCAAACGTAGAGCCTTCGTGTGAAGGCAGTGGCGTAGCTACCTAGGGGCTAGGCGGGGCAGTGCCCCGGGGCCCTCAAGCTCAGGGGGCCCTCGAATCCTTACCAGAAAATCTCAGTCCAACTTAACTTTTGAAAATTTCTCCCATTTTCAAAATAAATATGACAGGTGGCAACTCGAGTTTAATCATGCACTGAAAAAAAAGGTTACTGCAGTCAAACGATTCTCGTTTGGCTCCAATAATCTATACGTTTGGATACGGCAAAATGCGCATGACCGTTAAACCAAGTACCACGTGGGTTTGAAAATGTTTCTTGAGCCAAGCGACATATTTTTGAATCAACAACTCAATGACATTAAATTGACTTCTGTTACTCTATTCAAATTCTCTATGACATTTGTTTTAAGTAATGTAAAAAGTTCATTAAAAATAACACTATTTCTTTCAAACAAAATTATGATTGAATTGAAATAAATATTACATTGTAATAAATATAAAATTCATTTCAGAATCTTGAAAAAAAACATTACTCGCTGTGGGAACCGAACCCATACCATATGTGCGATACGCCGACGCTCTTTTTTTTATGTTCATTTTTAACTTATATCTACTTACATACATACTAGACAAAATTCAGAAAACTAGCCTACTTAACAATACTTAAATTTATCTTACTGGCCCTAAACAGGCGCTCTAAGGAATTCATGATTGCTTAAACTAATGCCTTTCGGTTTATGAACTATTTTTTTTTGTTAGAAAATTTTAAAAAACTAACTTCAATATTATTTTGTTTCAAAACTTACACACTATATCCTAAAAATAAAATTTAAAACTACCCCTAAAACCTAACTACATATGTACTACTTAAAACGCCGCCGCCGACGCGAGCCACTAGAGCTACGGAACACTATAGAAAATTCGTAATTAATAAACATATATAAATTGACTCACATATATTCAAATAGATATACGCATATTTGAAACTATATTATACTCCTGAAACAACTGAAAAATATTTTTGAAATGAGTATTTATTATAATTACTTCAATCATAACAAATATTTACTTTAAAACTATTTTTTAATTGTCTCAAATACTTGAACGTGTTCTGTAACGCCATTAAAGCTTTCATGCGACTGCGCGTGTTTCTTGGCTCAAGAAACATGAAGTTCTTGAGTCAAACTACTTAAAATTGAATGAAACCAAATTGATTTTATTTAACGATAAATCGGCCAAACTCCTAAGGAGTTTCTCTTCAGAAGCAAATTTTTTACAGTGTGGCAACTCAGTTGCGAGAAATTCCAAGTTATAAAAAGGGAATTCCCCTAAATTATTTGTGTGGGTTGACAGTGTTATTAATGTTTTAATCAATTTGTCGGATATCAATATCTGCATATTATTATTTATCGAACTTCGAGTCAAGATTTTTTTTCGAGAATGGTTAAAAGGTAATGTATCAGGAGTAAGTAAGCGTATGTCAGTAAATTTTTTGTAATGGTCCATACAAAAGTTCAATTTTATTACATATATATTATTTACATATAGTCATGTAAAGAAATCTATCGATTTCGGCTACTCACTATGTAAAGCAGAATACCGTGAAAAATAGAAGTCACATGCGTTAGGTAGGGTGCCGTCCATTAATTACGGTATGTTTTTTTGTCATTTTTTAAACCGTCAAATGTGGTAACACTGGCGGGGATTCCCCAACGACGTCTTGACCTTGAATCTTTTTTTATTTCGTTTTAAAATAATTGTAATTAATGTTGTTAGTGTTTAACACTTTTATTGCCTGCCCATGCACGAAAAAGAGCTGATGATAAAGTTGCTTAGCATTTTTAAAGTATTTGTATATTTAATGATTTTACTTCAAAAAACCTTACCAGTTTTGATAGCAGTGGGCCCCATTTTTTTATTTGCCCCAGGGCCCTAGGCTACCTAGCTACGCCACTGTGTGAAGGGGTGAAATGGGGCAGTTGTGGTCTCAGTCTTCTAGACAGGGTGCTGTGGACCATGACCACCGTCGCCGTGGGTAAAAGTAGAAGAAAAGATACTTATACACTACCAAAATAATGACTTCAGTTCGATTGCACCTCCCCCGACTCTTAAAATGCATCTGTGCAAAAAGCCAATAACTGCGGCGTTTTGGGACCCTTAGGATTACATATGTGTATCAGGGTGAAATTTTGCACCTTTCTTAAACTACTGGGAGAGTTCTTCTTTAATGATCCAAGTGACTTAGTGAACATAGACAGCCTCTCACACTTCATAAATGCGTCCAAATGGTTCTAGAAGGGAAAAAGAGAAAATTAGTAGATTAATGTGGTATCCCAAAGCGTTTGGTGACGCCACTTTACGTAAGGTAATGCTGGCAATTTTTAAGTACCTAACATGTTTGTCAAAAATGCTAAGTGAAGTCATTTAAGTAGTAAATTCTTTGTCAGAGTCATTACCCGAACCCTGGTTACTCCCTTCAAAAAAATCTTTCTTAGCCAGCAGAACACCCTGTATAGTCGGAAACAAAATTTCGAATCACCCCGTACAGATGTTTGCATTAGTTTTTGTATCTTTTTGTTTGTGGTTGTATTTATTTTTTTTTTGATTTTTATTAATTTTCCTTATCAAGATGAATGTCACAATTGCTCTTAAAAAAAATTCGATATAATTGAAGAAACAGGATTTATTTTTTGTTGATTAAACAAAAATAAATTCAAACTTGAACGGAAACTTAAAAGAAAAACCAAACAAAAAATCTTTTAAAAAAAAAAAACAAATAATAATACACTTTTAAAATTTTTGCGATAAGCCTTATCGGCTGTCAAACTCTGACTTGATTCATGGTCGACTCAATAATTACCTGTTCCGTTTCGTTTGTATTGAAAGTGATTTTAAGTAATTAATTGTCATTTATATACATTTTGTTTTGATTATAAGAAAAAATATCTGATTATAATATGGAAAAAAAAATCACCTTTTTTTTGTAAGTGTGGTTTTTTTTAAGATGCACAAATTAAAAATACCCTACACAGTCGATTTAAATTAGTTGAAGAGTTCAGGAGTGTTAAAAACTTACTACAATGTACATATACGATATAAACAATAAACATAATTTTGTACAACAATTATTATTAAATTAATTTAAAACTGGATTTTAAAAATTTATTCAAAAATCGGTGGTGTCTAATTTCAGTTTATTTTTTTGTTAAACGTGTGAACCTATATAAATAAAATTAAATTAAAATTGTTTTATTGTCCATTTTATCGAGCTTATTTTTGCACAAAAAAACTTGAATTCTTTTGGGTGTTTTCTAAAAGATCAATAAAAGTGCTTTTTAATCACTCTTTGTCGTGATTTTGAATAATGTATAATACTCAATAATGCAATGGCTTTAGGTGTTTTGACGTTCCTCGGTAGTTGGTGTACGAATTTTGATTTTAAAAATATATTCGGTTTTAATAAAAACCATTAAAGTAACAATAGCTCATCATAAGAAATAAAACTGTTAAAAAAAATTTCGAATTTTCACCGTAAGTGTACTAAATAAATAAATAATTTCACCTGACTCTTGTGTGAAATCTCTTTTTAAAAAGTATTTTTTCTGGTGTTTTTAGAAAATTAGGTATTTACTGTATAAATCAGTCGCCTTAACTTTCTTTATTTTTTTTTTCAGGTAAGTGCAACTGAGATGAAAATGGATTATATTTTGATGACTGACGGTAAGAACTAAGTAGTTGTTAGTTATAAGAATTGTTTAGTTTTAAATTATCACATTCATAAAAGTAAACGTAGGTGCATCAATTTTTCCATTAATTTAAGTAGTTCAATAAAATAATCTGATAAATGTCTCCTGAAATAATAAAAAGGAATTTTTGGTGTAATCAATTATTGATACAAAATTTTAAGTGTAGCTCTTTTTAAAATAATACGAAAATCTAATAAAAGTTCAAAAGGTTTTTCTTTACTAAATCAATGCAATTTCTCTTGGGTGCGCAACTGAAAGGCGATGGTGTCAGCTCGAGAGCGGGATAAGAGAGACTTGTTGAAAGAGGCCAGGATGATGAATTTCTCTAAAGAAATACATATATATTTGGAAAAACTATTAGTTTTCCTACTTTTTATAAAATTTAATTGTAAAGTAACTCTGTATGCATATCTTATTGTTTTTTCCCCTGCGAAATTATTGGGACAGTTTGTTGGCAATGAGTTAAAATTATGATACCTTCAAATTTCAGAAATTGTGGTTAGAGCTAATCAACATAATTCTACTGATTATTTAAATTCTTCTTAAGGAAGAATCAGAGGGTATCGAAAAAATTTAGTTAAAAATCTAAAATTTCTGAATTGCTACCGTAAGTTCACGGAAACCAAAAAAGTTATATTTTTTCTCGTCCAAATAAAATAAATATGACATTCTTCAAATATATACATTCCAAAATAAAAAAAAAAAAACATTTCCAGGTTCATGACTAGAAACAATAACTTAACTCACTCCTTCAGCTTTAACCAGACGAGAATAACCACAAGTTCAAAAGTTCACTTCCATATTCTCTTCCATTTCACTTGGTTTTTAGTTTTCTTTTTTTTTTTGTGCATAGAGAAAATTGTCACTCTCTTCTCTATTTCTTCGCATTAAAAGTGTTAATAGATGTACAAACAAAGTGCTCTAACATGGGTCGCATAGACTTGCTATTCGAATATTGATTAAGATTCCCTATTTTTTTTTCTAGGACATCTTTTTTAATTAAAATAATTTTTATGTAAGAAATAAAATTAAATCAACATGTTATATGAAAAAATGTAAGAAATTGAAAAAATGGCTCCTATTCCGGTTCAATCATAAATTATTTTTTATCTTCCGATTTCACAAACTGTTTGATTCCATTTCACCCGAAATGTTGATTCTTCTTACACATAAAATTTGCTATGATAAACAACAATCCATCTGTTAAGTTCTTCACAAAAGTTTAAGTGTTCAGAAAGAACTATAATCGGAAAATTGAGACTTATCATTTCATCGCATTTATCAAATCAATTCAATAAAAAAGCGTGTATAAGGCCCAGCCTTGCGGAGCTTCATCTGCGAAAAGAAGGATGGCTTTCTTCTTTTAAATAAAGATATGTATCCAATTTTTCTTACGAATGCACAACATACCCTTTAAGTAGTTACCCAATTGCAAGTAAAACCCGAGTTACCTTATCGTTTTGTTTTTTTTTTTTGTTCCTTTTTAGAAATTGGGTGGCAAATTTTTATGTTAATTATTTGGCCATAGCGGGTGGGTGGTTAACTTTCGAGTTGGTTAAGTGTTGATAAAAGAGTTTATAGCACCACCCTAAAATACTCCCCACACCCTTGGCCAACTACAAAGAAGATACATATAACGAACGTAAATTTCTTATCAGTCTTCCGCACGATCGCGACTAAAAACACAAACACACAACCCACCATCGCATTATTATTTGTAGAAAGCAGCAACAGTGGCAGTTTTGCCCCGGCAACAAAAAACCCAGAACCCCTTTGGTGTCCTTGGAAGTGAAAGATTTTCTTTTGAGTTTTTTTTTCCCATTGAGACACTTATTATAAGGAACTTGTTGTAAAGTAATGAAGGTATATAGTACCTTTAAGAAAGGGGATGAAGAAAGGGAAATCCTTGTGCTTTAGAGTTTTTTTTTTTTAAGCAATGTATAGTAAAGTGTTCTTATACGACTCCGCATTCTTGTCCTTTTCTAGACACATTCACTTTTAACGATGTTAATCGTCTCAAAAATTCATTGAAGTTTGAAGTTATATGGATTTGTGTATAAGCTCTGCGGATTGTTTTTATGAGATGTTTTTTTTTTTTTTTAATGTATGTATGTGTGTATGTTGTATAGGTAGATATACTTTTATTTATCTTTATCTTATGCGGCTTAATTCTATTGTGATGTTTGATTACATCTAATACATTTTGATGTGTTCAATGTAACCAAACAACAACTTCTAGTCTTAAAAAAAAAACCTTCTGAACAGGGATGGTTTTAATATCCCCTCTTTAAAATTCACGCCTCATTTTATCTTAAATTTTTTGACAACAGTAGAAGGCAAAATTTTAGGATGCCACGTGCTCTTTTTTTTTTCTTATAAATAGCTTAAATGACTGTAAAGAAATGATTTTAGAAAAATCCACCCACTTCCCCGACCACTTTTCTTCTTTCATTGTTTATAGCAAACAGTCCCGATAGTTTGATTAAATTTTAAAAAACATTTTGGAAACATGAGAATAAGATGTTGGTACAGTCTACTCAACACGACACTTACTGGTAACGGTACCTCGCACAAAGTTATAAAACTTATTTTTTAAACAGTCTAAAAATGAATATGCTGGCTTTCTGCTCAAATATCTGAAAAATAAAAAACAAGGCAGAACTTCTTCCCTTCCTTTTGATTAAAAAACAACAACAACAAACGTTTCTTCATAATAAGGTCAAATATTGTTTTAAAATCCTATTATGCCCCATCATATAACATCAATCACCCAAAATCACCTACATCCAACAGAAAACAAAAAAAAAAAAAACAAAAAACACGAAACGTATTACATAAAAAAAACCATAACTAAAAACCAACAAACTACCAACCACACAAAAATAATCCTCTCATTCATCCCCCCACCCAAAATGAATGTATAGATGATGAGCCAATGCGAAAGACAAATTATAAAAAAAAAGAAATAGGTATCTACAAAGAGAGAGAAAGAGAGAAAAGGGGAGAGAAAGAGAAAGCAAGATAGAAAAACTGAAACTAGAGGTCCTGTTGGCAATAAAAACCCTAAAAGATACTGGAAACAAACATTAATTTCCATTTCGCTGATAATAATTTTCGTCTACGAAGGCACTGATAAATCAAAAAGTGATATTTCTCACCCCATCTCATCTACCACCACCCTCCCCCCAACCCCAGGCCACTCTTTTTCCTCAAACTTGTGCCGTTGTCTATATGTGATATGATGGGAGATATATTGGTATGGAAAACGGTGCCACTCCTGCTGCTTCTGGTGCTGCCACAACTGTGTTTTCATGGACAAAAAGAGATTACAGATTCTCGAAACGAGACTACACTTCATGTGTATGCAGTTATCCTGCCTAAATATATATATAACTCTATACACAACAGAGAGACACATGACACTCTACTCTATACACAAAACAATACAAAAGGGAGAAAGAGAGACAGAGGGGTGTAAATGCCTGCATAACCAGTTGACACACAAAACCATCGCCAGTATACCCACTATCTGAACCCAGCAAGCAACTAGCCATAGCCAGTGAGCCAAGCAAACCCCAAATCCTTCCACATCCCCCATTCCCGGCATATTCCACCCTTTCGTCCTTGCTTGCTTGGCTTGCCTTATCCACGATTTCAAACGAAAGCTAAAAAGTGAATATAAACGGTTATCAGACAGCAAACCAAAAACCCAGCAACATTTCGTTTTATCTATCAAAAAACCTCTGCCACCCCTACCTACCCGCGCTGCTAGCCACCCACTAGCCCATCATCATTCTTCATCGCTTTGCCTCTTTTCCTCTCTTTTCCGGTACCTCTCGCCATCACCGCCCGCTGTCTCTGATGGGTGGCTCATGAAAAACTCCTTTTATTATCCTTTATAGTCATCGGGAAAACTCTTATATCGGAGCTGTATATCTATGGCAATGGCATGGCAAGGACGAGATAAGCAAAGCACCACACAGCAGCAGCAAGCAGTAGCACAGCACAGCACAAGATAGCGATGAGGAACACACAGGACTATATAGAGCAGAGAGGGAGGAGAGGAATGAGGAATGTATGAAAACTACTACACACTTACTCCCATCCTGATCCTGCCACCTGCCCAGGCCCACCCACAAATTGACAATGAAAACTGTACATTCGTATATGTATACACTCTCAGTGGCTGTGTGTTTGGCGGCAACCGAATTCTCTGAGACAGTATGTGTTATCTTCTCAGCAGAAAGCCGGTTGCAAGGACATCAGCTCTCAGCAGGACGACGACGACGACGACGACGCAAGAGAGGTGGATGGAATTCCAAAAGTGTATTGGTGCACCCTTCATTTAAAATCTTATCTCACTTCCTGATTGATGGGAATAGATAAGCGTCTTTCGTTCTCACTCAGCCCCTCCGCCTCCCCCATTAGGGAGGCCTCCCAGTCTTCCTGCCAGCCTGGTTGAATAACTCAGTTGGCTCTGGCAGGTTGATATCAGAAGAGAGAAAGAGTGTATTTCCCCCCCCCCCCCCCAGTTCTTCACCACACACCCACCAATCCTACCAAACCCAACCAAACCACTCCACCCACCCAACCTACGAACAACGACAACGAACCAAAAATTCATTTGGTGCAAAGTGATAAGAGAATAAAATATAGCGGAATGTCCTTTTTAACCTCTACCCAGCACCGCACCGCCTCGCTCCCATCAGCCATGAGTCCTCTCTCTATTCGTCTCTCATTTATCATAGAAATGCATAAATATGATAACAATTTATATGCTTATGGGTTTTTCGTTCTCGTTTTCGTGTTGTTGTTTTTTAAATTTTTTGTTTCGTTTTATTTTTTTTTTTATGGGCGAAATGGCAGAGTACAGAGATAAATGATGAGGTAGACACAGTGGGGGTGGAAAGTTTTTGGAGGCTCGATTTTTTTATTGCTAGATATTTTGGAAATGGTGTGATTACTGTTCGAACGGTCGCGTTAGAATTTACGAAAAAGAGTGACAAGTGAATTGTAATGGACATTTGTATATTTAATTATGCATTAATAATTACTATTGTTTTTTTTAATAATTCTATTTTCATTTTAAATTTTTTGCAAACCAAGTACTGTCATATACAAATCAAGCTTCAATATCAATAATATCCGTTAATCATGAACCTTTTGATTTGAACAACAATACTGGTTAAATAACTCAACCTTACGGATCGCAAGCATTTATTTCTTCAAGTCCATACTTACTACGCCCGCCATCGTGTCGGTTCCTGGAGATGTATTTCTCTTCAATTCTTGATTCCTCTTCGACCCTTCTTCGCCAAGTACATCACTAATTATCAACATAAATAGTATTGTAATTGTAATTGTAGTATAGTAATAGACAGCCTTGTCTACGGTAGCAACCCTTCTGTTTGTGACGTCCTGTAGACTAGACTGACTTTGTGAAAAGTCAGACATGCGTTGCCTCCTATACCGATTTAGTTGGCATTTCATAAGTCAACAAAACGTTCGCCATCGTCGTTGTGGCAGCTAAAGCCCATCATTATCAATGCCAATGCCAACCTTGGAATTCAAGTCTACCGTTCCCATAATGATTGCTCCATGTGATGCAATACCCGCACAAGCAGCACCCAGATTGTTATAAAAGTCTTCTTCTCCTCGTTAGAAGAGAGCTCCGTTGGGGCGTATCACTGAATGATGCTGATGCGACGTACTCTAGTCCGGGACCTGCCTTTCAGTACTTTGTCACCTTAAGGCTAAAAAAAATCAAGCTTGTGAGAGCAATAATGAGGAGCAGCAATTCAACGCCAGACCAACAAGGGCTTCCAGGTTCTCTTTCCAGAATAGATTACTATAGTACTACGAAAACTCACCAGAGGCCCCATCTGACTTCAGAAAATATCCATCTCTAACTTGAGGCATCTGGCATTTTAAGAACCTTCTTTTGCGTCATCGAGAAGCGTTCTCACATTCCAGAAACCAATCTTTGTCCGGGTTTTTTTTTTAACTTGATTATTCAGAATTTTTCGATTTAACATAATGGTTTGTATTATTTTCGCCCCTACTGTTACTCTATAGTAATTGATGAAAAGAAAATCCCATAAAAAATGTTTTATCATTTTGAAAAGTATATAGTGTCAACAAAATATCTAGAACGCACAGTGATGGAATAACCGAGTACAGATAAGTTCATAAGCTCTAAAGGCTGTCTCCAAAAAGTGCTACATCATCATCATCATCATACCGCTAATATAGAATCTCTGATTTGTTGATGTTGTCTTCGAAGGGGCACAATAAAATCACAAGTAGACAAAAATACAAAAAAAAAACATAAAACTACCAACGAGGAAACATGCAGAATCAAAATGACATCAGCGTGCATATTTTTGTTTCTCTCTTCATGTAACTTCCACTGATGCATCAGGATTCACGAATCAGTGTTCACTAGATATACCTACTCAAGTACAAGACTAGGTCGATAGTGCAAAACTATTGTGAACCCATCGTCCTTAGGACTATAAAATAAATGTGTAGGAATATTGTTAAAATGACAAAGTATAGAATGGTAGAAATGTGGAAAAGGGGGCGGCTGGTGGATGGGCGGATAGTGAGCTGAATCTGGATATTCCCAAAACCATCACCATCTTTATTATTTCTCTAGGATCTGGGACTATTGTTACGCTCGGCATCGGCATCGTCGTCGACGTTGTAGTCTTCGTCATCTTCATTTGCATCTACTCGTATCTGGTTGCCATATTTAAGGATGCATGTTTGGGTGTATTGTGTGTGGGTATATGTGTGTGTGGACGGCATTATCATTTATTATGAGAAATATTATTGTTGCTGATATTACTCCAGAGCTTGCTGTTGCTTCCATGTTATCTTTATCATTTGGAAGCTTGAATGGGAATGTCATTGTTGCGACTACATCGACAACGACGACGACGACGATGATGCCTCTGGGAAGTCACTCCTAACGGATGTTCTTATATTGTGTTGGTGTTTCTGTATATTCCTATAGTTATTAAAGTTTGTTGTATGTGTTTTGTATTCTGAATCTCTTTCATTATTATTTGTCCCTGTTGAAGAGATATAGTTCGTTGGTTCATTTGGGCTTATCAGCAGTGAACCAGATGTTGAACTATAGGATAGATATCTAAACTAATCAGTATTTTACTCTAAGCGATGTAGTTTGTTTGTTTATTTTTTTTTTGTTGTACTGTTATGTGCTTATAGTAGATATTCTCGTGTGATGTGTGATTATGTGAGTTAACTTCTTCTTGTTGCCCTAGTTTTTAAGATAAGGACAAAATTTTGACATCTTACTTATTGGAACTTCCAATATTCAAATAAAGTACGTAAGATGATATAATTATCTTATCTATGCACTTAAGTTTCCTTTGTAGAATGGATAGGTAGGCAGAATAGTTTGGGAGAATTGTAATTTGGACTGGGAAACTAATCGATTCTTTGCACTTAATTCTTAAGTCGAGGTCACTGTAGTTCAACGTTAGTTTGGCGGTATCTTTAATATCCTCTCATTCAAAGATAATTGTAAGCCTGCACCTGTAATAAAATAGCATATTGCAAGCTTCAACGCAAAACATTAACTCAGAAATTTAAAAGAATAACACCATCTTAATGAAACCAATAAGGTCCTTCGAGCCGGATAAATGAGTGGCTTTTTTGAGGAATCTTACAAAAATAACAGTTCTTATATTCAAAATTGAAAAATCGAATTGTAATCCAAGTTCACCTTAAAGTTATTGGTATCGGAAAATATTTTTCGGAGGAATTTGGAGATTCGGAGTTCGAAGTCCCATTAATAGACACCGAAAAGGGGGCATTACTCAACAAAAGATTGAGTAGTTCTAAATTTTTGAAACGTTGTTGGTACATCAACAATCCACACAACACCCCTCCGCCCCCTGTGAAATGTATGTAAAAACATGAAAATTCGGCACTTTTTCAATTTCTTATCCGTAACTTTTTTTTGGATGCATTTTAACTTGAAAAATGTTATTTTGCGACTTGTTGGAAACTTCGTAAATATTGCAATCACCTACAAAATCGCTTTCGCTGAATCCTCCTTTCTTCTCCCCAATTAAATAGCGCCTTAACGTATATAACACCTTTCCTTCCAACTCAAGCCCGACACAATTGAAAACAATACAAGAAAATTCATTTACCGATTTTCGCTTCTGACATCTTAATCAGTTATTTTTCAATGTACAGTTTATGCTGTAATATCAATTCAATATTTCGGTGCATAATTTAACTATTCATATCACCCTTTTACTCTCTCAATTTTCACACAGTCAATTTCTTCAAGCCTCGTCTTCCTTCCCTTGTATCACTTGCATTTTTGCATCATATAAGGTCTTATCCCACAAATCTCCCTTATTCAATTAAATCAATCTCATTTGTAATTCAATAGGTGTATCTGAATATCCTCTTAAGAATTAACTTAAACATTATAGCTCAGTTCAAAAAGGGTCAAGAGCGGTTTCCCTTCTACATACACTTATAACAATTTTAACAAATATCAAAAAAAAAAAACATACCCCTAACTGACTTCAATTTGTAAACCAATTAATCACAAAACCTCCCCTTCGTTTTGATCGTTGATGTTACAACTCAGAGCTATTTAATTTTTTTTTGTTTGTTCACAGCATCAACTAAACAAAAGAAAGACTACGTATACCGTATAGAAGAGTAAACCTAAAACGACACCCATCTGAAGTGGCGTTTCTACTCTTTGAAAATCGACACCACATCATCGTTTTCATCATCAACACCGTCATTATAGACAAAGATGAAGCAGAAAAGCGCAAGGACAAAAAAAAAACACAGAAAAAAAACAACAAACGGAAATGTGGTTTGCTTCCTGCTAATTCCGAAACCAAAAAGGAAGATCACACACTAAGATAAAAACAAACAAAAAAAAAAACAACCTATAGATACTCGCGTGCTTCAGCTTATTTCTTTCACTTTGTCCTCTTTTACTCTTGTCCTTCTTTGGTTTGTTCATTTTTTTTTTTGCTGTTGTTGGTCTATGGTGAATAAGTCTTCTAGAGATATTCTTATATTTGAATTTGGATGAAGTAGTATTCTTTTTGACAGTTGTGATTTTTTCCCTTGTGTTTTCATAGAGCGAATTTACTAAAATGGCAAGGCCGACAATTTTGGGGGCTCAATATAACATTTTTTTTTTGTGTTTTAGTACAGTAGTTGTTGTTGAATGTTTGCATTTAAGATTAAAAAACAAAACAAAACTGCGAAGATTTTTGAATGAAACAACTACACTCCAGGTGAGCGAGCTACCACAAAGATTTATAGGCTCGACTAACAACTTTTTCACGACTGGCAGTCCGATCATCAGACTCCTTTTAATGTTCTTGGCCTTTAATTGTTCAATTTTAATAAAAACTTTTTTTCCCAGCTAGGACTTGAACCCAAACCAAGCTCTCTCACATCCATATGCACTATGCATTGCTCTACCGAGGTCATGCGAAAGAAAGAAGAAAATTATGCCAGTTGATTTTCCAGAAAAGTTTATATTAATTTATCTTACTGTGTAAACGCAACGAATCCGAAAGGCGCATGGTTTATGTCAATCGGTATAGTCTGACTCTTGGAGCGTTTTTCGGGAGTTTAACAAAACCGTAATTCGGCGACTGTAGCGCGACTTAAAAAAATTCGCCATAGTAGATTTTGATCTCTAACACTTATTTTCTCAAATTTACAATGGTTTTCTTCCACGGTTGTGAGCGCTTTATGCCAAATTCATAAATCCGCCTCTGTGCATGTCCATTACATTAGGTCTATACGAAACCTAAAGTGCTAGTATATGTATGTGCTTCTGAATTGCTAAAGAAGTGTAATTCAATGATGATGACAACGACTGTCTTTATTATCTTCGACGACCAGTCAGACTAAGTCTTGTCCTCGTCTACGTCGACTACTTCATTGAATCACATTCAGGCACATCACCATCATCAACACTATCATCATACCACCCCTCATCCAGAGCAAAAGATTTTGTGGGAAAATAACAAAGCAGAAAAGTGAAAATTGAATAAAAGTGACAAAAGATGTCGGGAGATTCACGCAAAAAAAAAAATAAAAATAACACAAAGGGGTGACAAGAAGTCATGAGGTCGATTTGCCACTTACAGCCTGAATCTCGACCCTTTTTTTTGCAAGTTTTCTATGATAAACAACCACACACATCGTCGTTTGGGGTTAAAAATTATTATCAGTGATGCACTTATGTTTCTGTAATGTACGCTATGAATGATATTCCAAATGTCATTAAATGACATCGCTAACACAAGGGGCTGACGTTTCTTTTCTCTTCGCTTTGCTGCTGATTGTGCTGATTTCAAGTTTTAATTGTATTTTCTTACCTCTATTGTCTTAATTTTTTTTTTCAAGAGTATATCTTGTCTTTGGAGTATTTCATTTCCTGTAATACTTTTTGTGATAGCATTAGGTAGATAATAAATATATGATGTTCAAGCTTCTGAACAATCTCGTTGCCTGCATAAAAAAAAAACGTGAAGGTATCCACCCAAAGTAATGACAATCTTAAATCTCTCAAATAAGTATGTAGTATATATCTTTTGAAATTATCAATTAATACGTGCTCTCAATTTCAATTTTGTTTTAATCGAACAACTGTACAAAATTGATTAAAAAATCATTTTTATTGTGAATGTTTATTTATATACCTATCAATAAAACTACCGATGACAACTAAAATGACGTTTTATCAAAACAAATCAAATCAAAGCAATGATAACTTGAAATACGAATACCCACGTTCCTTTGTCGATTAGTCGATATTGCCCTACATTGCAAAAAGACAAATTTAAATGGAATTATAAGTAAGTCATTCCCAACAATCTTTTATATCGACAATTACTTAAAATGATGTGCGAATATCGCCTATACACAAATTATGATCAGACGATTATAAAGTGACGAAAAATAAAAATTCAAAGAACGCCATGATAATAATCAACAAAAACGAAAACGAATTAATCGTTGATTAAGTTTTCAAGGGTAATATAATTTTTGGAAATAGTTAAGATTACACAAGTTACAATAACTTGTGTTATCATTGGTGTATAGTTCTTAGAGAAGAACACATACAGCTGGAAACAGATTCCTAATGCATATAATTTAACCCGAATTAACTCAAATGTAGAGATGGGAAACTTTTGAGGCAAGCGGCTTTAAATAGTGAAATTCAGATTCAATTCTTTAAAATAATAATCGTCGACTAAGAGTGAAAACTTGGAAACTGCACTTCTATTTGTATGGCACAATTTAAAAATTCGAAAATATTTGAAAGTTTTCCAATTTTTTTATGTTTTGTTTACTGAAAAATAAATTTTCAAATTTTCGTCTACAAACCTTTTTTCCGCTAAATATTGTTTAAGACAAAAATTGTCAAATTAAGTTTTAAAAAAATTTCTCACAAATGATTGCCGAAACCAAACTTCGTCAAGAAAAAATCTGTGGTCAACAAAGGTGGAATACATACCATATAATCGATAAACCGTCTAGTGAGTAGTTCAGCTGACCATTTCATCAGTCCATCACAGAATCATGCAATCAGTTTTATGCGTATTTATTACCGAAACCATAAACCTAAATGATGAGTGTAAAACAAAATTTTCGCCTAAAAAAAACATTTTTTTCTCAAAATATATTTTTTCAAAAAAATTAGGAAAATAATTAAACTTGGTAAAAAAAAATTTCGCAAGAGCAAATATTATTGAATTGTAAAAAAATTATTCATCGAAAAAAATCTACCAAAAAAAATTTACAAAAAAGTGCGAAAAAATTATTTTCAAAAAAAATTTGTCGATGAAAAATTATCAAAAAAAAGATTTGGTTAAAAAAAAATTATCAAAAGAATAAAATTAAATTGTGAAAAAATTGTTAAATAAAATGTCAGAAAAACAAAATGTGTAGTAAAAGTACGCTTACACTCCTTCAATTCAATTTGACACCTAATAGTTTGACAGATGGTTGGCAAACAACATCTTAGAACTGTTTGGGAAAAATCTTGTTGACACATACTATAACAACGAATTTTGGAACAACATTTATTCCGCTGGAGTCGAGTTGGATATTGGATTTTGAAGAATGAAATAGAAACATTTCTACATAACTCAACTAAGCCAAACGCGGTTGATTTGAACCAAGCACATTTCAACTCGATGCACATTTACAAAGAGCTTGAAGAGGCTTTTAAGCTCGTTTCAAGCTAAAACTGTCATTGTTTTTAGTCTTCGTTCACATTTGCTATCGATAGCAAAATCGATCATCAACCGCTCCTACGAAATTGAACTGACTTCTTTGCAGGTTTTACTATAGCTCCGATGAGTTAACTCAGTTACTGAAATAACTATTACCGTAATTAGTCCTATACTTCCCAACTGTTTTATTCTATCTTGTGAGTTCAAACCAAAACATTTAAATTACCAGTCTAACATTCATACATTCACATTATAGTTGTCATCTACAAAACAAAATTTTCAAATTTCTAAACAAATTCCTCTTGATGATAATGTTATCAGATCCTAATGAAATTGATAAAATCATTGCAAATGACATATATAATCGATAAAGAAAAACGCAAAACCCATATTACAAAATCTACAAAAAATGACGTGTATTTTTTCGTTTGTTTGATATCTTTTTTGCCGCCAAGTCATTTTAAACTAAAAACATTAACTCATTGTTTAGTCCCTCTGAGAAAGCAAAAAAAAAAAAATGATATCGATTGATTTTTATCCAGAATTCCTTTTGGCTTATTCCATCGAACACATAAAACCAAATTCACCCCATTCTGATTGAAAGTAATGTTTTATAATTGATTGGCTGATAAGAAAATTTTGCTGTTCAGGTTTTTTGTTGTTGTTGTTTTCTTCTCACTTTCTTTCTTTTACCCTCTCCTACTTAAAAAAAAAATATTCACAAGGTACATTACCCTGACTTATATCGGGCATTGTTATCAATCCATCTTAATTAATCACAGCTAGATCGAAAGAAATCAATAACTTCTACGGCAATAAATACCAACAACTGCAAAAACAACAAAAACATACAATCACTCACTCCGATAGAATTACTAGGCTGTGCAAAAGGCCATTTGCAATTACATATTTTCCTTTCCAAAATTGATAAAAGCAAATCAAATGAAGCATTTTTAATCAGTCAGTTATATTCGAAATCTGAGTTACTATAGTTTAATAAATTAAACGCGGTTTAAGAAAGAAAATCAGAGGAATAAGCTGAGGGAAATAATTAAAGGTATAAGAGTCAAATTGTTTGAGAAAGTAAATGCATTGAAGAATTTAAAAGCTAATGGTCAAATAATTGACTCTTTAACGTGAAAATGACGTTAGGCCCTGGCTCAAAGTTGTCATGTCGTGTAATCGGCCTTAAAAGGCTCCCTCAACGCATTGGCGGTAGCATTGACATTTGCGATGATAGAGCAATTCTAAGCAAAAAATAATTCTCGAAATTTTCCACCAGTAATGCGAGGATTTTTAATCCATCGAAATCGAAATGGACTCTATGAAATTTGACAGTTAACTGCTTGACAGATGTCCGATAAACTATGTATATTTTGACGAAAATAGAATATTTCGTCATTTCAATTTATTTGTGTGCTTTGGCAGGTTTTAAACTTCTGTATCCAAGGAATTTATAAATCAGAAGTTTTTAAATTTTCCAAAAGAAGAGATGTTTTTTTCTCCTCCATTTTCCTCTCTCGTTATAACTTTTTGGAGTTAAAAAACAATAGATCGTAAGAATTTGTACAAATTCGTAGTAAATCTCTCGTTAACAAACACACCTACTGTGAAGTTTAATCGAGGCTTAAGATAGTCAGTTATGATAGGTTACTAGTCAATTTATTTAAGTTGTATTTTTTTTTTAGATCGACTAAGTTAATTTAACATTTATATATTTTCGAAACTTTGGCACGAGTACGTAACTTTGGCGCCAAAAATTGATAGCGGAGGCTTCCAAAACAAACATTTTTCACTATGGGAGGGGGTCTATCTTGCCCCGTTTGTGCAGGGCTCTTTATTATTATTATATATTTTATGACTTCTATTTTTTGGGAAAATCGAAAATTACTAATTAATTTTCCATGATATTCGACGCCTCTACAAAAATGCGTTATCAATTTTTGGCACCAAAAGTTATGGTATTCTCCCAAAAACTTTCATTAAGAACAAAATCTTCATTTATAACAAAAATGAATTCAATCAGGATATTTTTTTTGTGCACATCACTGTACTTTATGTTATATTATGTGTGCGGATGTAAGATTTTATTTTGCTCCGTTTTTATCTTCACGTAGCATTCAACCGATTGACTGTCGAGATAATTTGCGCGCTTGTATATATTCCAAGTTCGAATAATAATGCTAAAGATAGACTTCTGCTTTATAATATATTGGAGTTTGACGTTTCCAGGCTTGCAAGACTCTGGGAGATGGGAAATGGGAACCCCTCGCATGTTATCGTAGAGTAAAATCTTTACGATGATGGCAATTCTCCTCTACTCTGTCTCTTTCTCTTTATCTATACTAAAAAGAGAAGAAGTTTTAATGGATCTCGCGATGACGACCGACGCGACGACGACGGTGGCGCTGGTGGTGGATTTGGATGGCAACGCGACGACTATTTGAATTCTGATGGTGGGAGCTGGCGATAAGCTTTTTTTTTGTTTTTTTTTTTTTCTTCAAAAGGACAATAACCAAGCTGATTCCTCCCCATCAGTCCTCAAACCAAGCCGTCCACCAACACCGCCACCACTCCACCACACAAAAAAAAACTAATAAATGAGCTAGATAACGGTGATATAGTTTGGAGTGGAATTTTAATAAATCATCATTATAACGATATTTTGGAGTCGACGCTGTGTTTGTCATGCAGCTGACCAGACCGCTGCTAAGCGATAAAGTGTGACGCGACGCGTCCAAGTGTACACACTCGTTGTTCAGATGTAGCAAGGTAAAGTATACGAGCCGAACAAAGGTACCAACAGTGAATGTGCGGGTTCTGGTGTTTTTGGACTGCTGCAACAATCAATATAGTTGGGCCTTGTGACAGAGCTCAATTTGATGATGGAGCACATTGGCATCGGTGCAGGAGGAAGAATCTAGCGAAAAACCCTTTGATGTTGTGGCTCCCGCAGTTGAGGGTACCGAGGCCGAGGCCGACAACGACGAACAGGCTGCCTGATAACGAGAGTTTCCCAATTGATGGATAAGCAAACGACGATGGCGCCTCTCTGGGTTTTCAATATGTGCGATGCAGCAAGTTTGATTTGTATTCGATTTCTAATTAATTACACAGTAGTATAGCTAGTCGGTTTTTTTTTTCTTTTGGTTAATTTTGCTTTCATATTGTGAGAAGATTGAGTTGAGGGGAAATGGTTCACCTGATGTATTGAAAGTGCAGTAGCATTAGAGTGAGTGACAGTGTTTAGTTTGTCAATATTACGATAGGAATGTAGTAAGTATACGGGAGATTCTAAAGAGGAATATGAAATGTTGTTCTAAATATTAAATTCGGAAGGAAATTTTGAAATTTGTCAAAATTTTTTGCACTCCAACGCAGGCCGGGATTTTAGAATTAATATGAAATTCAATAAAATGCTAAATAGCATGAACTTACTATTTGTTTGACCTCTTTTAAGCATCATGCTTACTCTGCTGTCACTTTGACGTTAATAAATGTCAAAAAAAGGTCCGTTCCGTTGGTTGGTTTTTGTTAGAAAGATACTACGTAGAAAATGTTTGAAATTATGAAATATTTATTTTTTTGACACTGGCATGCAGCTAAGCTATGCATCCCTCACAATTCATTCCCTTAATTGGGGGATAAACAAAAAAAGGCAACAGTAATGCATGTCCATGATCATCCGCAATCCGCATGTAGACTTCTAGAATTCCTATCGCAATCCACGAATAATAAATCAAATCCAAATCTAATCAATAAAAATCTTAACTTCAACAAAAAAAATCCAAAACTCATTCAAAATTTGCAAAGGTCATTATTAGATCTTATCAACCAAAATGTCTTTTTGAAGAATGAAAAACTGGCATTTCATGGTTATTCAGCAGCAGTTTTTTTATCAATTTTAAATCGAATCAAAAACACTTACGTTTTGGGTGCATTGATGTTTTTTCAGAGGCTGTATCTTTTTCCCGTTGGTCCCCACAGCTATGACAGTGAGAATTGTAAGAAATGTTAAGCTTCGCCGCAAAGTCTCCTATTGGCCAGTGACCAGTACGTATTGCAACGGTCCTGACTATGTCTTGTCTCGGTCTGCATATTAAGCCGACCCCACATTCCATCTTTGAATCATCAGAAAAACTACATTATCCAGTTCTTTCTGGATGGCAAGATCACTTAAGATCCCTGCTGAGATCCATAGTAGGAAGAGTTCCGTGAGAACTTAGTTTTCTGTATTGCATCAACATTCAAACCTAAAAAACTCTTTGAAGTCCTCGAAATAAAATTATTATGTTGGTTACTCAAAAAAAAAAAAAAAAAAAATAGTCAAATTCCCATCTCGTCTCCAAATGGAAATGTTAACCCAAAGAATTTATGAATCAGCACCATAACCGGTGAACGAGTATTATAAATAGTAAGCATGAAGTCATTTCTGCCACTGCCGCTTCGCCACTCCGCTTCGCGCCACACGGTGTAAGTCGGTATGGAATGGTGAGTGCGATAAAAATCCTCATATAATAAAATCAACGAAATAAAAAAATAAACAGTGTTCCATCACACAAAACAAAACAAAAAAAAAACTCCAAAACAGGCAAAACTAGGTACACTATACAAAATCGACAAATCGTGGAACATACGACACAAACGTCTGTCTGTCTGTCGGATTTTTGGATACACACTAGGTATATACAGCTAGTGGAGTCATAGTAGAATTATATATAGACGAGTTGTACTCTAGAGCTTCGTTTGGATTGAAACGAATGACAGAATAGGGTGGTATCGGATGGTGGTTGTGTTGTATGCGGGGGAAGTTGGCAGCGGCGGCGGCGGCAGCAGCAACTGCGGCTTCAGCATTAATGATTTGAATGCGATAAGCGAAATGCTAGAGCTGGCAGCGTACTAACAAAGCACCGAGATTGTTTATGTTGATTAGATCCTTGATGCTGATAAGAATTTTTGTTCGTTTTCGTTTTCTGTTTTCTCATTTCGTTCACCGTAGATACTATAACTACTCCTATACCTTATACCTACCCTGTGCGCTATCTTTCCACCGTCATGTTTGTATCTCGTCGACTGACGGTATCTTTTCCATCACTTTTTTTTTTTTCTGAGTGTATATGTGTTCTATTCTGATTGCGTGTGAGTGAGGGAATATTTTACTCGCACTGACATTAGTGTGACCGTGTTTTTTTTTTTTGGGTAATATTATTACTATATTTGATTTGTCCATCGGAAATGAACAAATGAGCAGCATTAGTTTATTTCCAAATTAAAGAGTTATTCATAGCTTGAGTGCTTATATAGCGATTTTAAATGAAAAATGAAAATAATACCTCGTTAAAATGATTTTATAAATAATGCTTTAAATATTTTTGTAGCAAAACATATCGCTGTTGAATAGACTTTATTAGTACTTTAAAAGAAACAGGGAGTTTCTGCTCCTATATTAATAAAACAGTGAGTGGTTTACTCCAAGTAGTCAATTGTTATTGGAGTAAATGCTGATGTAACATATTTATAGCAATATTTGCTCCGATAAGTAAATATTGATTGCAGTAAATTCATATAATTGTTTTCTCAGTTTTTTATTAAACTATTTGATCCATTTCCAAAGTATTTGGAATAAATGCTGATGCATTCCTCCTATATTTATTTTAATAATTTTTATAGGTACTTTTGGATTATGTGAAGCTTCTTTCCATAATTAACGGAGTAGTCAGGAGTTAGTTGAGAAATTGGTATAACGAATTTATTTATTTGAGTTGATTTTCTCATTCATTCTCATATATTTTTTCTATGTTTTGATTAAAAGACTTATTTATTTATTCCGTTATTATACGCTAATGGAAGTTGTGATATATTACTTCGAAATTTTTGAAGAATGCTTTTCAAAGTTCATGTCAAATTAATTTATTTTTATACGAAGGGTTTTTTATAATACAAATTCTATACATTTGTATACTACTACTGGACTTGTTGCATTATTAAATATATCATGAGAAATTCTCTAGGTTTTTTTTTTAAATATTTTCTTTGTTTATTTTAAAGAAAGAACAGTTTACTGTCTTGAAAAGACCGACTTTTTATATAAAGTGCTCATTAAAGTTCTAATTAACTTGATTAATCATGACAACATGGTTTTATTTTTAGTATTCTTCTTTATTTAATGTTAAGTTGACAAAATCACTTTTCAAAAATGGCTAAAAGGATCTTGTATTCAATCAGTTAATTATAAACCGTTAACTAGTTTTAAAAATTTTGATTTCTTTGTGGAATTTTTTTTCTATTTTTTTTTTATTATTTTATGTCATTATGGTTTTGAAGGACTTTTGGACTTGTCGCTTTGGATTAAAAAATATGAAATAATATTGTAATATATGTATGGTCACACCAACTAACATATGGATACACCAGGGCTACAAGCATATTGCTTTGCCTGAATATAATCAAGCCAAAACATCTTTCGGTATAATCGTACAGTATATCTACTACCTGCAAGTGTATTGAGCAAAACAAAAATCATATACATATATAATCAACATCATGCACACACTTAAATGGTCGTTTGTCTCATCGTCATCGTCACCTTCGTTCGTCATACCAGTATGCTCAACACTCAGCTTAGTTCATGCCTTAGTGACATTGCGATGTCGTATAGGTAAAAATTTTACCAGTTGGCGTGCAGAGCGGCTAGCGTGCGCATACATTTGTGCACTACTGTCTGACGTATGTTGTCGGGAATTGAAATTTATAAAAAAAAAAAACAAAATAAAATAATAACAAACCTGTCGCGATTGAATTGTAGGTCAATATTAAACCTAGTTTTTATTTTGTGTATATTATCCTTGTAATAAGAGGTCCTTGAGGAATTGATTGGTTTTTTTTTGTTTTGTGTTTGAGTGTTGACAAGTGAAAAATTATTTCAATTGAAAAAATCGTGTTAATAGTGAATAAATTTTACCTATTTAAAAAAAAGCCTATTGCCTATTGCTTTTTTTTTGTTTCTTTGCCTGACTAAATGCCTTAGTGACATTATAGTGTAAATAAGTTATATTTTGTTTTTTGCCTGTTTCTGTTCGATTGCGATAATCAAAATTATGGGTATGTGTATTTTAACGTGTTACCTACCTCTTATCTGTAAAAACGATAACTTTTTTTATTTAAGGAACAGGATGTATGTAGGTATCTTAGTTTGAGATAGTGGAAATGAAACAGCTGTTTTAGCTACGAATGGTGTATAAATAAGACCGAACCATATTTAGTTGACTTTAGAGTTAGTTGACTTTTTTGACAGTTATGTTGTCTCAGACCTGCTTGATACTTTTTTTTAACAATGGCTGAACGTAATGGAGTAACGTCACTCAAAGCGCTGCTGCTGTCAAAGTTAAAGGATATAAAAATAGTGTGAAGAATGTAGTGCGAAGTAGAAGATGAAATAAAATTTTACTAAAAAATTAGTGGGAAAGTTTTTTTTTTGAAAAAAAAAAAGTTATAGAAATTAAATTCGAAGGAGAAAAAAAATGCCGGTACCTATTTTTTGTGTACATGACTATGGTCAGAAATGTCGCAAATAATAATAAGTTTTTGTCTAAGTCTAGTGATTGGAAAAAAAAAACTTTTATTAGAAAAGTTCTAACGAAAACGATTTGAATGGCAGTTATGAAATTAATGAATTGATAATAATTTTTTTAAGTGGGGCTTTCCCATTTCTTTTTAAATGTGATAGCTAAGTGCGATTAATGGATTTTCATATATGTATGAGAATAATGATATATATATATTTAAGAGGCGGAATGTTTACTGATTTTGAAAAAGCCGGATTAGATAATGACCAATTTGTTGTTGAATATTTTTTGGTTGAAATTTTATTTACGCTGAAATTGTAGATAAATATAAATAATCATCGTGTATAAGCGAATACGGGATGACACATAAAAATAAAATTAAGTTGACATAAAAATGATTATCATTCTGTTATTTTTTTAATCAAATGGATGATGATCAAAAAATATTTTTTTATTCAAATTTGTTGAATTTTTTATGTTGTTCGTGATACAATTTTTGTTTGTTTTATTGCGATAAGCGATTAAATGAAACAAAATTATTCTTTTATCACTAAAGTATGATATTCAAATAACCGATAAGTTTTTACTTACACCAGAGAATTAAATACATACATTATATAAATTAAAAAAGAAACAACTAAAACAACTTCGTTATTGAGAGAAGAAAATTCAAATTAACATCACAATTTCAGTTACAGCAGTCTCAAACTGATTTTTGGAAATAAAAGTTTACCAAAATTAAAAAAAAACACTAGATTTGTTTCTTTCAAGTAACAGGTTAACGTGTGATAAAAAAGAATGAATTAGATATGCATTCCAAATAAATTTTAGAGTTGCCAACTTCCAAAAAAAATGTATATTATTTTAATGGAAAATAGTTCGGGAAGATAGTTCGGATAATGGAAATAGTTGAACATGCATTTTCCAGACAAAATATATTCTTCCTTCTCAAAAAGAAGCTGTCTAAGTGACTTAAAAGTGATACACGATATGTCAAAAAATAAGGATTTTTATTTTTTTTTAGTGTAGAACGTTTACACGCTTTTTTTTCAAATAAAATTCTCTCTTTAAAGACAATTTCCAAAATGTTTTGTTTTGAGAAATGCGAGCAATTTCAACTCATTTCTTATCACTCGTTTCTCGATTCGTTGTTCAGTGTTGTAAGCTCAATTCATAGTTTCAACTTTGTTTGTTGATATGCTTCAATTTTTTTTTACAAAGGGTTCTCTCAAAATCGTTTTTACAGTTTCAATTCTGTCGTGCTATGTTTTCTATATTTTTTTTTTTCTAAAGATTAATTGCTTTCATGTCAAATTAGAAAAGCTTAAATAAAAGGAACAAATATCAGCAAAAAAAATTACTTTGAAATTATTTACTGCTAGAAAATCTCAACACATTTTCACATTCAATATACATACATCTTAGAGGAACATTTGATGCAATTTCATATATTTTTTTTCAAATTGATGAATAACTTTAGGTAAACAGTTAAAACAAAAGATGATTCCTTAAATATGCTGCGGATCATTCTCTCGTAGAACAATGAAGACAGTGGTACACTGAAGCGTATACTTACTTTTCTTAATTTTTATTTCTTGATTTTTCTATCAAATTTTCCATTATTTTTATTTCTGTAAGTTGTAATTTACCTACTGTGTTATTCTTAACTGCCAAAAATCATAGATAGTTAGATATGACTTAGGATATTAGTTTGTTTTTCAATAAGTTTATTAAATAATTATTTTCAATTTGAAATTGAAATTACAAACGTTTGAAGGCCTTAGAAATTTCTGGAAACATTTTCCAACTTGAAAAAAAAAAATAAATTAAAGCCCAATTCAGGTTAAAATATTTTTTTTTATAATACCCGTATAAGAAAATAAACTAATTGAATAAATTAAGATTTGTTGATATCACATTATCTAGGTCATATGACATTAGAGTGTTCTATATCATACGATAATCTAAAAATCCATAAACAAATTATTCAGAAATATTTAAATTGATGATTAAATCAAAATAAATAAAACTGATAAAAATAAATATTATCAGTTGATGTTAATCTGAAATATTAAAATAAATGTATGTAATTTGATGATATACTTAGCTGATTAAAACACGACTCATTTAAATTATATGAGAGATTAGGTATTTAAATAAAATAAAATAATTGAAATCACGACTTCTTCTTTTCAGCAAAAATTTATTATATCATATCTTAAAATTATTTTTCACATATATTACTATCAATTTTAATAATATTCGACAGTTTTTAAGTATACAAAGTAATAAGTAAGTAGTGTAACATGAAAATGTCTTACAACTCGACCCTCTTTTTTGCAAATCGCCCTCGATTTATTTTTTTTATTTGGCCAAAAATTTAATATTAGAACAAAGTTAGTGTAATAAAATTTGATTATACAAAAATAATTTGAAACGTTATACAGAATAATTTTTAAATTTTCAAATTGATAGATAACATTAAATGAATGATTAGAAATGTAAACTTATTTTTAAAAATAATGAATTAATTTAAGTAAAAAAAAAATAATATTTAACTAAGAATCATCAATGTGTCAGAATTTTTGATATATCAGGATGTTTAAGTTGAAACATATGGCCTCATATTTTGGGGACAAGCAACTCCTTCATAGGGTACGCGTGAGATCTGAAGATTTTCCAGATCTCTAATTAAGTAACGGTCGTTTTGTAATTTTTTGACTACTTCAAATGGACCTTTAAATTTAGGTAGAAGTTTTTGGTTCAAGCCGGGTGTAGCTACTACATTTTTGAGCATAACATAATCACCAACGTTATATCTATGCGGTTGTTTATGATGTTTATCGTAATACTTCTTGTTTATTTCTTGACTCTTAACAGTTTTTTTATTTGCTTGTTGCCTGAACAATTCTAAATCTCTAGATTCTTCGGATAAAATATTTTTTTCTAGGTGTTCTTTAATCTTGTCGTTGACAATTCCCTTTTGCCGAACACCAAAAAGTAATACACTTGGACAAAAACCAGTACTTTTGTTTAAAGTATTGTTCAAAGCAAATTCAACTTTTAGCAAATATTTTGTCCAATCACTAGGTTCGACTTCGCATTCCTTAGACAACATGGGCGTAAGGCAACGGTTGATGCGTTCCACCTGTCCGTTTGATTGAGGTGAGCTGGTTGCAATCTTAATATGCTGAACACTATGACTTTCGCAAAATAAAGCAAATTCTTCGGACGTAAAACAACTGCCTCTATCCGAAATCAAACGTTTTGGTCTACTATAATTTGAAAAATATATTTCTAGGCATTGAATTGCTTCTTTTGAACAGGTGCTTTTGACCGCAAACAATTTTGTGTATTTTGAAAAAGCATCAATAACTAGAAAAATATGTTTTTTTGAATGTCGTACAGAAGATGGTAATGGACCATAGTGGTCAACATGAATAGTGTCGAACGGTTTATCGCCTTTGGGAATACTATGCAACACAGCTTCCTTTTTCCCATATGGTGGTGAAAAATGAACACATTTCAGACAATTTTCGATGTAGTCTTTGATTTTAACTTTCATACCTGGAAACCAGTAGGTTTTTCGTAAATATTCATAGCACTTTTCTACACCTAAATGACAAAGTCCATCATGGTGTGTTTGTATTACATCCCTTTCCATCTGAGATGGAACATAAAAATAAACTTTCTTATCTATTTTGCGGTACAACAAACCATTAATTAATTCATATAACGGGCTTTCTCTGTTTTCCAATGTTTTGACTAAATTTCTTATCACAGGATCTCTTTGCTGTGAAGCAGCAAGGACATTCTCAAAAGAATCTGGCTCAACAATCAAAACATTATGACATCGGCTAAGAGCATCAACATGTTGCATCCTCTGTCCATCCCTATGCTCAATGACATAATCAAAATCTTGGAGCTCCAGAGCCCACCTTGAAATTCTCGGATTCAACATCTTTTTATTAAGGGTAAGGGTCAGAGATTTGCAGTCCGTAACTATCTTAAATCGGATACCAATGAGGTAAATTTTAAATCGCCGTAATGCAGACAAAATAGCTAACGTCTCTAACTCATATGAGTGAAACTTTGCTTCCTGTGGCGTCGTTCTTTTTGAATAGAAGAAAATAGGATGAAAATGCTTATCTTCTTGACGTTGCAATAACACTGCACCAAATCCGTGACTACTTGCGTCGCAGTGCAATTCGGTCTCGGCATTAGGGTTGTAAATACTCAAAATAGGAGCGTTCAACAACTTCTCCTTTAATGATTCAAACACAGCTAGCTCATTTTCACCAAAAGTAAACCTTGCATCTTTTTTTATGAGATCGTAAAGTGGCTTTGCAATGGTAGAAAAATCTTTAATGAACTTTCTAAAATAGGATGCTAACCCAAGAAAAGAATGCAGATTCTTAACATTTGCAGGAATTGGGAACTCAGCAACCGCTTTTAATCCACTTACGTTAGGTCCTATACCGCTAGATGAGATTTCATTCATAAATATGTGATCTTTTCATACATAAAGTGACATTTGTCGAAGCGTAATTGCAAATTGTGTTTTGTGACAATATCCATAACATTTTTTAAAATTTTGAAGTGTTCCTCCTTTTTCCGCACCATCTCTTGCAAACTTTCTAACCTCTTAGAAAGAACTTGATCCTCGGCAACCAAATTCATGTCCTCTATTCTTCCATCATCAAGATCACCACCATCGTCATCACCCAATTCGACAGAATCATCAACATTTCCATCACTGAACAAATCCTCTAATTGACCATCATCCAGAAGAGCTAATCCTTGTTCCAATCGAACTTTCAATGCGGGCTTCAGACCAATCGTGGACAACCCCAATTTGGCAAGCTTTGCCTTCAGCTGAGGTACAGTTGCGCTTTGCACAAATTTCACAGCACGTTCATTCATCTTGTTAAACTTGCACAAAAATAAGCCTCAGATTCTTTATCCCACTTCTGAATATTATGAGAGATTAGGTATTTAAATAAAATAAAATAATTGAAATCACGACTTCTTCTTTTCAGCAAAAATTTATTATATCATATCTTAAAATTATTTTTCACATAGATTACTATCAATTTTAATAATATTCGACAGTTTTTAAGTATACAAAGTAATAAGTAAGTAGTGTAACATGAAAATGTCTTACAATTAAATTGGTTTTTTTATAATTTATATACTTCTTACTTGCGATTAAAGGTACTGACAAGTTTTGGATTTCCAAAAAACGAATTTGAGACATTGAAAACACAACAAAAAAGGGGAATATTGTAGAACAAAATTAGAAAAAATCCACAGATTTAATTTAGCAGTCAAGAACTTTTATTACGCCGTTGGTAGCCGCAAATCAGGTCGGGCCTGATGATACAAACAAAAGTTGTCTGTCCCACAAGGACGACGTACAGCCTAAACTACTGAAGAAACTTTCTTCAAACTTGGAACCTAAGGTTCTTAGATGATCCCCTGGAGGTGAAATTAAACTTTTTTAGCTCCAAAAATAACCGTACCTGTCATAAATTTTTCTGTAAAGACATTTTTAGCTTAAGCTTAAGAATTTTTGGAAAACAAATTGCGCTTACATAATAAGAATAAAATGATTTTTAATTATTTTTTTTCTGAAAAAATTGACACAAATGTTAAAATGTAAAATGCTGAAAGTAAGTGTCTGAAAAATATGTTTGATTTTTAATATCTTTAAAATCGTTATACATATATCGAAAAGAAACAGAAAACGAAAAAATTAAGTCTTTAAAATTAAAATTACCTCAGAAACTATCGTGGACACCCTATATGAGATACAGACTCAGACATCTATCAAAAAATAGATAACATACCTTAAACCGAGAGTTAATATTTTGCTAACCTTTAAAACTACATTAAAAAAAATGCCTACCTAAATGAGCACATTCAGGTATCCGACATGTATACGAACTACCTACATATATACAATACCTTCTTTTAGCGAGACAAATCTCACCTCACAATCATAACCTTGCCTTGATTTTATAATACTTTTCTTTTTTTTTGAAAAAAAAAAATTGATCACAACTGATAACAAAAAGCCACGAAGTCATAAATTAAAAATAAAAAAAAAAAACAGATTGAAATTATAATTTCAAAGTTAAAAGAAAAAAAAAACTAAGCATACCTACATAGGTAGATATGTATATTAAAAAACTCAGATCTACAAAAAGATAGACGCAAAAAAAAACACGAAAATCAGCAGAATCTGATGCTCTACCCATTCCTAACACACTACTATGTCCCACACTATGTCGGAGTGATAACTATCTAAAAGTTTTAATTATGGACGAAGAGGTAGCGAAAAAAAAATATATAACGATTTTTGTTTCGTTGTTGTCTGCCTGTGCTACTGCTCTGGCAAGCTAAAGTGTTATCCATCCCATTGCAGACAAAAACACCTCCACCTCCTCTTCCACCTACATTCTGGTGGACTGCAATATCTCTTATAGCCTTGGCTCAGCGAGATTCCTTATCACTAAATGCAATAAAAAGAAAGATTGAGCGGAGCAGACCAGAACTCAGGCAAACCGAGAAAGCACCCCCATTCTAGGAATCGAAATCGCATCAAAATCTCAAATGAAAACGAAAGACTGTGATGTGCAAAAGATGCACACAAGACTTATCCTCCAAAAAAAAAATACCACCACCATTGCCATACTAACACAATCAGCAAATGTTATCACCATCATCATCATCATCAACAATCCATCCGTCGACCATCCGTCCCAATCCCAACTCCACAATCCACATCCATCCATCGGATCGCATCGGTAGTTTTTATCAGTCAGCAGCAAAAGAGAATCAAGTCGTCCGGTATAGCAACCAACCACCAGTACCAGAGCTCTCAGTCTCAGTTCAGTTCAACTGGCAGCTCAGCTCTTTATAACGAACGAAATGAAACCTTCCTACACACATTATTTCCCTATCTTTTTTGTGCCCTTGTCCCGCATCTACGACCTGCTTCTAGATATCCATCAAAAATTAAATTCAAAATAAACGTTTCTTTTCAGTTCACTCACAGTTCGGATTTGGGTATTCGGGAGTTCGGGTTCGGCGCAGCGTTTTTGTTTCTCCATGCGTTGCTGTATTGTGTTTTTTTTTTTTTTGTTTTCATTACAACTTCAAATTTTCAGATTCAGTTGAGTTAGACCGCGCTCGGGGTAAACATCTAAAAAAAAAACACAAAAAAAAGTATTTAACTCTGACGCGATATTCAAATTATAGTTATTCAAATAATAAACGAATTTATTGATAACGAAAGTAAATTCGTCATAGTTTTACAGTTTGTTTTGTTTCATTTGCAAAGAGAAATTTACGCAAAAAATAAAAACAACAAAAGCATCTTGTGCATCGATATGCGGCGATATCGATACATTTGACAGATGAGTTATAATAGAAAATTTACGGTATATCTGTGTGACACTTGTGATACTTGCAATCAAAACAAAACAAAGTTTGTCATATTGCGAATCTAGTGGGAAAAAAGCGAAGTACCAAAACAAATCAAATGGTGAACAAAAAATGAAAATTAAAAAAATATTAAATAGGAAATCAAATATAAATAAAACAATAAATAAACAACTTTTTAACAACAAATGAATAATACCATTCTGTTGCTTAGTATCTTCTTGAAAGTAACTTAATAATAAATATTCTACGATACTTAGATTTGAACAGTGATACTGTTACTGTTATCCCAGAAAAAAAACGCATGAAAAATAAGTTTGAATACCCTATTTCAAGAAAAAAAATACAGAAAGTGTATACTTAAGCTCTTGTAAGTTCAATGTGGCCTTTGCTGAAAGTGAATTTATTTCAAAATTGTGTTTGCTGAAAATCCTTGGATAGAAACAAAAAATAAAGAATTAAGTTTCTTTCAACATGCGAAGTAGGTATATGCGAAAAGTTGAAAAAAAAACTACTTGTGTTCACTTACATTAGTCAAAAACTTCGCGTTTATATCTTTTCTCTTTCTAATTCGACATTTGGAAAATAACAAAAGCAATTGAATTCTGCAATCTTGAGCCGAGTTTGAACTGAAGTGAATACGAAGTTTTGGTAACTTCTACATTGACGAATTAAGGCGTGTTCAAACGGCTTACACCTGCATGTAGTCCTTTTATTGGTCTACCACCAGGGGCTAATTTCACATAACATTTTTTTATTAACATCAGGTGACGAACAGTGTTAATTTGTTAGGAAATCAATCTATACTACGAAAGTAAACTGACAGTTTTTTGTTGGTTTATGCCATTAGCTTCCAATGATTATAGTTCTCCCTGCATTCATCAATTTCCGTGTCGATCAAAGTAGAAAGTGACAGTGTTATAATTTTGTGTAAACTGACAGATGCAAAAAAATATACCTTTTTGCAAGAATTAATGTTAAGTGATTGATTTTATCTGTAAGAGCTCAGATAAAATCATTTAGCTATTAAATAAAACATAAATTTATTTATTATTATTTGAATTTAAGACTATTCAATTTTCCAGTGGTAGAAACTAAGAATTGAAAAGGGTATTACCAATTGATTTTTTTATCCAGAATTTCGTTCTACATATTTCGTTTTGTTTGCATTATATTGTATATTTATGTCACTTTCCACGGGATTCATATATTGTGTTACTTTTGTTGATTCACATGGAATACGAAGCACTCAGGGAATAACAAAGACCCTGTTTAGATTGGAAAGATTGAGTACTGTGTGTGGTGAGGACCATCGTGCTTACATTAATAAAATTTGAGGTGCCTCACGTTTGGATTCAAGTGGAATTATGTTGAATTGAAACATTTTTTATCAAAGTGCTATCAGTAATGTTGATACAAATCTATGAATAAAAATAAAAATGTAAAACAACGAAGTAATAGTATGTTTATGTCTAACATTAATATGTTTCCGTTTTTTATTTTATTTCAAATATTTTTCAGACGATTTATGTATATAAACTAACAGCGTTGTTTCCTCGAAAATTGAAATTGAAAATTGAAATGAACAAAACGGAATAAAACGAAACGTTTCGGTCATGAAATAGTACTCAAGGGTCCAGTTTTTATGTTTTCTTCATGCCTCACGATATCTCTCACCCCGCACTTCTCTTGTCTACAAACTGATGTGAGTCCAGACTCAATCTTCCCAATTTAAACAGGGTCAAAGAGTTTTAGGAGGAACCCTCCAATTTTTTCATGTTCCATACCAATAAGTAAGGATGAAAACAGAGTTGAAAATGAACATTAGCATAATTTTTGAGTTGTTACTTGACAAGTGAGTAAAAACTGAAACGGATAACAAAAAACCTTTTATTGTGGCAGTCGTTTCATCTAGCGACCCCTTTTTATGCTAGGTTTTGCTGTCGTTAATGTAAAGTACATAATACCTACGCCTGTTTGGTTATTTGAAAATTTCACCAATTTTTTTAAGAAGGAGTTGGACAGCAAAATTTGAACCTTTGTACAAATTGTGAGAAATTTCACGTTAACAAACAAACCTTACATAATGTGCACTATGCTAATTGACATTTTAATAGATAGCCGAACATTTACTGCATTGGGGTGTGTCTGGTAACAGGAAATTTTCTGTGAATTTGTTCAAATTTTCCCTTAATTTCTAGTGTTTATTCTAAATTCTCGTTTCAATTCCGATTTACAAAATAATGAAATGAAATAATGTAAATTGATCTTCGCTTACTCTTTTGATTTGTTGAAAAATGCTTTAAAGAATACTTTTTAAGGTTCTCAATTATTTTTAAAATTCCTTGTTCTTAAATTGGTCTTTAAAGCTACTTAATTTCAGAGCATAGATTCATATTTAAGAAAGATTGGATATATGTATAAGAATAGAAAATGGCGTCAAACATTGATTTGGATAAAGAGTCATACATTTTTCGGTTTTGAAAGTAAAGCTGAATAAAACAGATAGAGCGATACATATTTTATGGAAATTATGCAAATAAAAAGACTGACGCAATGACTAAATCGAAACCTGAGTACTTATGCTACTGGAACAAGAAAAAATAATAAAATTCAACACAGTTTTCTTAAAGAAGAAAAACCAGAAATCTCGAAAAGAAAAACATAACATTTGCTGCATCCAAGAAGGCCTCAACTATCCCTCTTAATTGCAAACCTATAACAAGTCATAAATCAGTGGGAACTCATTTTAGTAGAATGGGTATCAACATATTCCGATATTATTTTCGAAGAACTGGGTGACCAATATACTTTCTAAAATTTATCCAAAATTCAGGAAGTGTTGGGGAACCCCCCTTAATACTTTATATTCAACAAAACCCTTCCATACTTCCTTCTAATACCCCGGGGAGCGTAATGAGATCTGAGTGAAGTGGTGCGACTTGTTGTATCAGCCCTCTTAACCTAACCAAGTCAAAACTGTTATAAGTTGGGATCACTTCCTTGAAATAAACCCATTTTGTTTTTTTATAAAATGATAGGATAAAAAAAATGAGGAGTATTGGAAGGGTTCACGAGATTTAATTTATAATTTATTTTTTGATCACTTGATTTAAAGTAACTACAAATTTAAGATCAGATAAAGCTTTAAAAAAAAGATTACCAGCGCACCAGCACTTATTTGCACGAAAGTCAAGTGTCATCAATGCATGCGCGTTTAAACCACATACATACATATGATTGATGAGTCGGAAGCATTTCCCTTGACACTTGACATTCCATTTCTCCTGCTAAACAATTTCGATGACAGCAAAATTCTTTAGTAGTAGCCTTCTGTCATTTTGATAGAAGTGAGTTGTCAACCAGCATACTATCCATTCAATTAATCCAGGTTTACAATTGAATCCAGACATTTATCTATTGGATATCCATCTAGATTTAAGTTCAAACTTTGATTAATATGGCTCGTAGACTCACGTTGAACATCCACATAGAGAACTTTGTATGCAATTAAATCGTTAAAACTGTTAGAAAGTGGCTAGATTGAATTTGAAAATATCCGACAGAACAAATATTTTTAATGCTTTCAAAATATGGTCTGCATAACCTTATTTGTCATCCTTGAGTTGTTCCCGCATCACTTTGTTTTGTTTTTTTTTTTTACATATGTATAAAACTCCCATAACCTGTCAGCATATACGAGTAGTATGAGTAAAGCATTTAATTTTTATCTTTAACCTCAACGATATTCACTTAAAAAAATTAACGGTGTATATTTGGAGAGAAAGAGAGAGAGAGAGAAAAAAAGTTATTAAGAGCACTCAAAGAAAAAGAAACACAAGAGCGATGATGATTCAGTTAATGATAAAAAAAACAACAGCAACAAAAATGAGTTAATGTTTGTTTCTGTGTTTGTTGTATATCTTTTTAGTCGCATCAACGGCTGGCGGCGCGGCATATCTAGATAAATATATATAAATGTATCTGCGCATTGATAAGAATCAATTAATCTTTTAAAAACAACCAAATGGAATTTTTTGTTTTATTATTATTTTTTTGATATTATGAGTTCGTTTATTCTTTGTTCGTGCTTGGCTAAGTACAAAACTCTCGCGCGTATACGTTTTTTGCTTCAAGCCAAAAGCAGCGTTACCGCGTACCACTACAAGTAAATTAAATTTAAAAAGATAAGAACTCGCAATACTCATAATACAAGACACAGTGCTGTGTTGTATACAAGTACGTAGTTTTGAAGAGTTACCAGAGGGGCTTGAACTGTACAACATTTTTTTTTATTTTAATATAAGGAGCCATTATTTTGGAATAGAATTTACTCTAGGTACCTCTACCTGCATAATTCGCTATTCCTATTATAATACCATGTTGATAAACATGAACCTTTTACTAGAATGCTTTTGGAAGAAATGTCAAAAGTTCAAGCAATTACTTAGCTTATGTTCAATTGCATCAATATTTAACAGGCTTTTAAATTGTCGTTTTAAGACTTAAAAGCCTGTTAAATTTTTTAATGTGTTTGATGTTACCGGCCATTATTTAATATATCAAAATACAAATGATTGCAAAAGTAAATTAAAAGTCTTCAACTCTTTTGGTATTCGAAAAGCGTTGCCACACTCCGGTCTTTATAAAACAATTATTAAAATGTATTGTAATTCAAACCTGGCAGAATTTCGTGGACCTTAATTTTTTTTTATTTATGATAAATTACAGATTTAAAAAAAAAATGTTAAAGTTATTTCTTTGCTTATTTGTGTCCGTAGTAAAAATTCTGAATGGGCGAGTCCATAATCAGCATGTTTAAAAAAAAATCTTGTCGCTTAAGTCTCGTATGCAGGTCAAACTTAGTTAAATTGTATCTTTTTTTTGGAGTTTTCGGTAAACAAGATTTCAGAAAAGTTAAAATGCTGAATTTGTTGCACTGATTGTCAAAATACCGACGTTTGAAAATCTCGGTTTAGCAAGCTCACACGAAAAAAGTCGAGAAAAATGTCGAATTTTTTTTATCTTACGCAAATTTGCTTGCAATCGCGCCGCTATATTTCGTATAATTCGTTGAACTTAATTATAAGGGCGCGCTTGTAAACGTCATTCCCTAAATTCTAATTTGATCAAAACCTCATAGACCACTATGTCATTTTTGTCAACGGAGTAAATCCTTATAGAGTTTGAGACAAAATAACTTGAATGAAAAATTATCTACATAAAACTCCGAACCGGAGTGGATGTATTTTAATTTTGTATTTTATGGCCATCGACTATAGAATGTCAATTACTATTTAATATTATGAAAGAATACATGAAAATATTTATAATTCCCTTCAAAAAAATATTTTCTGACTACGCTCTTGCTAAACGAATAAATATCGTATTATCCAGTATTTCGTACTAAGTATAAGTTCACCGGAAATGCAAAAAAATATTAAAAACTTATATTTATCAGATTTGATGTATCTCGTTGACGCGGTTAAATTTCCAGACTGTTTTTATTTTTATTTCTTTATTTAATCTTTTTTCTATAGGTACTGTATACTTAACTTTATAGATACAAAAGCAAACGTTTAATGGGAAGAGAGAAAGAGAGAGGGGCATTTTTTTTAACGTTTTATCTAAAACTTCATCTATTTCGATAGTTTATTTATACATAGTTGTTTTTTCTTATTTTTTTTTTTTAGTTTCAAATTTCTAAAACGTTTTCTTTCATCTCGTATTACAGGTGAATGCCAAGACACTGCGGAAGATATGACTGTGGAAAGAGGTAAGTGCTGCTGTCACCGATATTGATTATAAATTTTAATATTTTATTTGATTCGATTCGAAAAGTAAAAAAAAAATTGTGTCTATATACAGTGGCATCCCTGATTTTTTTTTTTATTTTGTTAAACACATTTTGTGCAGGAGAAAATATTTCCAAGTACCTACCTACGAAAAAGATAAAAATCATACAATGAGATAGGAATAATTTGTTTAGCTAATGTAATTACTACATATTAAGTTTGAATCTACTTATAATGACTGGGTATTTTTAATAATATTTTAGAGGAAAAATTATGGAACACAATTATTGATTATTACGAGATATCACTTAAAGTTTGTGAGAATAAAAGTTGCAGGTATTTAATCTTAAACTAAATGAGAATTTAAAGATACATAGTCTTAAAAGTGAAACCTGTTAACTAACTGCTGAATTTAATTCACGCGAATTTTTAATGGCCAGTTGCCAGTTGCATCATAGTCCACTTAAACCCGCTTTTGCTAAAACCAATGCCTTTCACTGTTTGTAAACCATCCCTGTATTTTATCATTTTTTTAAAACTTAACAAAAAAGTTTAAACGGTGCGAGTGAAATAGCAATATAAAAGTTGTCAAACTTCACTGAAAAGCTCTTCCACACAATCGTACTGTCAAAGTTGTCAAACTTCACTGAAAAGCTCTTCCACACAATCGTACTGAGTATGTATTAACACAATGTCAAAAAAGTATAAGAATAAATACATGTGTTAATACCCAGTGGGATAGTGTAGTTTCGTTTAAACTTGCTCTTAAAATTTATCTGGAAGAAAATGGCATTTTAATTTATTGGTTCGTTTATATTGGCTTTCAGAGCTAAAACTGTTTTGTGTCATGGAGAGACATGGAGAGGGCTGGCCGAGAGGCGAGATATGACACTCCTTATATGGTTCGGTGGGTCAACCTTATAAACACTAGCGGGCCTCCAGGTTTTGGATTTTTCGTTCGTTTCTTGATTGAGGACAACTAAATGCAGGTACTTCTTTGATACGATAATTTTGTCCTCGCTTTCATTAGCTATAATTTTGGAACGTCCGTCGCACCGGTTACGTGAGCGTGTCCCAAATAGGGGATTAACATTACGGCTGAATGTAAACATACCGTAAGTCAAGCAACGGAGTTATGTGAGTTGAACATTGACCTTAAAATATTAGGTAAAATCATTAGAACCAGTCAAGCTGTCCAGTTAAGGAATTTTAAATAATATAAGTCTTTATATACCGACTGAATGTGATCATAACTTAACACAAATAACGGAGTTGTATGAGCTTCACGTTGTGTTTTGATGGCATTTTAAGATTTGTGTCAGAATGACAGTTCTTGTTCTCATAAAAATAGAGAATGGTTTTAGAATTGAAACACGCATGGAACCGCTTTCTCGAATTTTATCAGCCGAAAAGACCGACCATGAAGATAACTTGATTTTTAGCAAAAGAAATCAACTAAAGAAATTCTAATTTCTTTACATAAACTTATTGAACTAATACCTACCTCTTATACAATTTCTAAGCATTATGCAACATATCTGTGTGATATAAAAGTTGTCATATATCACATAGGAGTAAGGTATAGCGGCTGTTTCTACATATCTACCGTTGCGATTCCTGATAAATGGCTTAAGGAAGCAACAGCATAGCAAAAAGAATGGTGACACTTCTCATCAATTTATTCCTGTGAAATTGCCGAAAAGAAAGAGAAAAGTTAAAGTAAAAAAAAAACAAGCAAACGAACAAAACAAACAGTCCAAACACCCAAGCCTAGTGTACCACTAAAAATGCAAAGCGATTTCCAATTGATTCCTGAACGCCTTCAGTTAGGTGCCGCATGCAGCATACTGGCCATTCAGTATCTGTATCTCTGTTGCCATATCCATACCATATCTGTTCAGCTTTCGCTCCAGAATTTCACACTGCCCGCCATCACTTCCGTCCTTCGAGTCGAACCACTTTGAATCTATGTTCATGTTGAATATTGACCAATGCATACCGTATACCGTTGCCGTGGTGTTGTGAATTGCGATTCCAATCCATATCCGAATTGTGTGCGTTTCGTTGGTGATTTAGTTTTAGCTGGCTTTTTGTTTTGACTTCTTTGCTTTTGCATGAACGATTTTTTTGTTGGTTTTTGTTTCGATTCTCTTCTCTTATGCATTCTGCTTATTTGTGAGATATTTATTGCCATAGATCGCCAGCTGATATACACACATGGACACATAATATAATGTGGCGGGAATGGCCGGGTCTGTCGTGGCCGTGGTTTACGAGATATGCTCGCCACCACATACTTTCTTTCCTTTTCCCGGTAGAGGTGGGCTGTTTTGTCTTCTTTGTTTTTGTTTTTGTTCTTCTGTGATGATTCGTTTTTTGCGATATGTTTTCGGAATTTTTTTGTTGCAACTTTTGGTCGATGGTGGCTCATTGTGGTAGAAGTATATATAATACTCCTTTCGGCACTGTTCCACTATACACAATGTGTGATGGAGCAATATAATTGTTGCAGCAATTATTTGCAGAGCCGGGTGGTGCTGGTGGTTGTTGGCGCAAAAACACCACTCCTTGTCTGAGTATCAGCGCACCGCCCCGATCTCCGAATTCTCTTCGCCATCATCGGTCAACTGAAGGAGGAGACCCCAAAGAAGTGCGCGGTATCTGCCAATAGTTATCACTTGGTGCAATCTGCGGCAGGAATCTTGTATTTGTTTGTCGTTGGGGTATTGTTTCGCGTATTAAAAGTTAAATATTATATGTTGATGCCTATATATTTTAATATTGATGTGAGTTCAAGTGGATGAAAGGTGCAGAAGGTATCTACATATACAATACATATAGGTAGGTATATCGGAGAAGTCACCTCGGGGCAGTTTAGAGGCGGTCTGTGAAGGCAATAAACCATCAGACAATTGGTATCAATATTTCTAGACCGTTAACTAGCATGCAAGAGGAAAGGACCACATATAAGGTCCAGTATTGAGTGCATTTTCGGTAAGGTATGTATATATGGTGCCACTTGCATATGCTTAGGAGAAATGAAAACGTGATGGATAAGTAGGCATGGCAAACCTAATGACAGAAGGATAAATTTGATTTCTTGGCTAATAAATTTTTGAAATTATTTATTAGAAATGTTTCTTTTAATCAACCCGAACACGCCTAAAATAAAGACGGTAAATTATCGAACATCCCTTTTCTGACATTTTTGTTTCAATGTCAAAATGACCTTAGAGTTATTAGATCTGTTTAGCGTCTTTTTTCAGTAAAATGTGCGAAGTGAGAGAGAATTTGTCAAAAAAGAAGAAATTTGAAAAAAAAGTAAAGAAACGCATTGAACCACTAAGTGAATGAATTTTTGGTGATAAAAATGTAGATGTCCACAAAACGCAAAAATAAAAGTCTTTAACTCCGGTTCACAGAGTTAGATCCTATTTAGTAAAGTTAAAATTATAGACCTAATCAATCGACGAAAAAATCTTGCTGTGTGAGAATTAAGGACGCGAACAAAAAATTAAATAAGACCAAATGGCTTTATTTCATTCTTAAAATAAGACTAGGTCGTGATTGAAAAATTGAATCAGCCCACGCAATCCTTCATCTTTCAATTGATGGTTATCTTAATCAACCGAAATTGCATACTGATGCTTTTTATTCACTCCCTTTACAAGGTTGAAAACTTTGGTAATAGAAAATATGTATGGCCATCAAAAACAATGGTCTGCTACTCCGGCTCGTCCGATTGGGGGTCTATCTTTAGTTAAAGATTAAATGTGACAGCTTCCTTGAAAATGCCTTCTTATGAGTGATTGAGGGTTCCATCTGTGTCAAAAATAGCAAAAAAAAAAATTCTGAAATACGTTCCACAACATAAAGAGAATATGAAATTAGGGATGTTCGGTTTTCGAAACTATGTCCATGAAGATTTATTTGAAATCGTCTTGAAATCTCAAGATTTATTGATATGGTAAATTTTCGAGATTTGTACAATCTACTTAAATCGCGATTTAGCGCTTGGTGAAAACGTAATATAAGATTGTCATTTTTGTTTCTTATTAGATGACCACCTGTCTTTCACCAAATTTTCGTCGACAAATTCGAAAATGCAAGTGGATAAAACAATCTGTACAAATAAAGTAGACTTCTGCATTTTTTTGTACCAATAGGAAATCGGACCTAAATAATACAATAGTTTGATACTAAAAACAACAAGTTCGATATTTTCTAGCACTCTTCAATGGAAATAGACTTCAAGCTCTAAGTGTCAGTTGCCATACTATTTCTTCTTGGCTTGGCTTGGCTTTGTTTTTTTTTATTTTTCCACATGAGTTCTTTATATCATTACACAGAATTTCGATCGATGAAACAACATCTTCAATACCCTTAAACTTTATCTTGATGGAAGGAATATCAGAAGGGTGTTTATTTTCTTGGAAATGGATTTGTTAAACAATCTGGTACATTGCCCAACCAAGCAAACCAACGTGGAAACAATGAAGAACCAAGCCACTCAAAGCCGCCAGACTGCCAACTTAATTTCTTCAGCAATCATAGATTTAGCTAACTCGTCGATTTTAGTTGAATCAGATCGTTTAAAAGTTACATCAAACACCAAACCCATTGTCAATAAACTGACCCTCTAGAAAATTCAACTATGTATTTGTGTTTTTTCGCCATAAACAAAACTTAAGATAATCGGTCAAGATTACTACCAACCACCAAGCCAAATAGGATCATATATAATATAATATCTCCAACGAGATTCATCACAAAAAAAAACCCTAAACTTATACCCACAGAAGAAGAAGAAAATGAAAAAAAAATATTGTTTGATCCTTAATAATTGCCAACACAAAAATGCCCCTTCTATATTCAACTCTGCTACCTATAATATGTCCCCTTTTTTTCATACCTATTAAACCTACATATTATAAGCCATACATTTCAAAATCCTTATCGCTTAGCCCTGCATAGCTAGCTATCACAATGAACTAAAAAAAAAAAATCCACTCAAAAATAAAACCTGGGAAAAAAGTTTATGTACATAAGTATGCAGAGTGTTAGTCGAATGATAAAACCTAAAATCCTATTTTATCGCTGTGCTATACTACCGCCAACTGCCGCTGCTCTGCCTTCGCCACATCCTCCTTCATCACAACCAAATTTCCAATCCTTTTTCGGTTTCTGACTTCCACATAGTGAGAGGTTTATATGTTCTTTCCAATGTTGTCCAAAAAAAAAAAAACAGCAACCGATGACATTCTGTGAAGTATTTTAAAATTATTGCCAATAAAAATTTAATCTACAAAAGATTTTCTATCCCGTTATAACACACACACATCTACACTAACATAAAGCCATACGTATATTTGAGGTACTGTGGTCACCGCATAAAATCCATTAGCCATTAAGAGGGAAAAAAGGGGTGAAAAAAAGGATATCATCTCGTGAACAGCCAAGGAATTCTTATTCTTCTTACGTCAGATTCTATATTTTGCTGGGGCTGTTTTACCATCATTAATTCTGCTCTTCCTTCGAAGCAAAGACGAAGCTAAACTCCAAAGATGAATCTTTCACTCTCTCTCTCTCTCTCTGTCTATTTCTGGGTTTCGTCCTGATGATGGTTCCTGTGCTATAAAAGGCTTTTTTGCCTGTTTTTATCTCTGCAACGCACTCCTGATGTGTTCGTTATGGTGTGAGGACAACGAAAAAACACCAGCACCATAATTAATCATGTGGTTAAGTTATTGTCATTCCTAGAGAGAACTATATAATATGATGACGACGACGACGACAACAAGGATGACGATGCTACTACATACGCCACCATCATTTTCTAATCCTTCAAAAAAGTATAAATTCAGTGTTATCTCTGATAGAGCTGGAAATCGCAGAGTCACAGCCATCACAACCCCCTCATCGTTGGAAATTATTTTTGATGAAGAAATGCATTCCCATAAAAGCCAGAGCATATCACACAGACGAGACGTTGGAAATCGCCTTTTCAAAGGATTATTTTTATATTATCCAACCAAATATTGCAATTTGACTTGGAGACATAAAAATGTGAATTGATTTTGCAAAGAGGGACAGCATCAAGAAGAACCACAGCGACGGCGACGCCCGCCCACTGAATGTCATTTTGATGACGGAAGAAAAAAGGACTTTTTTTACCACTCTCAACATCATATCGGAGCGGGGGAGGAAAAATCAGAAAACAATTTTATGTGTTCCACTTTGATATCTCAAATATCAGCCAACTTGCAGTCATATCCCCCTCCCCTCAAACACCCACTCTATAAGGAAATATTGTTTGAGGTTGTTATAAGTTATTGGGGGTGAGTTGCAAATGCTTGGTTGTGTTCATTGTCCACATAAATGTCTTCTAGGACGTATGTATACATTATTATTATATTTTCATATTTTCTTCGAAAAGATTTTATTCGTTTTGTTGTTGAAAAAGGATGACGAGGACGACGCACGATGAGAAGGACGACGACGTCTTATAGTGTCCGACCTTCTCCGCTTCCATCATCATATTCTCGAACATAGAGTCTCTTTTGTAGAGAAGTGTTGGTTTTCTTATCTTTGGCGACCAGACGCTTTTAAATGTACAATCTAAGGGTTCAGCGAAGTCATATCATCGCATATACAACAAAAATGTTAACTTGTCGCTTCGGTTCTTCGGTCCTTTTTTTATTTTTTTGCTCACCCCAAGACTTCCTGATGGCTGCCCACATTTTTCATCATTCAATTTATATCCTTTTTACACATACTCCCTCCACCTCCATCAACTAACTGTACATCTATCTGCATTTTTGTCATAATCGAGTTAAAGGAGAAGAAAAAAATTGACAACTCGCTGTCATCTTGGAAGCAGCATCTTTTAAGTTTGTGAAAATTGAAAAAGGGTTAAGGTGTGTGGTGTCTTACCAGGGTGTTAAGTAGATAAAAAAAAGGACATGATAAGGATATAGCTAATAATAATGACGACAAGAATGACAAAAAAAAGGCCAACATTGACTTTGACTTGATGATGCCTTTTTTTCTAAAGCTATGTCAGTCCGGCTCATTCTTCTATCAAAAAAAAATTACGATTTTACAGAACACCAAGACGATGGTCGGTGAAGGTATTGAAGTTGTTTGGTTTTATATAAGACCTTGAGTACCTACTTGAGTTATTTTACACTCAAAGATATTATTAACGATGGGTAAATATTTGCGGGAACGTTTTTTTTTCATGAGTTGGTATAAAATCTTTATTCAGACTATTTTGGTTAAGACACGTACGTCCGATCATTGGTTTTTTTTTGTGTAATAGAATTTGGATTATCTTATGATTTGAGGGCGGAAGAACAGTTAAGTACAAAATCAGTGTGATTCAAATTTTTTTGTAGCAGATATTAAATAAAAATCGCATTATGGAAATTCGATTAGTGATCGAATGGGGTGGTCAGAAGTTGTATTCCAAATCGAGTTTGTGCTGGAGCATTGGGTCATTTCATTTAAATAGTGTTAGATGCTTCGGATTCATAAGTTGAAAAACCTTATGTAATTTCTTCCGAGTTTAGTTAATTGGAGTGATCGATCAATTAAGTTCAAACACAATACTGAACTATTTCATTCATTTTCATTTAATTAAGTTCAAAATAGTTTTAAACAAATAAAAAATATTAAACATTTTTTTTTTAATTTCAATTATTTTGATCAAGTCTAAATGTCAGTAATATCGTAAAACCTTTGAACAAAAAATTAGTTATTGTATTTAGGGCCAGCTGCGGAAATACATACATTGATCGGGGTTCAGCGCAAATTTCATTTATAAAGTAAAATCACCAAAAATCATTTCAGGAAACGCAATCATAAGAAAAGTTAACCAAAATGAACCAATGAACTAGATGAATGAACTATACTCATTATTTCACTGAGCTGAGTTAGTTCACTGAACTGAATTAGTTCACTAAACTGAACTAGTTCACTAAATTGAACTTGTTCACTAAATTGAACTAGTTACTACTCAGCAATTTGCTGATTAATTAAATTTAAATAAATTTTCTCCTTGAAAACAAATCGAACTTGCCTATAACAGTGAAAGTTGGATAGCAAACGTACCTTTTATTGGCAGTTATAAAAGTCAAAGTGACGTTAAATAGGTAAAAGTAAAATATGCATTTTGGCGATTTTAATTTTACTAAAATTTTAATTTAGACTAAGGTGCTAAAAAGTTAAGGGCTAGATAGGTTTGGGAAGTTAAATCTTCCGAGTGCGCTAATTTAGCAGATGCTGAAAATATTAGTAATTAAGGTTGCCTTAGCTGTTTTGAAGATAAGAGTCTATTTCCGGTCTAAAGCAGTCAGGTGCATTCTCTATAATCTTTTCTCGCTGGTATTGTTTTACGTTCCAGAATGCGCCATGCGCATATTCTTTTCAGGAACACGCACATGATGACATCCATAAATTTTCACGTTGATTTGCGCTACATCCGTAGTAGTTTCTTGAAAGCACTAATTGTTGACATCAGTGATAAGTGAATGTACATTGCACATTCAATCGATCACTAGAAACCTCCAATACTAAACATTGGAAAAGGTTTTTTGGTATCACTGGTTTTATAACTTTAGTCACGCAAAGTAAATCCATTGAAAAAGATCCGTTGCTTCAAATAATTCCGTTGTATTGAAAAAAAAAAAAAAACAACTGTTGCTTCACAAACTTCCAAATTATATTATTATTAAAGCAAACCTTTTATATAGTAATTGTCGATAATTTAATTTCATAACTTCACGTCTTGCATCGTCCGTTTTCGTCATCGTTGGCTTTGTCTTTGGGCCAATACATTAATTCAAACTTCTTACATCAAAGGCAATACCTTTCTATATACAATATACATATATCTCTATGAAATAACGCGACACGTCAAAAGCTATTTCAAATTCAATATTGCTTGCACAACACGATATTTCCTCAATCCCACTGTGCCTGCCACTCATTTAAATTTGACATTTGCTATTCATAAAAGGAAACGCAAACGCAAAATCCCATTATCTCCTCATTTCCAATCGGAATAAGAGAGAAACGTGTATAAATATGTATGTTTGTGTTTGATCATTCCCCCTTTTTGGCCATCTCTTCTCACCTTCCTTTTGGCTATTGTCTTCTTACGATTTTTTTTTTTTTTTGATTTTTCGTTTGTAATCTCCAACTAACCCGTCCGAATCTTTTCGAGCAAGCCCAAGCAAAACACACCACCAAACTTTTAGAGATTCGAATCGATTGCGCTTTGGAAAATAACAAGAATTCCATTCAATCCATACAATCAGTGGTGCAGCAGGAGCAGCAATATCACCACCAAAGCGCGACGACACAGACGCGACGCATGGAGGGATATTTCTATCTATATACGAGAGAGTTCAGCCAAAAACTCGTATATCCATTCGCAGCAGCAGCAGCAGGAGGAGACCGTATGAAGCCCAAGTGAAAGATTGCATCTGTTAGATGGGTGATAATAAAGTATAGAATTTGTAAAAACAAAACGTTAACTGACTGCGCGATGTCAATATGCGAACTCGAGTGGTGTCCATCGGTATATATGTAAGTATACGTTGCGTCCCTGTCCCACTTCTGACACTATCGCGCATAAAATACGTTCAGTTCAGAAATTTCGAGGTGGCTTGAGGGGTGCTCCTCACCTCAGGGTCGCCTTGCCACATTTGATGGTTGTCGCAAGTCGCATTGGTTCACCCGGCCCAGCCCCATTACCATCGACACTCTTTCGGTGAAAATATTATGGTTTGGATTTTATAGTTCATTGGTTATGCTATGGTGGTCTGTTGTAGTGGGTATGGTGGTGGTGCTCTGCTAGGCTGATGGCAAAAACTACCTGTGGGTTCCCTACGCTACACCATATATCTACACTGCAGATGGATGGGGGCTTTGCCAAAGGGCTTACTATGCACACTTCGCGGGCATATGCATCAGCTCGCAGCATTGTTTCCTATACGGGTTGACATTGGCCAAGGTGCCTTCACCACTAGTTTTTTTTTTTTTTTTTTGGAACAGTCACAGCTGCAACAATCGTTCTCATGGCCGCACTATAGGAAAGCTTTTTATATATCCACTGGGTTTTCAAGCACATGGGGCCTCCATCTATAAATCAAAACAACCCTACTTACTTTTAGACGACTCAAGCAAAGGTCGGTATTCACCGCGCGATCATAGGCCTAAGAAACTCACGTAACAATAAAATTTAACTTCAAGTTAAAAACTTGACAGATAGGAAAGTAAAAAACTATATTCTGAAGTTTAAAGAGTACCTATTGCTGTCAAAATTTACCTCCAAACACTCAAGACGGTAAGAGAATCTTTAATGAAATCGAATTCATGTGTTATGGCCTTTAAGTAAATTCGTCCCTGCTTCAAAAATGCTATCAGGAGTGTTAAGGCAATTCTTCTGCATCATTTCGTATTGTGAATTTTTTAAATCTTCTCCTCTCCTTGTGCGTTCTTTTTTTTTCGTTTGTTTGTAGGACATCATCTCCACTCCACTTTACTGGTGTTGTACAATTTGTTGTCCCCTCACCAATTCATTTTCTTCTCTTTTTTCCAATCCAATGCCAATTCCTACCTCTATTTTTGTTTGCTGTTTTGTGTTTGGCTTTGGTTCTTTTGTTGTGCGAATCGCGCGCGCGATTTCCATTCCATTACCATTCCGATGATGGTTGCGCTTTTTGTTGTGCTGTTTGCTCTCTGTAGAAATGTTTATCGTGCCGATAATGCGTCCGATAATTGCGCTTACGAATTTTGTATTCTCTTCTTCTGCTGCCGCTGTTGTTGTTACTGACTGCTTATTTTTTTGTTCCATTGGTAGTTTCGTGATGGAGAATTTTTGTAAAATGTATTTATTTTTTCACCCGACGGACGTCAGTATAAAAAATCCAGAAAAAAAAAATTATCTTGGTCGTTTCATATGCATATTTATGTGTATATTATCACATTTTTACAATAATTCAATTCCCTCATTGATGTGTTATTATAAAAATGTAAAGATGTTGTTATGTTAAATATGTTATTTTGAGGAGAAATGATTGGGAAATAATACTTGAATTGTTGGCAACATTGTTGAATTCTTTGAATACATACCTGCTGCACAAAACGATGATGAAATGAAATGTAAAGATAATTGGACTATTATTTTTTTTTGATCAATTTTATATCTTTGGGGTGAATTTCCAATTTTGACACAACTCAACTTGTGGTGTTATACCTACATGAATAAATAAATACAATATATTGAAAAGGAAGTAGGTAGGTATATACATAATAATTAGATAATGTAAAGAACAGTAAAGTTTCTATAACGAGCCAGAAAAAGGCTACTTTTTTACATTTATAAACGTCATAGTGAAGTTAGAGTTGGCATGAAGCTTAAGATATAAAATATGGCTTTGTTGATTTCAACTTTGATAAAAAGTTAATTCATAGTACGGTGCTAAAATCGGTCAAAATAAGTAAATTACTATTTTTGACTTAGCATGATACCCACACGGAGTATCACTAATTTTTTAAAATAATGAAGAAATTACCTCATATTTTTCCCGAATTGTCGCTTTATTCATTTATGTATATGTATATACATTAGTTTTTAGTCAAAGTTTCTATATCTATGAGTTATAACCGAACAAAAAAATGTCCTGTTTATGTATCGATTGAAACTTTGCATTTCTCTTTTACATCATGAAGCTGTCAAAAAAGATTGTTATTGGAAATGTTTCTTTTGTAGCTCAGACATATCAGAGCACATATCTGTGATTTTTTTTTCCATCGGGCTAAGCTCGGAACTTGCTCGGTTTCCTCTGAATAAAATAGCCGAGCAACAATACATACTGAGAGCAGCCAAAAATATGACATTTTCGTACTCAAAAAAGTGTGCTCAAGTGTTTTTAATAGTTATTAAATCGGAGGGCTAAAATTAAATCCTGCTTTGAGCTTCCTTAGATTTTTCAAACTCATGCTCAGACATCGTCTGTTCAAATTGGTTTAAATTCCGGTGAAGTCTATTAAAAAAGTTGTGCAAACTGTCTGTTTAATGATCTTAGCTTTAACAATAGAGGACCACACTACAGATTTTCAAAAATTTTGTGTGACGAAAATAAATTGAAATCAAAAATAGCCCACTGCGAACAAACTCGCCTTAGGGGTTTTGTGGTAAATGTGATAAAATGGTAAACAGCTTACAAAGTTCTGACAGATTTAATCAGTCAACCACATTTACACTTTCAATAACTCTACGCTACGCCGCCGGCCGGCTGCCGCGTATTTGGTATGTACATATGTCTATGTATTTTGTTACATTTTCCCATAATGACTTCAATTTATCATCCAAAATTCCTAGTTAGCACTATAACCTATAATCAAAGTCCACAATCATCAGCGGTTCTGAACGCTTCCCATAAACTACACCATACATATATCCAAAATACCGAAGCGCATAAGTCCAAATCCAACAACTGTGGTAGAATATGTGTCAACTCGATCAAAGGTTAACGACAATTATTATCAAACAAATTGTCAGGCGTGCGAGCGTGCTATGATGCCCGCATCATTGGGCCCACAAAAAGAAACAAACAAACAAAAAAATACACAATGTGAAAACGAAAACAATAAACTTGAAAAGCGTTCGTTCAGGTAGCACAGTGCTGCAGCGTTGCTTATGCTTCTTTCGTTCTTATCGTGTCGTGGCCATCTGAACGCGCACAGCTCCAGTCAGGATAATGATTAGAAAAACGGCTGACATCTGATTTGTTGGTACAAAATATTATAACGACCCGATTTGGTCTCAGATATGGAGCCGGCAAAGTTTCATGCAGCTACTTCTGTGCTGCTGCTGCATCAGCTATTGCTGCAACAACTGACTATATAATGTGCGCGACGTTGAACATTGTAAATCTCAGAGCAGCCAGCCAGCCAGTGCAGCGAATGTGTTTTCGCTGCTGCTTCTTCTCCTGCAGATACATTGCATGAAACAACAGCATCTACACAAACGAGCTCCACGAAGAAGAGACGAGCCCAGCAACAACAAAATAAACTAGAACCTGCCTATCCCTCGCTTCTTCTTTAATACCATTTTTGTAAGAGAGCGCTACACTTGGCGGCATGAGAAGCGTTTTGCTTTTGCGCGTTGACCTGTCAATTGGCGTCTATTGAAATGTCAGCTTGCTCGTCGTCCTCGTTCGTTGTAATAGTTGCGTGCAGTGCAGCAGCCCGCGCGTTCACAGCAACAAAAAAAAACATGTAAAAGATTCACGCTGACGCAGAGTGGTTTTTATGGTCAGCAATTGGTTTCGGTTATGTCCATTTTAAGTGGTATGCGCAAGTGCTCCCCACTACCGCACGCTGCATCATTCGTAATATTATCTCGCTACGATCTATCTAAACCAGGGCGAGACAGTGCAGCGGGGGACGACGACAATTTGAAAGCGACCCATAATGAGCCGTGGTCACAGGAACGACACCGCTCTCTGTGTGCGCAGATAAGTCACTGATATGCCGCCTGTTAGTGATGTGCTGTGCCGGTGGGTTCTTGTCTCTGGTGTTTGTGCGCTGCGAAGATATGACGCGGTTTTGTAAGACTTGAAAGATACATCGATCCAAACGACCAGATAAGTTTAATTACACAATTTTCTAGCTGCTGTTGCTGCTGCTGCTCGGTGGCGGGTAAATTGTACTACCGCTTGCTGTTGACATGCCAACCGTACATTTAGGGGGGCAACACAATTCGGGCGGGAGTGGCCATGAATATGTGTACCGAAATCCCCAACAACAAACGACAACGGTGACTAAAGAGATCAACTGACAGTGATAGTATGATTAGTTGTGTTTTGCGACTATTCGTTTGTTGTTTGTTCTGTCGATGTACTTATAAGAAACTCATGGCGCACGGCTGCCAGTGTGCGATATGTGTATTTCAATTAATTTTCAATTTAGTATGTAGGTAGGTTGATATGACGTGCCCTCCGCTAGCTGAGCAGCACAGAGGCGGAAGAAACCGATAGCGATAAGAAACCATGAACAAGTTTTGTTTCATAAAAATAACAACAACAAAAAACACAAAACCAGAGATTTAGGTGAATGATATTTTGTGTGATATCGCTGATGAGATCAGACTAAATTTATTACCTACATACTCATCATAGTTATATGTATGTTTTTTTTTTAATTTTTTTTTTTATTTTTAAAGGTAAGCATCGTGTCGTGCAACTAGGTGAGACCGTGATCATTAATTAAAAAATCATTTAGAATCTCTACGAATAAGGAATAACTTTTATTTATTCATTACAATGTGAAGTGTAGATGTGTAGATCCATCGACAAAGTGATCCACATGTCAAAAATTTGGTAAATTATAATTTTAACTTGATTAAATTTATCAAAAAGCCCAAACCCTACAAATTAAGGAACAGTTTTTGGAACTTTATCTTATTATAAACGTCAAAATCTTCACAAGTAAAACGCCAAATGACGCGTTGAGCATTATGTTACGTTATTCGACTCATTAAGACGTCCCCAAGCTAACTTTACATAAGATTCTACCTCAAAAATAAATTTAATTCAACTTCTTCTCTCGTTTTGACGTTTAAGTCAATGTTCTTGATTGTTTTTAATTTATTAATTTTCAAGGTTTCATCACGACAATTCCGTAATGACAACAAATATAATGAACGTATTCCTAACGTCAACTGATTCCCCCAAATTTCAAATTAGGTGAATTCTGCAAAATTTCAGTCAGAACTATTTTCATTTCGGAATGCACAAAAGTGAAAGGTGCTTTTTCCCAATCTTTATGTATTGATGTATTTATTGAGATTAAGCTAGGGTTCGTAGTTTACCCAACCCATTTAACAAAAAAATAATACAATTGATTAATAATCACAATTTATATATGTAAATGTGTCAATTTAATCGATAGATAATCAATATAAAATATAATTGACATCTTATACTCTTTTCCAATGCTAAACTATACGAACAGTATATTAAAAATAGATCGTGCGACATTGTCGTGGACATTATACAAAATAAATAAATTTCGCAATTCTTTGACATATGACATAAAATATGGTAAGTGAACATAAAACTTTGTACATTTATGGTTATTTAACCCTGACTTAATAAACTTACAAATGTTAACCATTATTTTTAACGTGAGCATTTATATGAAAGTAATGAGTTGCCGAACATGACTTTAGTGTCAATTAACTTATAAATAATGCGACAGTTTGTTCTGTTATTTTATTTGCTAATAACAATGGAAATAGAAAAACAAAAATAGGTTTGTTTGGTACCGAGAGTGTTGTTTTAAGGAGCAGTGTTCTAGATATTGTACAGAAATAAAGGTAGTCATCTTTGGCTGTCTATTATCTGATTAATACAAGCCTATTTTGAACATCTGTTTGAAGCGAAAATCGCTTCCTCTAGTCGATTACGAAAAGTTTAAATAGAAAATCAATTAATCATTAGTAGAGGATCTTGTGATGACGTAATCAAATTACTGAAATTCAACAAAATGGTTAAGCTTGACGGTATTCCCTCAGAGCTTTTACGAGCAGCGCCAACAACATAGAGAGATTTACTGCCTGCTCATTGAGAAAGCTTCAGAAGCAAGAAGCATTACCGGAGAATGGAAAAAATGAATCAGGAATTGGAGAGCACTTTTCTTTCTACCTGTATGCAAGAATCGCCCTGGAGCGAATAAAGACCACCTCAAAAATGTGTCTCGACGCCAAAAGAAAAGGATTCCATACTGGATCTTCTTGTGTGGACCACAACAACACCTTATGTATCATCAACGAACAGTACGTTGAATATCGATCAACACTTCATCTGCTGTTCATCGACTTTAAAAAGGCGTTCATCAGCGTCAATAGGAGGGGCATCCTAGATAAATTGATTTCTATTATCAAATAGATAATTTGATCGAAATATCACGTTATAAGTTGACAGGGGAGTTTGAAATCCATCTTGAGCATGGCAGTGAATTGGCCAGTTGCCACACCTGATGTGTATAGCGAGTCAAGCGATGCAATAAAATTCCACAACGGTTTCCAAACGCCCACCACACCATCCTTACAGCCCGTACAGTTTGTGTATCGTATATATCTTCTTCTTCATTCTCCATCTATGCAGACGGAACCAAAAATCACCTAAAGCGTGCTCATCAACAAGGTTTTCATTGAAAAAGTCTATTCCTCTGCGTTATATAATGAACCGGGCGTACTATTGGACTAGTATTTCTATTTGTTTTAAGCGCTCAAAAATGTCATCACCAAAAATTCAAATAAATTAAATTAATAAATTAAGCCATCTTCCTTACCACATACAAATTAAATCCACAAAAACAAAAATGCTTTATCTTCAATTTCACATCATTCTATTCGGCACCACTGGGCACACACAGCCAGAAGATTCTAATTGAGAAATCGAGTGGAACACGTTTATTTAGTTTCACCGGCCATTTTACACAATGATTGATCTTTACTTCAAGAGTCCTTTTTTTCTCCTTTAGCTCTTGACAGCAGTTAAATCCGGTGTTTGGCAGCAACAGACCAAACAAAAAAAAATATATATAAGACTACACTTTTCTACTTAGTGCTGGATAGTGTTGTACAAAGAATTCGTGATGCAGCGCATCCGTGCAAATATAAATGCAACTCCCGCAAACGAAACGAAACTCACGGATCATCTCTTCATCAACCAAGAACATACCAATGAGCATATACCTACATATAATATGGTATGTTGTTGGTATGTTCAATAAGAGAAAAAAAACTAAAAGATTAAGGTGAGGGAGGACAGCTAAAGTCGTCATCGTCATCCGTCCCCATTGTCATCATCACATCATCACCATCCCAATCCCATCCCAATCCCATCCCATCCCATCGTCATCATCATCATCATCATCATTCTCATCAGCACATCACATCAGCAACATCATCTTATTAGCAGCACAACTGACTTGGTTGACTTTTGTTTTTTTGTGTGTTATTGTTAGGGGCAACAATTGTTCGGAACTGAACAACATTTGTATCTCAGTTGTTTTGGATTGAGTTTGGACTTTGAGATTTGTGCTGAATGTTCCTCCTGATCCACAGTTTTTTTTTTTTTTTTTGTTTGCAAGATGATGACGGCAATGATGATGCGACTGATGATGGATGGACGGTCGGAAGGATGGATAGATGGATGAGGCTAAAGAAGAGAGATTCTTTTCACTGCTATATAGTCATCCAGGCGGAGATTAAAATGTGGAGTCGCCGCCACCACCACCTCTATTTCCACCGCCACAACTATACCGCGCCGCACCACGCTTTCTGAGTCGAGTAAATGGTATATTTTGCGATTTGTGTTCACTTTGCCGTTTTACAAGATTTCGCTGATTCACGAAAAATGATTTATCATCCAATCGACAGGATGGAATGAATGGTGTGTGGTGGTGGTATAGATCGTCATCAACAGCATCATCCTCCAAGAGGTAGCTCCCACTGGCATCTCTTACACATCATCATATTTTTAGGACTTCTTTTCGTCAGTCTCCAGCCTCGTCGTCATCATCATCGTCGTGAGTTTCTTCCTGCTTTGATGGTTTGGCAAAGCTGCAGAAGAAGCTGTCAGTTCATTGCAGTTGATTTTGATGCTTTTGTGAGGGGATTGTTTTTTTTTGTATTTCGTTTTCGTGAATTCGTATTTTGGGGGCATTTAGGAACAACCCATCTCATGGGTAGTCCATTTGTTATCTTGTTAGTTTTCATTGCCACCATGAAGTAAAAGATTCTATAAGCATTGTATAAAGAATGCAAGGAACATATTTTTTTGTGATACCTATGTAAACACATAATGTATAGTACGTGCTACGAGGGAAAAAATTAGGAGTATATTTATTGAATAATTTAAAATTTACTAGTTCAATTGACTAATTTAATTCATCAATTGACCACTGGTAATATTTATTTAAACTAATTTTTTTTCAATTTGTTGGAACCCTGAATTATAAGCTAGTCAAATGTTTTATTAACGCAACTTGCATAAAAAAAATACAGTTTAACCTGTGTTTGTATTTCCTTAAAAATAAAAAGGAACGTATCCGCCTGAGTGCCTCAATTTTTAAGCCATAATTTTGTTGTTTAACTGGATATAACTAAATTTCTGTACCTCACAAGATTCATCAATGCATTAACTAGATATACGAAAATAAAAAACTCAAAAACCAAAAAGTTTGTGTTCATTAATATCTGTGAAGCCGTTTTCAAGAAAATTATGATTTTTGGTCTTAAAAAAACTAAATATATGCCCAAAAAACGATATATTCCAAGTATCGGACCCACTTTCTTGTAGGTGTGTTTAGCAACTTGAAATTTTGTATGACTTTTTACCAATTTGTAACAGTTAGCTGCCAAAACTTGAAAATTTCAAGTCACCAAACACGCTTTTTATTAAACATTTTTATGGAGATTGAACAACAAATCTCTGCTCCAAAATGGAGATAAAACATTCAACAAAATGTTAAGCAGATCTAAGAATTTTGTTATTCCTATGAATATTTAAGTCAAGTGCAAACCTTTAAGCAAGCACGATGGGGGAGGCGACTTTTTTAACTTTTTTTATGAGCAGCGCAATTTTTTAAAAGTGGTAAAATTTTGTATTATTTTGAAGCTTTGAAGAAATGACCAACTTCAGTTAAGTCTACGACTGTCTAAAATCCCAAAAAAAAAAAACACCACTAATGTACTATTTAATTCCGCACTTTGAACTTTTATAAACTAATCGTAGTAGATTGAAAAAATTTGTTATTCTTATGGAGTTCCTCAGGAGAGCAATTTTGGTTCCAATTATTTCATTTTTAACAATTGTTTTCAAAAACCAATCTCAGCCCAAAAGAAGGTCAGAGAAAAAAGGTAAATAAATCGCAATGAAAATTAACAGACCTTAAATTTGTCTAATATAGACTTGTTTGTTTCAACTAGAATTTGGGTATAATGCAATCATACCTTCAAGTGCAGCTCTTATTTTTCTCAAACCTAATTCTATCTTGAGACTTGGAATGCCCTTTTTGTTGGCAATCCTTGCACGAAATCACAAAAAGCAACAAATCAAAGAATTCCACGACTATTCAAACCTTTGATGTCTTAATTAAAATCTACACCATTTCGACGATGTGGAGGACACTATAACCGACAATGACTATACGACGTACATAATGTAGGTCCGGACGACGACGGCGACGACGAAGCGACCGACGTTAAGACGTTGAGCAATTGGTTGGTAGGTATATGGTGACACATACATTTCCCCCAAACCATGTCCACTAATGTTCCAGAGATGTCTTTCGTTTGTGTTACAACTCCCTAGCAGCTCCTTAACTGTGCGCCTCTCGATTTTACCTTGTCAGTGTCGATGCAATATGCTATGCTCGTGCCTTCTTGGCCTTCTTCTTTAGGTACAGATGGTGAATTAAAGGTGGCATCAAATAGATCTCGTCCGATCAGAAGCTCATATATGTACTGTACATAGGTAGAATGAGGATTATTTGCATGTGGAACTTCTGTTCCAAAAAGAGAACGAACAAAATAAAATAAAAGAATCATCTATTTGGATTTGGAGTATAAAATGAAATTTGTTTTTGTATAATGTTGACCATACAAAAATGGTGCTGCAGATGATGCAAAATGATGATGCTGATGATGTTCTTCGCGATGATGATCACCTTTCGAAGTTTGGTCAATTTTCAAGTTTTGTTGAAGTATAACAGACTATGGGCTTATACCTAATGTATAATCTCTTTGAGATCTCTCTCACTTGGTCATGGTTTGTATGCACCTATACTCCTACTCCCTGACTCTTTGCTTCAAGACTATGTATAATTAATTTCATTATCTAGATGCAATATACTGAGTGAGTTTTTAATCTTTTAACGAATATATTTCGATCTGCAATTCGCTTTTTTGCAAGCAGAAGCTGTGGATTGGATCAGTTTTTTTTTTTTTTTTATATATTCACAACAACAGCAGCAGGATCAAGAGTGAGATTCAAAGAAAAATAAAAAAAACGTGAGTTTATTTATTTTTGTGTATCGCTATCAATGGTTATTAATCAATGAAAAATTTAACTCATTCATATAGACATACACATATTCAGGGTAAGCATCTATAGAAAGGTTATTTAGGTTTTGCTCCAGAATTTAAGAACTCTTTTTCTAAAGATTTTTTTATATACAGGGTGTTTTGAAAAGAAATAATGATATCGAGCCCTTAAAGTCATTTTATAGCAAGTTATATTTTTTCCTTGAAATTGTTCTTAGCTCTAAGAACAATTTTATTTTTTAAAAATTAGAACGATAGAAACAAATACAATTTCGGTTGAAAATAGCCAGCGTTTTACAAGCTAAGTTACTGGCAATTAGAAAAAAATACAAAGTAATAAAATCAGACCAGAACCAATACGGCTTTTATAACGGACTTCCCAACGGTTAATTCGGCAATATCGAATTCTAAATTTTAAAAATGCAGGGATGAGCTTGTGAGCCTGAATATTAAGCTCAAGGTCACCTTTATCTGGGTTCCGGGTCACGGTGGCATTAAAGGAATATACGGGGTGGCGAGCTGGCCCGGTAAGGGTCCGTCCTTCATGGCTCACTTGCGGAAATAATTAATGAGTGCTATGAGGAGTAAACTATTTTCACTGTTTTTCAAAAAGTACAGGTCAAAATACAGACTGACCAACAGGTAGAATTGTTTGACCAACTTTGTTTGCGTTCTTTACCGTCGTAATGTAAGGATTCATATGTATCTCGAGTTGAATTTTTTATAACAAATACGAAACTAGCCCTTTAGGTATACCCCACACAAATACAAAAATTCTAGCTATTTAAATTTTTTTAAAAGCTTAAAAATTTTTATTTTTATTTGCGAGATTTAGGTTGACGCAAAATAAGGCCCAAAACAAAAATTAGATCTAATCTTAAGTTTGGCCTCATTGCACTTTGGAAATATGTATATCTACCCCGTTAAGATGCAGAATCAAAAGATCGAGCTGAATTACTGTTATCCGACCTGTGTAGACTTTTTTACCGAAAAACAATTAAAATACCTTCCTGATGTAACAAACGTTAACCTATACCTATAATCGGGTTGGTATTAAAACAAAATACTTAATACTTCTTGACTTCGCTCAGCGAGAACAAAGGGTTGAAGTGAACATTAAGCTAAATTTTGTAACTTAACCTCAAACAAAAGGTTTTTGAACTTTTAAAACCGAATATCTCAAATTCGATGTATAGATAAATTCTGAGCTCAGATTATGGAATTCAGTTGACTAAAATGCTTTCGAAAAGTATGTTTTTGTATTTTTAGTAAAAAATTGTAAATGACACCTACAAACTATAAAGAATTCTTACAGTGTCTTTTAGTACTTCAGAAAATCTAAAAGAAAGTTACATTATAAACCAAAATGTTACATTCCTTCAATCTGCCTTAATTCAATGTCTTAAATTGGGTACCCATAACGGGCTAGAAAAAAAGAGCTGTAAATTGGCAAAATGCAGCTTCATCACTACTTCATTTAATTGAAACACCCAGTACATGTTTAGGTGTATATGTGTAATAATGATTCCTATCGATCTTTCTCTTAGTTTATTCAAGAATAAGTTTGTGAGTCTTGCATATCGAAATAATGTGCACTGCAAATAGGTAACCAGCATTACAACCCATTCCAAAGTACAACAAAAAAAAATAGTTCCACTTAAGTGAACTTCAAAGTCACTATCATTGGCACTTCATCAACTTTTGTGTTTTTCTTCTTTTATTTTGTTTGGAAGGGGGTGGAGGGGATGGAAGATTTTTTTCTTTCGTTACTTTGGCACTTACCCAGAAATTTGTTATAATATGGTGAAGGTGATGGGACGATGGTGGTGCATGTGAAATGATCTGCATCGATTGTTCCAACGAGGTGTAAAAAAGTACAAACAAGATTCTATACCAAAAAAAAAAAAAAAAAAAAACAAATGGCAACCGAAGAAGTGTTGTACACACAACAAACTTCCAGAAAACCAAGCCACAAAACTGATCCAGAACCGATTAAAGTTACCTTCGTATCTATGACTACTCTGCAACCTCTAAAGGAACTCCCTTCGATTCTTTCATTTAAAATAGTGGGTAAGCAAATTGTGCTGAGATGGGTCAACTATACTAACAACATAACCCAGATGGGGAATAAGAACTCCAACTCGCATAGGTATATGGGAAAAACAATTTACTTGCAGGAGGCAATATTGCACTTGGAGGCAAATGTGGATAATACTCAGTCACGGTTTGCTAATTTACACTGCGAAAACAAATGAGCTGGAAGGTGTTTTGCTCGTTATGTTTCTAATGCAGATATTACTCGTAGATACTTGCAAATAGTACAAAAGTATTTTTATTATATAACGTTCAAATCTTGTGATGGGTTTCATAATGGTTCCCGTGTACCTTTAAATGAGTACTTAACTTGGAATGGAATGTTAAATGTGTTTTTTTTTATCACATGGGTTATTGATGCCATAGAAAACATTATATCAATTAGTTACCTGTGTGAAAACACCTGCTCAAAAAGGTACTCCAAACGTCCTTCAAGACAGGAAAACAAGTTCCAATGAATCGGAACATTAATTATTTCCCTTTTAATTACTATCCCCATCAAATTTAAGATTTGCAATTTTACCAAATTTACAAATTTTTTACTCGGATAATGCATCAAAGTCTCATAAATTCTAGATTGAGTATACTAGTATTCATACAATTTCTCAAAAAAACCTATAAATGCATCTATCTCTTAAAAAACTGAACATTCCAACTTAAAACTCTAGAATATTCGATTAAATCTTGTTAAAAAAATTTCAATTGAATGCGAATAAAGTTAATCTGTGTGCTAAACTTAAGAAAAAGCGCATCCATCCACGTGTAGAATATAATACAATCGAATGTTCATTTATTGGACACAGCACACAAACTCTGTGTCCGAGGAATAAAAACGAATTGGAAATTCTCTTATTAAAATAATCATTTCTTGAAATCGAAAGATTATCAAATTCCTCGGAAGTCCACGTTCCAGAGAGGTTCTTCTTTTTTTTTAGTTTTTGTTTTTGTTTAATCTTTTTTTTTTTGTGAGTAAGATGTGTGTGTATGTTGCAATCTGCGTTCTACACCAGTGTTGTATGTTCCTCTCCGCAACCATCATCATCATCATCGCCGAGAGAAGAGTGTGCCTTTGGGTTGTGAACTTATCCCACCATCATCATGGTTTTTGTCATTTCGTATTCGAATTCACTATGAATACCATTCTTGTTTAATTGCAAATGAAAAAAAAAGATGCAAGATGTACTTTAGGCATGCGACGAGAATAGCTTGGCTCGAAGTATTATAATTTGCACTCCATGCATACCTTTATATATATTTTGGACAGAATAGAAACTTCCCAATTAAACTCACACGCTCTTCTTTTGCATTTTTTTTTTCAGAAACAAAAGATCTAAGCCCAAGCGATTTGAATGAACAAACCGATCCGGTTGCTTCGGCTGACATTGATCAATCAGCCGAACCATCAACAGAATCCCTAATGGAGGAAGAAAATTGCCCGGCTTCGAGTTCGCCTGCTAGAACCCTTTCACCGCCCTCAGAACCAGAAGTTGATGAACGTAATTCACCTTCAGTTCAATCAGATATCCCATCGGAAGCGAACTCACCCTCAGAGCCAGATGATTCGTCATCAATTATAGTTCCTGCTATCGCAGTAACAGCGATTCCTAAACTACGACTGAATGCACTACTAGCTTCTGATCCTGCTCTCAATCCAGATGCAAGAAATCTTAAGATTCTACATGAGGAATCAACAAAGAATCACCATCAGTTGGAGGAAATTTTAGCTTCGCCTGTGGATCAGAAGCCTTCTGTTAAGAGCCAAATTCCAGCGGCTGTGGATAATTCACAGCGTGTGAAAGTTTTTATGTGTCTTCCTTGTGGAATTGGATTCTCGTCGAGATCGACTTTGGAAGCGCATCAAGCTTACTACTGTTCGCATAGGTAATGTTCGATTTTATTCAGTGGTTATAATAATAATGTATTTTTTTTTTTTTTTTTTTTTTTGCAGAAAAGAAGCTGAGGAGGATTCAACTGGTGGTGGAGGTGGTGGCAGTGGAAGTGGAGCCGGTGCTGGCAGCACATCATCGGGAGATAAATCCACCATCACATCTAGTGGTGAGCCATCAGCGAAATCAATTAAGACTGGCAAGCAATACGCTTGCACACAGTGCTCCTATAGTGCCGATAAGAAAGTCTCATTAAATCGTCACATGCGAATGCACCAAAGCTCTCCGGCGCCAAGCTCAAACGCCTCAAATGGTGGCGATGATAGTTCTAGTCAAGTGAGTTGGTTGAATTAAATTAAACATAATTCTTCTTCAAGAAAACATTACTTATTATATTTTTGTTTTTTTTTTTTTACTTCAACAGCAAGTCGATCGTTACTGCTCTGAATGTGATATTAGATTCTCGAATGTTAAAACGTATCGTGCCCATAAACAACATTATTGTAGTTCTAGGCGAAATGATGGGTAATTTGACAAAAATACCGTTTGAAATTACTGAAGAAATGCTAATAAACATTTCTTTCTTCTTTTAGTCAAACAACTCCAAAATTAGCAGAACCAAGTGTTAAAACAAGCGGTGGTGGTGGTTCAGTAAGCCCTCCACAAGTGCGAACTAAAACACCTACACCAGCAGCTGTTGTAGCAGCAGCAGCGGCCGCAGCAGCTGCTGCTGTTTCTGCACCACAACCATTTATTGCTCTGCCAACAAATCCCATTCTCATAATTCCATATTATTTAATCCGAGCTGCCAGTATGATTCCAGGACCATTGTAAGTTTATTTTCCTTTACACTATATTTTCAGTAATTAAGTTGTTTTGTTGTTTGTTTTGCTTTCAGAACCTCAGTTTCTCCTGGAATTCCAAATCCTGAAAGCACATGTTTCTCACTTGAAAATGGATCTCTTAAACCAATGGCTACCGCCTTGAGCACTAGTAGCATTACAAATAACCAAACTCCACATGTGGATACAACTCCACGAATACATCCTCCACCATTACCAACTACTCCATCGATTACAGAAACTAATGTAATCACACCACTGTTAACAGAGAAAAATACACGTGCATCATCTGCAAATAGCTGCAGTGATTCTGTGAAACAAATCAAGAAAGACATACCTATTAGGTAAGATTCGATTGTAACAAACTTTTCTGCTTCATAATAAACTTACTTATTTTTCATGTTACAGAGATTTTGCTCCCCTTGACTTATCTCTGCGACGATCTCCCATCCAAAGAGCCCATCGTGTTCGTTCATCATCTAGTTTTATGACACCAATGGACGATAGAATCGACATTGAAACCATGATGGAGGGAAAGGAGAATCTGTCCATCGATAGTGGTAGTATAACGCCGGAGCAAATAGTTTGTGCTCCATCTCTTCCCAATAGCCCTTCAATGAGCCCCTCACCTAAAAGAAGAGCACTAAGCCCCCGAAGTAGCAGTGCGGCTTCAATATCACCAGTTCCACCATCAGTAATGGATCATTTGCCGTTGAGATCTATGCTATCCGCTGATATTGCTATGAAACTAACCGAATCGAATATAATTCCTCCGCTAATTGCAAAACAGAATCTAGAACTAGCCTATAAGTTGTCAACTGCTTCAGCAGCCGCTGCGGCTGTAGCAGTGGCTTCAGCTTCAAGCAAACAAAACGATTCCGCCGGCAAGGCATCATCACTTTTAGGACATCCTGGAACTCCTCTCAGTGTTGGATCAGCTTCAAGTGGACAACCACAGATTTTTGTTAAACAAGGTGTCTCAAAATGCAAAGAGTGCAATATAGTGTTTTGCAAATACGAGAACTACTTGGCTCACAAACAACATTATTGTTCGGCTAGAAATCAAGAAGATGCCGAAAACAAAACGAGTACTCCTCCATCGGGTTCCAGTGCTGGAGGAATAGATACAAATCCAATTGCATATCAACAGTTGATCTGTGCTGCTTGCGGTATCAAGTACACGTCAATGGATAATTTAAGGGCCCATCAGAAATTCTATTGTCCCAAAGGAGGTGGTGAAGCTGCAGCTGCTACTGCACCTATCACAAAGGAAAAATGTTCCAAGTGTAAGGTTCTCCATGAAATTGGGCAGCCATGTCCACCAATAGCAGCTTCACCTCAGTCACAGTGTTCCTACAAATGTCCTGTTTGTGATGTTGTAAGCTTAACTGCTTCCGAAAGTCGCAAACATTTGGAAACTCATGGCAGTGTCAAGGCATTTCGCTGTTCAATCTGCCGATATAAGGGCAATACATTACGGTAAGTTTTATTTAAATATGTGTAATAGCATCGAAATATAGTTAATTTCTATTTTTTAGTGGCATGAGAACTCATATTCGGATGCATTTCGATAAGAAAACTTCAGACTTTAACGAGGAGAATTACATGTCATGCATATTGGAAGATGATGGCTTAGAAATTCCTAGTCCCGTGGCAATGAGTCAGGAACAACTATCTCAATTTGCTGCAGCACATCAACAACTTCAGCAGCAACAACAACAGCAGCAGCATTTATTGCAACAGCAGCCATCAACTCAACAACAACACTCCCCTCAGAATCCTCAGCAGATATTTAACTGTGAAATGTGTAACTACTCATCTTCCTACAAAGGCAATGTGGTAAGTCTCTGAAACTCTTTAAAATCTTGCGTTCAATGGCCTAATAAAATTATATTCTATTTTAGATGCGTCACATGAAACTTGTACACTCACAACCTGGTACATCGCCATCGATTTCACCTGAAGTGGTCATCGAAGAAAGTGAGTCATCATCATCAGCCATTCAAACTCTAAATGGCGACAAAGCTACCAGCCTTCCAGGAAGGTATGTACGCAAAATCAACTTTTCTCAGATTGAATTTCTAATTGCAAAAAAAATATTCTTTCAGTTTCACTATAAAAACGGAACCCTTAGATCCTATCGTCGCAGCCTCTGCCATCAAGAACAATAATACCAATTCTACTCCAAATCATCATCCGCCGCCGCATGCTCTACTTCATTTGGAATCACCCCTAGCACAAGTCAAATCAGAACCAATGGATACAGATATTGGTGTTATAAGATCTCTACACTCACCACTCTCCATTCCACCACCGCCACTTTTAAATTCAACATCTCCACTTTCAGCAGATGAAAATTCTCTACTAAGAAATAATAGTACATCTTCGGGAGGAATGCCACTAAATCAAAAGTATTGTCAAACGTGCGATATAAGTTTTAATTATATGAAAACCTATTTAGCACATAAGCAATTTTATTGCAAGAATAAACCAAGAGCTGATACAGATAGTCCGAGTCCAGTGACGCCAGTGCAATCTCCAACAATGTTGACGAAAAATAAAGAGAATTTGGAAGCTGCAATGTTATAGACAGCGGCCTACATGTATGAAGCTATGAAAATATTTAATATTAATACGAATTCTATGTGGTAGAAAGAAAATGGGAATGACTTTTTTTTCACATAATAAATTATAGTTTTTGATTTACGTGATTTCTTCATTGTGAATAGTTTTGAAATTCTAGTCGTTAGATGAAATACAAGAAATATAATAATAAACTGTAATTGTAATTTCTAGTTTTCTGCTCAACTCTTTTGTTTGAATAAGAGGTTAATGTATTCGAATTAATTTTTGTTTGTTTTTTTTATCATGTGAGAATCTGTGATTACAGTTCGTGTATTGATAATTGATAGTTTCGACTCAAGAAAACAAAGTGATTCAAAAAACACTTTTTCAAGTTAATGTTGAAAATTGATTTGGAAAAGATCATGTTTATAATTAAACAACGCTTTTGTAATCTTGTTGAAAAAGCCTTAAATTCATAAATATAAGAGTATGAAACAGTATCGTTAACAGTTTCATTTGCTTTGTTTAGAACAACAATCTGTAAGTTAAATCCAAAAATAATTATCATTATCCTTGACTTATTGTAGCGAATGGTGGATTGAGCGATAAGCTATCTAAATATTGGTGTAGGGCAACTCGCATAATCATCTATATCATCAATATCCCCAGTTTTTCAGGGAATAAATTTCAATGAAGAAATCAGTTCTCAGCGACACGAAGAGCACTTTCGAATCTGGAATTAAATTTCACACTATTCAGCTCAAAAAAGTTTTTTTTTTTTTTGTCAAGGCTACTAAATATTTTAAAGAGTATTATGTCAAATAAATGAAGAAATCACTTCTTTTAGTTTTGAAAAACCAACAACATCTATTATTTCTAAGACTCGGATTAACATTCCTGTTTTCTTAAACCGCAAAGTATTTTATGAAAATCTCATATAAATGGCAATATATAATTTACTTCCAACTTGTCTTTTTGAAAGATACCCAAAATTAAACAAAAAAAAACATTATAAAATGTATTTAGGCTACGTATGGCTCAGTCCTTCATAAAATTGAACCATGTTGTCTTCTTGTTAATTATTTATATTCATTTTTTTTTCAAAGAAAGTAAAATATCATTACGTATAACATATATATGACGCCAAAGTTTAATGTATAATTAAAAACAAAAAAAATATTCCTACATACCTTATAATAAAAAGTATAAATAATAAAAGAATTAATAAATCTTAAATTTTAAGTCATTTTTATATCTTTATTTCCTAATTTTTTTTTATTGTTTAGTAATTATATATATATATCATTTAAAAAAATGTATTTAACTGTCTTTCCTTTGTTTTTATACTAAGATGCATTTTATTTAAGTTTGACAAAACAAATAAAAAAATAATCATTTAAATCGTAAAAAAAATTATGTAACTGTCTATTTAATTGATAAATTTGCACGAAGCAATTTCAAAAATATATATACAAAAATACATACATAATGTACTAGTATATGTGTATATTTTCTAAAATGTATTTACCTACTATGTATGTTAAAGTAAACAAACTCAGCAACACTATAAAGTATCGAAATATAATAATAAAAATATGTATCTTAATAAACCGTTTTATTGAAAATTAATTAAAAAACGAAATGTGTAATCTTTTTAATTCAGCTGTAGGTATTTTAAATATTAAAATAATTGTAATTTCATTTCGAAGCGAAATGTAATAGATGAGAACATAATATTCCATTTTAAGTTAGTCTGATAACAATTAAATATTATTAAAAGAAAAACAACAAAAAATTAAAAGTAATACACATATTGCTAATATGACAATAAATATTTATTCCAAAAATGAATCGAGTTTTTTTTCGCCATGTTGAATAATTTAATTAGAAGAAGTTTGAAAAAGAAAGTTTGCTATTTGTTTTGTATTATTATGGAATGAATTACTTCGCAGTTTTGGTTATTATAGCCAACTTTAAGATACCAAACTATCTTTTGGTTTTGGGTTTGATTTTCGAAGTTTAGAGCACAAGCGCCAAAAACTTAAAACATAATTTTCTCGTTTTAGCTTCCCTTGCCACAATTTTGATGATTTTAAGTCACTTTGGTATACCTTTACTAACAGTGAGACAATATTAACAGAAATTCTTTCGGAAGAATTCTTGTGTTATGATTTATGATAACGAAGCGTAACGTGTTTACAAGTTTCTTCCCAAGTTTTCGTATAACGTATACCATATATGTATAACAGTGGGATCCATGTCGTTTTATTTGCATAATACAGAAATAATATATAGATAATAAAACACAGACAAAAAGTACTAGATTACAGTTTGAGTTTAGCTTATGAACTACGTACTTCCAGGCTTGCAAACATATTCTACAGTAAAAGTCACTCACTTAAACGCTTTATACTCCATTTAACTGACGTATCGGTCTAGTAATTTTCATAAAAAAATGAAAAGAAATTACCTAATAATAATAATTTTCTGTCAACATCAAGAAGTTGAACACATCGAAAAATACAACACCTCTGAACATACTCCAAACATGGCACAATGTCATATGAAAGTTGGAAATTTTCTCCTATTTCTCCTATGGAATGCACAAATTTCCCCACTTTTTTGACAGAAATACAATTTATCTGACAAGGCTGCTGTCAAATCTGACAGCTACAAAAACACCCACAAACCAACTGTCATTAAATTTTCTCAAAATGTCGGCTGAGTGCGCGAGCAAAAAACCACAATTGCATTTTATTTTCTAATTTATTAAAATAATTTTGTGTTTTCCAATAAGTATTTGTGTGAAAATTTTTTATCAACATCAAATATTTGAATAATTATATAAAACAAATGAAAAATAAAGAAAATCGTGTAGAAAACAAGTTTTAGTGTAGTGTATGTCTGGTTGTTATAGATGGCCCTGCCCAAAATTTCTTCAATTTATTCTGTGCCCAACTAAAATCCTTTGTTTCATCAAACAATGATGAAACGAATGTTCATAAAATACAAAACAATTTAATCGAGGAAATTTAGTGAACAAAGAATTTTGATTTATTATCAAAATCGAAATGGCAGATTATCTAAACAGCACCATGGACGTGGGATTCCCACAGGATCCCTTTGATAAACTCAAATTGGATAAGTTAATGGTAAGAAGAAAAATCGATTTAATGTAGAACCTTCCATCAGTGTGCGCAGTTTCATAGCGTTGAAATTTTTCACTATAGCTTATAATCTTATTAGGAACAATACGGGGCATTCAAGTAATTTTCGATAGTCGGAAAAAATGTTAAGAAAGACAAATAATTATTTATTATTAGGAAAAAAGACGCATCGAATTCTGCTCAATTGATGAGTAATCATAATGAGGAGCAGGAGGTATGTTATTATCTACTTCTGTTTCTACTTTCACTGTGGTCGACTGATAAAATGAGGCTTCACCGGATTAAAGTCCAGTTGTAACTGATAAGGGTAAAGAGACAAGCAATAACTGTATTCGAATTGCATAGCTCGATCTGGGAGTCACGTTCTTATCTAATGGTGGTGGTTGAACGAACAACTTCTTTAAGATTTAAAAAGCTGATCTGTAAACTGCAATTTATGTCTATGTACAATATAGTCTATGTGCGGTAGAGGAGGTGATAATCGTTGAAAATGCGATCATTGGTCGACAACCGATACTATTTGAGATTAAAATTTCCAACTGCAATTTTAAGTAGGTAGGTGATTGGTTTATCTACCAACTTTGTAGTTTACATTGTTCAAGACGAAAAACATGGAAGAAGCATCTTGAAGTTTTTTGTTTGTTTTAATAATCAAAAATGTAAAAAAAAAATTAAGATTAGACTTGTTGAATCAGTAATAGGTTATTCTAAACGCAGGTTCTTCAAGTCTTTTAAGTGGGGGAATTTTGGAATGTGGAACCTGGTACCTTGATCAATTAAAATTTGGCGGGGAACTCACCTATTCTCACCGATTGAAAAAAACAAACAATTTCCCCAATGGCTGATTGACAGAAAGCCAAGTTATTGCAGAAATAGAGCATGCGCTTCCTTGAATACAATTTGTTTGTTTTTGTTTTTATTTTTGTTATTGTTTTTGAATAGAGGTCAATGTCTCAAAATAAACAAAAATCAACAGGTTTGCGTAAACAGGCGACTTTGTCAATAAGTATGTCATTGACCTACCTCAATTAATGTTTACATATTTTTATGTATGTAAGCATAGATTCGAATATTCGTGGTAGATACCTAGTTTTCGTGCGCATGAAATTTATATTTTGGCACACCTGTTGAATTAATATTTGGTAAATAAAAGGGTATGAATAAATCACGATAGGAAAGATAATCAAGAAATTATTTAAAAATATCCTGTAGTAAATTTTATGCACTTATATAATTACTGCCATAGTAAGTAAATACTTACTTACTTAAGGTGGCGCTACAGTCCGGTGTGGACTTGGGCCTCAATCAACAGTCTCCGCCAGCCAGCTCGGTCCCTAGCTAGCTGTCTCCAGTTTTGCACTCCAAGTTGATTGAGGTCCTCTTCCACTTGTGTGCGCCACCTGAGTCGCGGTCTTCCTCTTCTTCTGCGTCCCTCGGGAATAGTGTCGAAGGCTTTCCGGGCCGGAGCATTGGTGTCCATGCGCTCTAAATGACCGAGCCATCGGAGTCTCTGGACCTTGACCCTTCTGGCTAGGTCCATGTCGTTGTACAGCCCGTAAAGTTCGCTGTTATATCTTCGTCTCCATTCCCCATCAATGCACACGGGGCCAAAGATGACCCGAAGAACTTTCCTCTCGAAACATCCTAAGGCACATTCATCCGATTTTGTCAAGGTCCATGCTTCTGCACCATACAGCAGGACAGGGATGATGAGGGTGTTGTACAATTTTACCTTTGTTGCTCGAGAGAGGGCTTTTCCACTCAATTGCTTTCTTAGCCCAAAGAAACAGCGATTAGCAAGAGTTATTCTTCGTCTTATCTCGGCGCTGGTGTTATTGCCCGTGTTAATAGCGGAACCTAGGTAGACAAACTCCTCTACTACCTCGAAGTTGTATGCGTCTATTGTGACGTTCTGGCCGAGCCGTCGGTGTTGGGTGCCCTTATTCGAAGACAGCAAATACTTCGTTTTTTCCCTCATAGTAAGTAAATGTGAACTTATAATCAAAACAAAAAAATGATACCTTCAACTTTGATCCCGAATAAAGGCTTTTCCAACAAATACCGAAAATTCGGAGACGACAATGAACAACACGTTGTTTTTATTGTTACTTTTCGTCACGATTGATTCGCTTTCGTTTGGAGAACTCTTAAGAAACGAATCAATTTTAAGCGCACCAATCAATTAATAATATTAAAATAAATAAATAAACAAAAGAAAAATTAGATTAGTCCATGAATTATACATAAAGCATGTGCAAAAAGTCGTTTCAAGAAGTACTTCAAAATTGATAGTATAGGTAGAAGTAAATTGAATCCACAACTGTGGTCATACTTATTTTAGGGCTTACATATTCAGTTCGATCTGTATAAGGTTAACTAAACACTTAAACAGCAATAAATATTTAAAAGCAAACCACATAACTCAAAGTTAACCTACTCCGTATAATATTATAACAATTGATGTTTGTTTGTACAAACCATATAGACTGAAACTATTTGACGCATCAACATGAAAGTTGGCCAATTTTTTACTGAGAAGGTTTGTAGAACAACTGATCCGATAGGTGGACCTGAAGTCTAGTTATAAACAAATTCAACCTTTATAAAAAAAAAATATATTCACAATATGAATACATACATTGTTTTAGTATCAAAAAAAAAATTAAAAACTGGACCCAAGAGTGTCGCTGTGAATGAGTTTTTAGCAAATTCCGCATTTATGAAGCGAAGTGACTCTTATTAAAAATATTTGTTGTTTCTGTGCCAAAATGTAAACAACAAAATGTGTCACATCAACGAAACAGCTGGTTTATTGATATATTTTAAATGAGATTAAATTATTTTAAATCACTTTTCTTAAATTGAAACTAGAATGATTTGCAATAATTCGCTAGTATATCTAATTGCAAGTGATTCCGTACAAAATGAGCCAGGATATAGTAAAAACAGAAAAAAATATAAAGGCACTTCAGCTACTTATAGATTACCCAACATCAGAATTTAAATTTATCAAAAGTTAAGTTCCAGAGATCCTCAGATATAACGTTGCATTTGCGTATGGCTAGTGAGAAATATGTTAAACATGGTAAAAATAGTTTTGTATCAATAAATCAATAAAATTAATAGCGATCAACCTTAATGAAGCAAAAATCTCAACACTGTACAATTTAGTTCAGACTCTTTATGGTTGGCCAATAAAAATCATCTTATTAATTTTTGTTATTGAAGTTCATATTCCAACTTAGCTAAAAATATCTATTTTACTAAATATTTTATACTTCATTTCCCACAAACAATGACGTAGAAAAGTCGTCGCACCAGTATTTTTCTTTACCTACTCTTCCAAAATTTGTTGCCAACTCTGGATTGTCTCAACTCCTAATATACACTTACATACATATAAACCATTTTTTTAATCAAAAAAATTTAACTAATTTTCAGATGGAACTTCTGGTTTCTTTGCTGGCTTCGATAACATGGGTAATATACATAACTTTTTACAATTCGCGAGTTGTTGGAGTAATCGTCACCAAAATTGTCAATCGATGGTTTTTCAAAGGCACGTATTTCAAAATAGGTAAGTTTACAAAAAAAAAAAAGAATTATCCTCGAAGAATTAACAACATCTTGGAATATTTACAGGCTCTTTATCATTAAATCCACTTGCTGGAAAGATAATGTTTCGTGATTTCGTCTACGTATGTTTTGACTATTCGGTTCGAATTCAAGATGGATACTTTATATTCCGATGGTGGAGGTCATACGTCCCCAAAGATGTATCAGAAGGTATCATTCTAAATTGACTTGATAGTTTGAAGGCGGAAGATGCTTACTTTTCTATTTTTTATAGATTTGTCACATTCAGACACAAGACTTTCGGTGCAATTGAATGGATTTGAGCTGCATATCTACAACCGATCTGAACTTTATGATCATCTTGAAAAAACATTTGGTCTAAAACCATCTATGTTTATTCCGGTTAGAATTAATAAATAGAATGCAATCATAGAAGGTCATCTAATGTGAGATTTTTTGTTTTTTATTTATAGACTGACAACTTATCAGCCGAAGAACGTAACAAAATCAAGGAGCATGCCATGAATTTAGAAAATTCAAGACAAACTGCAGCTGCTTCATTTAGCAAGGAAAGCAAAAAGCGTTCCGAAGCTATGGCAGCAACAACATGGCGAGATTTAATACCTGTCATCAAAATCGATATCTGCTCGGGGCGTTTCGTCTTCGGAAACAGATTGACTCCCACCACCTTATCGATTTCTGTGGAAGAAGCACGCTGTACATATAGTACAAAGCCTGCTGTTTGTCGATTGGATCACTTTATGCATTTCGTCAAAGCAAAAGTAGAAAATGCCAAAGTAATGTTTGCACCAAGTCCAAAATATACAGGCTTGGTTGATGAACCACCAAGGTGAGCATTTGCTTCTTTATAAATTTGAAATTGATTTGAAAAATGCTTTGCTTTCAGATACATGGGCGAGGGTTTTGTTGTAATGATGTCGAATTGTATGGATTTGTACTTCTATATGGATGAAGCAGGTGTTGTACCTGATGAACCAGTACATCTCACACTAGCCAACGGTGATATAGTCGAACCATCTCCTCCAGTTTGGGGAATTGACATTAAGTGCCAAAAAGGAACAGATTTCAGCTATGGCCCTTGGGCCGATAGACAACGTGATCATCTGTTCAAGTTCTTTTTCCCACCAGACTGGCAAAAAATGAAAGAAACACCAGCACCACTGCCCGGTGAACTCCGTGGTTATCAGTCGTTCGATGTTTGTCTGTGTGTTCTGAGTGAGGCAACAATTGACATACTCTTCTCGAAAGACAAAGAAACAAATGCCATGCACATAACAGTTGGCCCAGCATCATATGTTGAATTAACAATACCCTGGGTCAATCAAGCCGATGGTTATACATCGAAAATCGCAGGTCAACTATTTCACGTTGAGGCAACGACGAGTCTTCAATATCGCAGCTTAGCTGAATTAGAATCACTTGAGTACAAAGTTCGAATTCACTATCCAAATAAGTGGAACGACAGTCAAGATTGGAGTATCAATTTAACAGGATGCAAAGCAACTGCTTTTATTGTTTATAAACACAAATGCTTCTTTCAGGATCTCATTGAAGATTGGGCTAATAAATCACGACCAGATATTCTTAGCTTTGTGCCATACACTTGCAAGTTTACAATTCTCCTAAATGAATTTGAGATACTTACCCTGAGTAATGAATACAATTGGATCGATTGTTCATCAGCAAATCAGGAGAATCATCATTTAGCTTTCTGTGGGGACTTATTCGATCTAAGTTTTGCTCTTCCGTTCGATGACTTTTTGCCACAAACCGTAACGTTAAGATTTTGGATACATGGTGAAGGCTTAGATTTAAGTATGTATTTACCAGAAGTGTCGTCAGCACGACCTATAGTCCTCGCAATTGATGAAAATGCAAGACTGCTGACACGAGGGGGAAAAATCAAAAATCGTCCCGAATTATATTCAAAAAAATGGCGTAAAATTTGCCAACGAAGTGCTGGATGGATTGATTGTTGGACTGTGCCCATAGTTGCTTTGTCAATTCAATATATTTATCATCCTGTTCCACCGCAAGGTCCTGATCCACAAGCTGATATTACAACTCCTGAGAAAGAAGAAATTCTCCTTAGTCCAATGAGAATTCCAAAAATTCGAAAGTCTCCAGTTGCAAATTGGCAGAGTGAAACATACAAATTTGATCCAGCGACCTTGCCTGCTGATCAGGTAACAGTCGAACTTGAAATAGGTTCGTCGGTGATGATGGCCTATGGAAGTGTGCTGAGGAATTTCATTCATTTGAAGGAAAATATTTTTGGTGAAGACCAAAATTTCACCGATATGGAACAATCGAATGTACAAATGAAAGAAGCCACTACATCATCTAATCCAAAAGATCAACTTCTTGGCAAAGATAAAGATGTAGCTACAAAATCCATATCAGAAGTTACTGTTCCCGAAGAGAAACACAAACCATTTGATCCACGCCTTTACCGGCCACTTGAAGTTGTGGTATCTGTGATTATTCATGACATTCAAGCTCATTTAATGAAGGTTTGAATTTTCCATTATTGCATAAAAAAATTCTCAACTAATACATATATTTGTTTAATTTAAGAATTGTAATGATAATGATCCTCCATGTCCTGTGATACTTATTGAACGACTTGGTTTCGAAATGAATAAACGATATACCGGAACTGAATTACAAGTTTTAGTCAGTCCGTCGTATTTAATAGCTTCAGACTCACTTGTCCGACCAAATCGAGATAAACATATAAATCAAGGACATTTGCTGTTATCTGCTGTTCAGGTACTACTTTCCTGAATATTATTTTCTTTATTCATGAATATTTTCTAAATTTTTTTTTTTTTAAAGGTTCGAGGACACGCAATGTTTAGCAATGAGGGATGTGCTCTTGACGAAGATACTCTTGAATATTCGTGGTTGGTTGAGGTTCAATTGGGCAAACTGTCTGGAAAACTTACTGTGCCGCAGGTGTGTACATTTCTGCATGAATCTTTCTTATGATAATTACAATAAATATAATTAACGTTTTATTTTCGCCCCCAAAAACAAAAGCTTGTCAATACCGTTGTTGGATTAGAAACATTAATTCTCCTTGCTGTTGATCCAGAAAATTGTTTAAAATCACCAAAAACTGTTCGCAATTGTCATCATGGTGTACCTAGCAATCAATGCCCTCAAACGAAAGAGGAAAATAAATACAAATGTCCCTCAGCCGAGGACATTAAATACAAAATGACGAGAATCTCAGTAGATGCTGTAGATGTCTATCTGATCGAAAGTGGAACTGCTTTGCATACTTGGGTAAGTCTAATGTATTCTTTAGGAAAACTGAGTATTTCTTATGGAAATTAAAAAGAATTGCGATAAACTTTTATAAAAAGTGTTATAAATCTCTGGTCTCCAAAATTCAATATATTATAACTTCTAGATCTCACCAATTCGTTTGGCCACTTGTAATCTTCATGGACAACGTGTGAAATCTGGTATTTCTGGTCTACTTCCATCGATACTTTTGCGATTGTTTATGTTAAACACTGGATGTAATACAAGTATGGCTACATCCTACAGCAACACCAATACAGCAGGTCAGTAAAAAAATTGTAAATAATCACAAAAAAATTACTCACAATGTATTCTTCTGCAGGAAGTAATCGCTCCGGAAAATATCGTAAGGACGATAGCAGCAAAGGTGCTGAACCACAAATCAAACCAAAACGTAGTTCGAATTCATTTTCACAGCGTCGTGACTCAAAAGAAGATGGCTCTCGAAAGCTGCGGGATAGTTATTCTGATGTCAAACGGTGTTCAGAATCTGAACTTTTTGAGAATTGGTTAGAAGTTGGATGCACTTCATTGGGTCCAATTTTATTGGAAGGCGCATCAGCTCTTCCCATTCCAGATCATAAATTACACATTGTTCAACATAAGTAAGTTTTTTTTTAAAAGGATTCTCTTAGACTCCTCCCATTAGTATTCTATTTCATTCGGTTTGATATTTTTTGAGTATGATTAGTGTGAACCAATGAAAAAGGCAGACAAAAAAATCTCTGTATAGGAATCAGCAACGAATTAAACCGAATACATATTATGTGCGAAACGATCCTTACATGAAAATTATTTTTTTTTCTTTTGTCCTCAAACAGTTTCCTTCGAGAACACGATGTAAAGTCAAAACGTCTTTGGTTCCTTTGGTCGGGTAATAATGCTAGTACAGAAATTGCTCGTTGTGGGTGTATTGGAGGATGTGCATTTTTTGGAAGTAATCGGAATGGAATGAAATTTTTCAAGCCATCTGCTCAGGATGTTCAGGATAACTACAACATTGCCAGATATCAGTAAGTTTTTTTACTTGCTTTGCTAAACTTTCCTAAATATTTCAAATTATCCTTCTAGCGTTATTGATAATCCCAAAGACTATGGATTTGGTGAGAGTATTTTGCATGAAGGTCAATTGGTTTTCCATACACCTCCATATAGCTTACAAACAGTTTCCCTTTACGACAATTCTGATTTCACTGGAAAGGTGTGCCTAAAAACAATCAAGTGATTTTCGCTCAATGTTTAATTGATTTTTTTTTACAGGGAAAACATTATCGTCCAGCAATGGATGTTCGAAATGGAGGAAGTTTGAAGAAATCCGAGCTTGCTACCAAAGACATTGGATCGGGTAAATTTAAAGTTCCCGAAAAACCAAACGATTTGAATGGTCGAAAATCACGGGAGAGTGTTGGATCACCAAATACACTCGAAAGAAGAAGTCAACGGTATTCATTCACTACCACTAGGTATATCGTTACCTAGAAAGTAGTTCTTTTTAAAGAAAGATAACTTATGGCTTTTTTTTGTTTTTTTTTTAGACAAAATTCAGTTGAAGTTCCATATGCCCGACTATTGGATAGTCCATCAAAGAAAGTTATGCGTCAGGAATCAAATGAATCGCAAACCATGTCTCTTCGGCGAGGATCGGATTCAAAAACTCAAAGTTTAAGAGTTTCACCTCCAAAAACAAGTGTTTCAGATTCACGATTAACTGGCGATGTTAATGTTGAGGATGAGATTGAGGTGAGCTTTAGAAAAAAACAAAAAATCATACACCCAAGTTCTGATTTTTATACTAATTGAATTTTAAGATGCCCGAAGAGATGTCTCATTCTGCACCTCATTCGCATCCACTTGAGTTTGAAGTTGCTGACATTCCAAGTCATCATACTGATTTAAGTGGTGACAGTTTGACTAGGGAAGTCCAGAGGACAATATCACTGACATCGGAAAATCCATCTGAAATGTTTTTTTCTGCGGAAGAAGATATTTCAAATGTTATATCACAAGGATCTATGAAAAATCGTAATGGTTCGATTGTGTTTTCGGGAAAGAAACGATTTTCATCGGACTTGAGGTAAGAATAAAGCTTAGGGTGTTTTATTTTGCCGAAGATGTGGTTTTCTTATGTATTCGCTTACGCTCTTAGTGATAAAAAAATGTATATACAATTTTAAGAAGATTGGATAATATTGAAAAGGTTGCGCTTTTTACGACTTTCTTACTTATTTTGAAAAAAAGTTTTTGTTGTTTCAAAACAAAATTGAGTATTATTTTTGTTTCTTTTATTCAATATACTTTTCTCAATTATATTATTCTTTTTTTGAGAGTTGTGGTCCCAGTCGAGATCATGACAATCACCGGTAAATAAGAAGATGATTCCTAGTGGGCGCGAGCGAAAAATCCAAAAATTTAAGATAACAAAATACCTATGAAAATTAAACACCCTAATATATCTAATTAATTATTTTGTAATTATGAAACAACTGGATCTGTCGATTTTGTTGACAAATCGAATTTTTGCATTTGTTCGATGAAATATTTATATAAAATAATTTGAACTTTTTAGTATTGGTGCTCAAAACGAAAGTGGAGGTCTCACACTATCAACATTCCGAAGTGATTTAGAAATTCATGCTCCTCCTGAAAATAATAACAAAACTCTACCAAAACGACCTCAAAGCACGATGGAGTTGGTAAGTTCTAGCGAAAATAAACCAAAAAAAATTTCTTGAAAAATAAAAATCAAAAAATTCTTAGCCAATATTTTACTTTTACTATTTTAAACAAAAAAATCTTTCTTTCTCTATATTTAAAGATTAGCTCCAAAACATATTATATTATACTTCTCGTATACACATAAAAAATCATTCAATTGGGTTTAAGTTATATTTTATTGCATGCAGATTCATTCATTTTCCCTCACTATGTCTCTTCTTTTTTGATTTCTGAATTTTTTTTTTAATTTTCTAATGTGTGAAAATTAAAAAAAAACTTATGCAAAAACCAAAAGCAACAAAAATCTTTTAATCATCAATTTCATAGAACGAAGACGTGAGACGCATTCATGGTCTTGCAACTCCACTTAGAAAACTAACAAATATTTCATCACGACCAGAGTTTCGCCATTTCGTACATGATGTGAGTAGAACTAGATAAAATCAAATACTATTAGTTAACAGGAAAAAAAAAAGAGTTATCGTTTCTCCTATTATCTGTTCTCTCTAAAATCTATATGTTTATGTTTTTTTTTTTATTTTTGGTTTTGACATTAGCTCTGTTTAAAATTAAAGTCTATGTTTTTTCTATGTTTTCATTGTTTTTTTCTTTTTTGTTTTTGATATGTTTTTATTTAATTTAATTTTTTTTCGTGTGTTTAATTGGTCTAACATTTCATTTTAAACTTTTCTATGCTCAATCTATACGTTTTTTTAGGGAAAAATTAGGTGAAACGCGCCTAGGATGAAAACAAAAAACAATATTATGCAAAATCTCTCACTTGGAATGTTTTAGAAGATAATTTTACACAATTTATGCTCGTATTTTTTTTTTTTCATTTCTTTTGTTATAGAATTTTTAGAATTTTGATTATTTACTCGTTGAATGTTTAGAATGAGATTTAGATAGAGATGCAACTCATTTTGAAATGGATGTGCATGGATACATGGTTTCGAGCAACGAATGCTATTAAAAATTCAAGATACACAACAGTTTTTTTTGGGATAAGGAATTTTATTTGAAGAAAATCTAATTCTATAATCTAATCCCTATATAAAATGATGCGAATGAAGCGTTACTGTCACTATTATAATTTTTGTTGTTTGCCCAAGTTGAAAAAGCCTTTAGTTTCTATTCAAACTAATATGCCTTTCTCGACAGAAACAACAGCTATTAGTAAGAGCACTTGCTTAGGTCCTCGAACTTATTATACCCGTCAGTTTCCCCTTGCAGGGCATAGGGCTTCCACTTCTACGCGCTATCGTGTATGGTTTCTGCAAATCAGTTTCAGTCTCCAAATCTTTTTTAGTTGTACCTGATTTCTTTTCCGCCGTTCTTCGTCAAGTATTACTAGGACGGCCCGCTCGACTGCGTGAGTGGGTTCACATCGCTTAACTCGCAAAAGACTCGTAACCTTTTGTAGTGTAATAAGAATAACCATTCATTAATTAATTGATTCAAGTGTAAACAAAAACAATCATGTAAACAAATCCACACAATAAAATAAATTCTGCAATACAACCAATTATTGCATTGATACATAACACCTATTTTCGTTGTCCCCTTTGACCAACGAAACTGAGAGCATTGACGTCGCTTTGATGACGATGCATTATGAATGACACAGAATGTATTTTATTACACTACTCCAGAAAACAAATTATAATGAGTAATAGAATTGTCCCCAATAATTTGTAAGAATATATCGATAATTTTTAAGTATAAATAGTTGTGAATTTTGAATAATAAAATCATTCTTGATCATACTTTACAAGTTGACTTGAGTCATTCGTATAGGCACCTTCTGCCACTTATATTATATAAACATAATAATATATTTATATAATATTATCAGCGAGTTGCGCTTTAAATAGCATTATAAGCGTGTTACGCTACATATAACTTAGGGAGAAAGACACAAACATTACATGGCGATCTTGCCAGGAGTCTCGTTACAATTCATCAGTACTCCCAATTAGTTAAATCTAATCTTTTAAATATTTATATTCTTATGTATTATGTATTTATAAATTTATATTTATATTGAGATCTCATAAATCTATACAACTGATTTATCAACAAATACTCTCAGTTTTTCTGACAAAATATTATTTAATTGCCTCCCCAGTTTTAGTGCGGCAAATTTTTCATGACAAAATAGAACTAGCGAATTCCTGAATTGCTATGATTTTTGGTGTGACATTTTAATGTAAAATGTCGTAATTCTACATTATTATATTTAGGTGTTTTAGTCTGGCTTCTTTGAGTAAAAAAAAAATACAATCATCGCGTTAACCCTATAAGATAAATATTCTCAGCATGAGTAAGTAATTTTTTTAAAACTGCACCTTTGGTGTTTATTATTGAGTTTCACAGAATTCTTTAGATACCTATCTTGAAGAAGTTGCATGAGAGTGCTGCACCTTCTGTATTAAACGGTGTAAATAACATCTAACTGGTCTGTAAAAGAAAAGCAAACTCAGAACTGGTATTTTAAAATTTAACAAATCTTTCGATATCATCTTCATTTTTATCTGCAAATACACAACCCATCCCAATCATCCATTTCAAGTCCTTGCTTCTTATAACTTATTTAAAAAAAATCTATACACTACCTTACCTACACTAGGTTGTTGCATGTTTGTTTAAAGTAGCTCTACAATAAATCGATGCGAATTTCATGTATGTATAGTTCATCCCATCATCTCAACACACAATTTATTTTCAAATGATAAAATCCCCCTTATAACTTCCTCAATAATAATTGGTAAATCAATCTTGTGCACTTTTCGGCTTCTTCTTATCGCCTGATGGCTTTAATTTTGCTATCAACCTATGTATATTTTCCCATTTTATTAAATAATTTTACTAACAAAGACAAAAACTATCTAAAATAATCTCTAGATTTCCAAACAGGTTGATTCGCGTGCTTCATCATCGGAGACTCCATCATTGTCGTCGAATTCATTTATTTCAGCAATGTCCTCACAAGAAGATGTTGCTCTTATAAATCTACACATGCAAGTTAATCGTCCCATTATTGATTCACCACTCTTGATGGCCAGCTATTTAAATCATCTATCACAAGTGAAATGTTTCAATTGGACAGCATGTTCATTTCCCTCGGGACCAGATGTTTTCTCCACGCCACTATTTCATGAGAACGAAGAAGGTGGCCTGACTTATATTGGCAGCAAAATGATACCACACTTTGATCTATATTCTAGCTGGAAAGAAATCAAAGTTGTTCCTCGTTATGAGAATTCATCGGGTAGTAGTAGTTCGACGACTTTCATAGGTGGACCTAAAAGTCATCCATGGGATCCAAGTGTTTTGCTTAAGGAAGAAGAAAATGAAAAGTCAACAAATGGTTTTGATGATGGAGAGTTTATGAGCTTGCAAACAGAATCAGCATCGTGTACATCGGTTGTGGCTCGATTGAAGGGACAAGTGAATGTATTTCTAACCCCTCTTATGCTCGAGGGGTTACAGAGGTGAGTTTTATTTTAATGAGGTTTACATAAATTGACATTTTAGTAGTTTTTTTTTTGTTAGTCACGTTTCACACGAATATGGTTTTTTTCTTGATTCGGTTGGTCGATGATATTTGGGAACGAATCTTCAAGTTGTTTAATATATTCTTCATTCACATTAGGTAGTAAATTCTTTAAACAAAGTAAATACATTTGTTTAATAATAATTTTTTAATAAGTTTATTAAAACTTACATTTGTATCTTGTACGGCAGAAGTATCCGAATTTTCACGTTTGAATCTTTTTAATGCTAATAAAAGAAATCAAACAAGTATATATGGATATGCAATTAGCTTAGAAAAAAAAAGTATATCAAGTATTTCTTTTGTTCCAAATATAAATCATGCTGAAGATTAGACTACAAATTAACTTATCAGTCTAACATATTTCAGCGCCAATTTTTAAAAAACTGTAATAAGTCGACTAACCTGATATTTCCTGTGAATTCAAGTCGTTTTCATCTTTCATAGCTCTAAAAAAAAAAAAAATTATTTTTTAAATGTTCCAAAACTTAAAACAATTCGATTTACACTTCTTCGCCAAGAACATCTATTAATTTACTTAATGCATTTAAGTCATCAACTGAAAGTTCACTCAATGCATACGATATTTCATCGTCATTTAAGGCAGCAATATTTCCACCTAAAAAAAGCAAAACATTTTAAAGGAGACGTTTCTTCTAACTAGATTCGATGTTTAGTCAGCAAGACAATTTTTACTAATTAAAATTCTGTGACAATTGAATTGAATAGGTTGTTGTTTGATAAGCCAAGAAAACTAACCGATTTCATTTTTTCCTTCTATGTGGGTATTCTAAAAAAATTATTTATTCGTTTATAGCAATTTCTTAAAATAAATTTTAATATGTAAAAAATCTTACCATCTTTGAGAAAATTAGTGGTAAAAGTGATAGCAGAAGTCCACCCAGGAATAAAGTTGTTTTATGCTCGAAAGTCATTATAATATGTACCAACGTATATTTATTATTTAAAAAAAATCAATTTGATCATTTCAACAAAGCTTTGTTGTTTGTTATTTTTTTTTTTAAATTTATTCAGTTTTGTAGTAAAGTCTCTTAGCTTTAACAAGTCGCACAGCCACAAGACAAATTCGCATATTTGGATGTACATATGTAGGTAACTCGTAAAAAGTTGGAATTATGAATACTTTTTTGACATTACCCTAAAATTTATAAAATTACTAAAATTTATAAAAAACAGTGTTAGTGGTCAGATATGCAGAATTCATGAAAATATTTTTAAAAAATGCCATTAAAAGTGTCTACAAGAGTTTAATTCTCTATTGTACTTCTTACTTGATACTTTATAAATCTACACTATTCAATATTTAATATTTTATTTTTTATTTCTTTTTCAGAATGATTGAAGCCACAATTCCCACAATATCCTCAATGCATCTTCTATCCGTTGTTAATTTTATTCATTCATCTTGTATTGGCAAAGTTAAAAATGATAATATCTTAAAGCGTGATCAAAGCCTTAGCTATTGGTCACAGGTAAGCCAATATCAATAGCAAAAACTATTTTTTATTTGCATTTACCCTCCCAGGTTCATTCTAATTCCAAGCGTTCGACAACGGAAAGAAATCTGCTTGGACCGGGTGATTCATTTTTAAGTGATGTCTATGAAGAGAGCATCTCTACAAAGACACAAGGCTTGATTGTATTGCCAAAAGTTAGCATCACTTTACTTCAATCTTCGATTATTGAAGAAGTGATTTCAGTGGCGGCATTGGACAATGTTCAGGTTTGTAGGAATTTCAAAACAGATGCAAACAAAATCTTAATTGACATTTTGAATATAATTTATTAAATAGGATCTTAGTTGCGTGTCCTTGTTGACCTTCTATATCGAAGGAGTTTCCACGAAATTCCATTTAGGAAAAACTACAAGGGCCTCAATGCATAATGTTTATATTCAACAAACTGTTCGATCTGGAAGTAGTAATAAAAAAGGTGGCATCATGAAAGGCACACGAGCTCTCCTAGCTCAACTTTCCTCGCAAACACGTCCTGATAACATTCAAGGTGAACCTATATTGATTGAAACATCTGAAAAACAACTAGAAGAATTAGTGATAACTCTTGATATTGGTCGTGCACATGCCCAATTGAGACGACTTAAAACCGAATGTATTTTACCCCTTGAATCACCTGTAATTGTAACTGCAATACCAGAACATAAAAGCAAAGCAATGTTTGACTGCTTAAAAATGCCCGAGAATACCGGAATTGATAGTATTGGCTTTATCATGTTTGAGTGTGGCCTTGAGGGAGTGGGTGTTAAAATTGTTAAAAGATCACATTTTGAAAAGTCCGAGAATACAAAGGAGGACATGGATATGCGAAATCAAGCTTCGGGAGTGCCAAATTTTGATTTTGTTGCCACAACAACAGCAACTACTGATTCGACAAATTCAAAAGCAGAATCAGCTTGGAGGTTGATTACAAAGAAACCACCAACTCCTAAGACTCCGAAAGAGAAATTTGCCCATGCTTTGGAAAATATTATTGTTCCCGATAGAGAAGGACCAGGTGAGATGTTAAAACTGGCTCGATGATTGTGAAAGTGATTTTGTTTTTTGTTTTTTTCTAGATACGAGTCGTCCGAAACCAGGTCCAAAAGCTGCAGATGAAGATGTCGAAAAAGGAAAGGGAAAGAAACCAGAACAATTCGATAAAGTTGCCCCAAATGTCAAAGAACAGGACAAAACATCGTCTTGTGTTATTGATCTTAAATCAGTTTGGTTTAATTTCGCTGCTCCACCCTGTGTACCAATCACTAGAAAGATTGATTTTACAAGGTAAGCAAAACGATAAGTGCAATTTTTCTTACAAATAATGAGAAATTAAAATTTTCAGACTTGATTGGAACCTACTTAGTACCGCTTCGCCAGCGATCACCGCCTGGATGAATCCCAGTAATCGATTAGCTATAAAAATTGTGTCTTTGACAAGAGCACTTCACACACGCCATACATCTGTTGCAGCTTGTCTTATGGCAGATGCTCTGGAAAACGAAAAAATTCGAAAAATTAAGAAGGTATGGGCTATTTTGTTGGCAAGAATAACAAATTAGTGTTTTAAACGTATTGAATCATTTAGAGTCGCTACTCAAGCAATTACACTCTGCTGTCAAAAACGCTTCAAGAGGATCCTAGCTGTCAGCTATGTACAATAATGCAAAAGTTGGTACTAGATGAGGGTGTCCAAAAGATTGAGCACATATTCAAACAAGGAGATATTCCACATCTCAATACACTGCGACAGGTAAGAATTCAAAGTTTCAAACAAAAGATAAGATAATATGAATATTATTTTTTTTAAAGGGAATTATTGTTCTAAGTCGACAGTGGAAGAATACCCTGTACAATCCAATTCTATTCGAACATCAATATAAAAATAAATTAGCTCGTCCAACAAATGTTACTTTTTCGTTTGCTCAAACCGAAGAAGAATGTGATGAAGGCGAATGCGAGGGTGAAGGAGAATTGGGTGCTTACAACACAGCTGGAGATAATCCAGAAGAGAGTGAGAATGCTTTATTACTTGGGCAAGCACAGCATCGAACTCATATTGGTATTTTTTGATTAACGCCTTCCTTCATTTGTATCTAAAGAGAGCATAAGAGAGAGTGCTTATGTATAAATATGACCTCCCAACTCTCAATTGTAGCACATTTCAGCTTGGTATTTTTTTTTTACTAATATTGATATTAACAATTATATTTATCTTGTTTATATTTATTTTTTTGTTTACCAAAGGTAGCGATCGAGAGGAGCTATTTTATGTGTTTTTTATATGTGTTTTTTTTTAAGAGAACCACTATATGTTTCTGTTTTTCTGTTGGTTTTCAATTGGAACACCTATCCTTGCTTCCTCGCCACCACCACATCCCAGTCCAGTTTCAGCTAAATTTTTTATGAAATTTGCCCAGAATCATATGCTAAAATGAGTTTGTTTCCATGTTCATCACTTGGTTGAGCACAAATTCACCCAAATTTGTTTGAAATTCAATGCACTTCCTTAAACAAAATAGACAAACAGACACACATTAACTAAGCACAAAAGTCCATAACGTCATTACAATTGGCTTTTGGGTTTTTGCATATTATTTTATATATTTTTTACTTTTTTGTCGTATGGACTTTTGTGTTTATGTTGTGTTTCTGCTTCTTTTGTCAAATGGTCAGAAAAAAATTGTTTTACTGCAGCAAAATTTGTGTATTATTTTTTTAAAAAATTTTGGTTGAAATGTGCTTACATGACAAATAAAAATATCTATAAATATAGTCTATCGAACTTTGAGCTTTTCCCAAGACATTTTCTATGCTGAAATTTTCTTATGTGTATTATTTTGTTTTCTTCATTACTTGCACTCTTTAGATTCCTCACAATTTGGATTGGGTTTTCCTAATGAAGCAGCTAATGTACAAGGTTCTGCATCAACATCACCACACTTACAACCGTCTAGAAAAGGGTGGGTAAAAAAATGAAAATTTTGAATCGAACATTTATTTATATATTTAATTTAAAAATTTAATTGGATTGGATTGCAAAATTTTAATTTTTATGTTGTAAAATTTTTGTGTTAATTTTGTTTTTAGACATCTTAAATCGTCAAACTTTTCACACGGAAATTCTTCCCGCTCTAGTATTCAAATGCTTCCGATTATATCGGGACTAGTGGAGAAACAAGTACCAGAAATTGGTAAAACAAAAAAAAATGTATAAACTTCAATATTTTAAAATTTGTATTTAAAGAGTATGGAACACTGCAAGAGGGATCGCTGAGCTCTACAAATTCCGTCAATAAATTCTGGTCAGGAGCCGAGAATCAAAAGGAAGACCTTTACTTCTGGATGGCCAAACAGCAGGAAATAAAGAAAAAATTAGACGGCTTGTCGGACAAGGTGAGTAATTATCTAAATATTTTGACACAGTAGAATTTTGTTTCTGCTTCATTCGATGTAGAACTTGAGGTAAATTAAGATATTGCAATATTTTATCATAAGTAAGTAAGTGAAGAAAAGTTTCGAAGATTACCGGTTTTGCAGCACAAACGAACATAAATAAATTCTAGTTTGCCTACTTAAAATTTTCTATTTATATTTTTCTTGATTTTTTAGGAAATAATTCGCCCAGCACCGACGAAAATTCCCGAACAGATTCCCACTCGTGGCATATTCCAAGACTCAATTAAACTTCTCGATGCACATCTTATTTTCGAACCACTTCTTACATGCTTGGGTGTAATGCCCCAACAAATGGTGAATAAAATTTCAAATGCTGACATCTCATCTTTGGAAAATTTTGGGACGAATCTTTCTCTAATTGGTACTTTTGATTCGATTCGAGTTGATATTGTTGTGAGTGAGGCAGGTGATAAAAAGAATATAAAGCCTTCAAAAATGAATAGTAAAAAATCAAATGGACGACCATCAATAATATTGGATACACCATCGTTTCTGTGTGAACGGGTGGGCATTGAATTGGAAGTACTTAAAATGTCCGATGGTATGGTAGATCAAGCTCGACAGAATGTCATCTATATGTCTAGAAGGCAATTAAAGAAACATACTAGTACAGTTATAAATTTTAGTCTAAACATTCGATTTATATCACAGCAGGTCAGTTGAGATGCATACATAGTTTAACTTTAACTTCAGGAATTTACATTTTTTTTTTTTTGATATTTTATAGGTTAACATGCCTCTACTGCGACTTCTTCATCAAATTAGCAACATGTATCAAAACGTGAAAGATGCTCAAAATGAGTTCCACGACCAACCAGATCTCAGTAAAAAATCCACTGCAAAAGATGAATGCAGTTTAGGTAAGTTCACAAATCTGTCAATTAAAAGGAGAAATATTTAATCAGAATTTTTGCTTTAAGCTTCTGAACCAAACGACATCATGCCATTTGGATCTATTTCGGATCGTTTTACACACAATGAAAACTCTTCTGACGAACGATATGACAAATTCAATGAGATGATTGGATTGCCAAATTCGATAACTAAGTAATTAGCTTTTTTAAAAGTTAATAAAATGTATTATCAAACTACACATACCTTTTACAGTAGCAAAACACGTGTAGGAGGAATTGGACCGTTAATTCAGCTCACTCCATCGCCAAATGCTAAAAACCGTCCACAAAGTTTTGCCCAAAAGTTACGTTCCACTGGAAAATCTGTAAAAGGAAAACTTGGTATGTATTAAAATTTTCAATGCAACCAAAGAATTTAACAAAAATTTTAACATTCAGGATACACCAACCTTACTGAATCCAGTTCTTCGCCTCTTCGCGATAGTCCAACAACATCCGTTAGTGAACATCAAATGTTTAAACTTTCATTAGAATCTAAAGCGTCATACAATGGCTTAAGTGTTAGTGCTGATTATCAAGGCCTTGGTAAGAATGGCATCAATGGTTCACTTCCACCTATGGACACACCAAACTGTTGGAAAACGATATTCCATCTTTTAGAATTGTATGGAACAATGCCGGAAACAAAAACTGTCCAAAGGTAAATCAAAATTTAGTTTTCACCTATAAAAGCAGATTCAATAGTTTTTTAAGCTATTTTCGTAGGGCATCCGTGTCAACAGAGCCTAATGACGCAAATAAACAACCAAAAAAGAATGCTTTTGTTTATATGCGTCATGAAAAGGACGATGATGATTTAACAAATGCACCAACACCACTTCCACAACAAAGAGAGCTTCTAGAAAGTACTATGCAAGAGAGAACACGTTTGATAGTTTTTGGAGTGGCTAAGATTCACAAGACTCGGCTACTTGCTATGTTGAGCGGCCTTAAGGTAGAAATATCACTTTAATAATATATTGGTTTTTCTTAAACTATTGCCTTTATAGCTGGAAGCTGAAATCACTACTTTGAATAGTAGTGCAACATGGCGTAAAAAAGCTCGTCCAGTATCCTTGGAATGCTCTTTAACTGGTCAAGTAGGTAGAGCAATGATTGTGCTTTTAGAAGGTGTTGCTCCTAGCCAACAGTAAGTTATTTCTTATACATTTTTGAAAGAAACAAGGAAATACATTTTATTTTTATCTTAAGAACTGTTGTCAAAGTGACTGTTGGAAAGAGTCAAACACTTTATTCAAGTCTCACCAAACGCGGGAAGGATAAAAATAGCGGTCTTCTATCAATTGGACCAGTAAATATTGAAATACCCCAACATCCTGTTGCATTGCATGGCATGATGACAAGAAGTTCAAAACAGTTATCATCTACTCTACAGGTACATTTTCGGATTAAAGCTCTTAATTTCTAAACGAATGATTAAATCTGTTTGATATTAGGAACTTCGAGTTGGAAGAAATTCTGGACGGCCACCAAGGCAACACGAAGAACCCGAATCGCCATTCCATGTGCGCGACCAAAAGAAACGCCCAAATTCGCAAAAAAAATTTCCATCAACAATGAAACCAACTCAGCCCCAGAATGGATTGCTACAGCCATTAGTTATGCAGTTCAATGTGCTTTTACAGAGTTTATCTATCAATGCAGCATTACTGCCATCACTACAAGCTCAATATCGTATGAATCATGTTAGTTCGACTGGAGTAACTGGACATAGAGCTAAATTTGTAATTGACTTGCCAACTCATACATTGAGTTTTACTACCAAAATTCAGGTGAGTTGTCGCAATTTTTCTTGTTGAATATCAAAATCTTTTCTTTTTCGAAAGTTTTTTCATATTCCACTGATAAAAATTTAAACTAGAATTTGACTCCCAAGATAACTGTTTGGCATACGAAAAAGCCAACTGTGACATTCTCAATGATTTCTTCAGGAATTTTAAGTGGTCACGATGCTTCTTCGATGCTGACGTAGACTCCAGTGCAGATATGATAACAAATTTAATCCTCTATGGACTGAAAAATGTTATTCCAAATAGAATTAAATCTATTGAACCTAAAGCTAATTGATGGTTCGATTCGAGTTGCAGTGGTGTTGGATAGTTTTAAAAATAAAATAAATGCTGCCGTACCCCCTCCGTTTTGTCTCCGACTTCCTTCCTTCATCCTTATTTTCATTGATGATCTCTTGTCTCTAATCCAATTAACTGTTTTGATGACGTCGGTATCCTTAGCTTATCATATTCGTTTTCAGATTTTGGATTAAACGGCAGTACATAGATCATTAAATTCTGATCTCGTGAAGAAAACAAAAATGTGAAATGCTTAACATCCCTCAATATTCAGAACTTGCAAAAAAATCCTTGCAATCCCTATATTCGTGCGTATTCTCTTAATCTACACTGCACCCATCTTTCCAGGGAACAACCATAATAATGAAATTTTTTACTCAAATTATTCTTTTATTTCTTTCAGAATGAAATCAATTTACCATCAGAAGCTTGCATAGCTTTGCCTCCAGTACATGTCAGTGCAGAATATATTCCGGAAAACAGACAAGAGGTAAAACGTTTTTTTTTTTGGTTTTAATTTACAATCAACTTTTTTTCTTGAAAAAAGGATACCGAAATAGATGGAATTATTCTCCGACAAGGTGGCTACGTAAATGCTTCTGCCGAAATTGGTGAATTCGAAAGATGTCTCACAACAGATCTTCTCAATCATTTGGTTTTCGTTCAAAAAGTTTTCATGAAAGAAATCAATGAAGTTCTGCAAAAAGTTTATGGTGGCGAAAAACCAGTTCCCCTTTGGTCAGAAGATAGTGACAGTGTGCAAGAATCGTCACTTAAAAGAATTTTATTCTCTCTTAACATATCGATGAAACGAATTCAACTCACTGCAACAACCCCTTGCTCATCGGCTGTTCGTTTCGAAACAGGCACATTAGAATTGCATCTATCCAATCGCGTAAAAAATGTTGGAGAAGGCAATGACCGAAAGATGTTTGGCAAAGCACATATCGATTTTAATTTGTCATTGGGACAGTTAATAAAAAATGTCATATTCGATGAGGCAGAGCCAGAGTTCCAGCAATATGCATTCTTTCATACAACAATTGGACTTAGGAATGCTTTCCAGGATGAATTGTTGAATGAAGACAAAGAGCTTATATTACTTAAACTCAAACGGCCATTAATCTACATTCAACCTGTGGCTGTAGATAAAGCCATTCTGGTTTGGCTGAATTACAAGAATGCCTACGAATATTGGGCTGAGAAGAGAGCGAATTTGAATTATGAGAATTCTTATGGAAATCAAGTAGGATTCCTAACTCTATTCTTTTAATAATATTCAAAGACTATTTAATTTTAGACGTTTGATCGAGTTCCTTTTGGTCAATTTAGCAATATTGCATCATCAAACTTATCGACTTTGTTTTTGCAATTGACGGTGGAAGATATGGGCATTTGTTTGCCACTCAATCAAGTTGCTCAATCTTGGGGTACAAGGTCGTATCAAGACTTTGAACCCAAAGGAGCTGTGGTCATAACACTCGAAAATACAATCATTTCAGGTTAAACTTAATTTTTTTTTTATTGTGGTGGACAAAATTTACTCTGATTATTATTTTAGCCTGCAATTCCGGATCACTTGTGTCAAAAGGTCGATTCTCTGGACTTTGTCTCAGATTCGCTGATGACTTCGAAACAACTCTTGACGATTGGAAACCAAATATGAGTGACACTAATATTATGAACTTGTGTGTGGTATCCGAAGGTACTTATGAAGTTTGTTCACGAACAGCAGCATCCAAAAAAGGAGAAAACGCGAAATGGCTTTTGAATGTCAAATGGCAAATGGAAGGAGTTGACATTCATTTAGATATCAACATTGGCAAACAATTATCGTCTCTAGGACATACTCTGACAATGCTTACTGGCTCCGAAGATGAAGAAACCAATATTGAAAGTCCCGATAGCGATGAAGGTGATCAAAGCTACAAGGAAACAATAATTCGTCGAAGAGATTTCGAGAACCTGCCGTCGTTTGTTTTTGATCCATCGATAGATTCGAAAAAGCGTTCATTTATGATGGAGAAAGAAATGGCTGAGCAGCTTAAAATAATAAATGATTTGCGGACATTGGGAGCTTCACATAATACTGTTGCGCACGAAGAACGTCGATTACAAGAACTACAAGCATTATGTTATAAATACTTCCGTCGTGATATTATACAAAAATTCAAAAGACCATCGATTCGTCGACCTATGCTGAAGAATACAAACCGTTCGTATTCTTATGTTGGACCTTCGTTGAGCAAAGAACCGTTAGATGATGTGTATAGCAAGAAACTCGATACAATAGCTTCGAATGATGAGATATCAAGTTTACAGAGTACGCCAGCTTCGGGTTGTTCAAGGAGTGCCTCACTTAGAGCTTGTGGGGCGAATCGAGTAACATTCTCGGAGGCAATGAGGTGAGTATTTATGTTTTAATGTCATTGGATGTTTACTTAATTTAACTTTTTACAGACAAACGTCACTTCCTAATGCTGATACAGATACTGAAATGCCAGATAGTGATGTTGAATGGAAGGGTTATGATCAACAATCTCCAGCTGAAATGGATATTGATGGAACATCAGTCGAAATGCGCAAGAAGCATGGAAGCTATTTACAAAAGCAGCAGGTATATATTTGAAAAGTTTTTTTTTTATCTAAGAGAATCTTTATCAATATTCTGTTCTTTTTGTTCTAGGAACCCAACATTGACTTTGAATTGGATATTAAAGTGCTAGTTAATTCAGGTAAATGTGTACTCCACACAAAAGAATCAACAGAAGAACGATTTATTGTCAGCGGTCCAACAACTGTCAAAACACACAAACGTGAACGGAGCATCGGCAATGACTGGGGTAGTCCGACTCCATCCCGGCGACAGCGCGACAAAAGCAAGATGCGCTACAATCCCAATAATCAAGTTCTCTCAGATCTAACTATCTTTCATATACCCGGTCTGGATGTTAAACTGCACTATCAATCAAAAACAATTGCTGAAGATCCATCCACTCGTCTTGCATCGAGCGATAGTCATTCAATGTTTCGTAGAACAGGCAGCAAAAGAGCTGCTTTATTTGCTTGGATGACTTTGCAGAGCATTCCCGAGGAGACTATTATCTCACCGCATATCTTGGAGTTCTTAGAGCAAACATTAGAGCCAATTCCATTTAAAGCTGATAGTAGCTCGGCGACATCATCTGCAGCAAATCCTGTCAACTTAGATATTTTACCCACAAACTATGTGACATATGCTTCATTTCCAGTGGATGTTATAGTTTACTTTCATATGCAACCATCTGCGTTTAGGTTTTCCTGTCTGCCGGTATCAAGAGTTGAGTGTATGTTGCAACTACCAAGTTTGGATATAGTTTTTAGTTCGAAGAGGTCAGAGGATGACGATAAGGCTGGAACAGACGATGCAGAAAAAGCTGAAAAGGATAAAATTCCATCAGGTGGATTGAGGTAAGCATGTTTTTTTTGTTTATTCTATTTGAAAGGCGAATTTTGCAAATGATTCTATTTTAGTGTAACTGGTTGTTTGGCTGATTTCAATGTCTACATCTTCCATCCGTATGGCGGAAAAAAGACAAACACAAAAGAAGCTCAGTTTTCTCCACTAACAGACACCGAACGCAAAGACTCACTAAGTATAAATGTGGAATTTGTTAAATTCCACATAACTCGATGTCGCAAGCTGTATATTGAACCATCGCCTAGTTCAAAACGTGCCATTGATCAATCACGAGCTGTAATTCGATTCTCCACAATTGTTGACATTGGCAGTGCATCGTTCAAGTACGATATGCGTCGATTAACCGAAATTCTTGCATTCCCTAAAGCATGGTATCGACGACGCATAGTCCGACGTTTATTCCTCGGAGACTTGAGTGTTCATCATGGTGGTTGTTATGATACAGATATGAATGGATCGTCAACACCTAAAGATGCCAATACTAAGACTCCAGTGCTGAATGAATTCCGAGATAAACAACAGACTTCATCAACAAAAGATCCTTACTATACCAAAGATAGTATGACATTAGATTTTGACAAAGATATGAGGAAATTTGATAAGCTGCAAGCATTAGGAAAGTCATCATCGGCTGAATCAAGCACACCACCATCCGAGAAGAGTCAAATAACAGCATGGGAGACATTGGTGTTGTTTGCAGTAAACTTTACAAGGCTGAATGTTCAAATGAATATGGGAAATGTTATGGGGAATGTGGTAAGAAAGGTTATTTTTTTAAGAACTTCTAATCAAATATTTTGGTATTTGGAATAATGGTAAAAGAGTCCCGCAATGAGGGACTCTTCTTCACTTATCCATTCACACTATTTTTGTCACAACTAATACAAACCTATGACCTATAACAAACTGTCGGTTTAAAAAAAATGGGCGCCAGTTATGTTAGTTAAACTGTTCTTTGTAATAAAAACCAAACAAAAAAGTACCGCAATGGGCGCCAATCTACTTTTGTATGTAATTTAAATTTTTAATTATGGCAATTAAGTTTAGCGTGTTAAAAAATGGCAGTATGGCAAAAAAAATAATATTATTCATTTAAATTTCTCTTTTATAACATGATCAACTTCAAGTCAATTTTTATTCTAATCACGAAATTAAGGTTTGGCTAACAAAAGACTTTCAAAGTGACGGTCGTCTCAGCATTGGCAGCACTGGTTACAAAAAAATGTACAGTGGCATTTATTTAGGTGGATCATCGTTAGACGCTAAAGGCGGTATAGTCGGCGGTAGCTTTGAAGTGAACAAAATCAATACCCGATTTCATATTAAAGAGGAATCTGGTGTAACACCATATCACACCATGGGATTGAGTTTTATGGCTTTGGAGCTACGACTTGACTATATGGGCACTTCGGTACTAATGACACGCGTCAGCTCGTTCTCAGCGGCCATGAAAGACGAATGGAAGACATCATCGTCGTCGTCTTCAGATGGAAGTGGTGGTGTGGGAGGCCATGCAAAACCTCGTGCCACAATTTTAATTCATGGCGATTTATCGTGGGATCAGTTACAAATTATGATATCCAAATCGACAACAGCTGATTTATTGAAAATGTATTATAAGCTAGAAGAGTTCTTCACACAGCAATTCAAATCATCGAAGAGGGTATTTTCAAGCCTTGAGCCGAGATTGCATGATAGAAATTCTAGTACGAAAAGAAGACAGGTAAATAATAATGGCATAATTTTATATTTTTTTCAAAAAAAAACACTTATTCACTTTATAGCATTTAAAAAAGAAAACAAATGGGGACTGTCTGCCACAAGCTGACAATTCAAATACGGATGCCAGACATCATAGACACTGGCAACGACCTCTGGAACAAGCAATGGGCTTAATTGTACCAACATTAGTGACTCGTTTGGGCAGAAATGGCAATATTTTGGGAGGAAGTGCAAAATTACATGGAAACAATATATCTTTAGCTTGTTTCCATGGTATCAATTTTAAGGTACTGAGTATAATTTTAATTGTTTTCTTTATTTAAAATTACTGTTTTTCAGTCAAAATCGTGGGCTTTGTTTAGTTTAAAAGCTCCATCAATCAACTTTGCCACTGAAGCTCATCAATCGCAGGACACAAAAGAAGTCATTGTCACAGAAACACTGTCTTCTAGCTTAGGTCAAAATTCACAGACTCAGCAACAAAATCATTCAATGGCGATTGTTAGTCGAATCACTCGAAATATTATCTTTCCGCCACAATTTAAGACCCTAAACGAGTGGTTCCATTATGCATTTGCCAATAGTGAAATCGATGGTAAGGTTTGAATTTGAATTCAAAATGAACTTTAGACTTACAAAGATTTTTTCAAAAGCTGTTGATCGTTTCCCTATTTTGGAGCGAGATCGCGAAATCGCTACGAATTCAATTGAAAGAACCCGAAGTGGTGGTTCGACTAATTCATCCAAGTCATTAGAACATAACCATAATAGGGAGGTTATATTTGCATTACCAAGCCTCCAATTCAATTTTAAGACTGAACATCGACAGGGTCCGACAACCCCGGAACCCACTGGTAAGATTCATACAAATTTTAGTTCTTCAAAAAATTTCAAATTGAATTTTGTTTCGATGTTTAGATGGAAAACCAGAGGTTGTTTGTAGTTTTATCACAGAATTTGATGATCATATTTTTGTGACAGTTGATGCTGATGCATTTTTCTTTTTACACGACTTAATAACATCCTATGTAAAAGAAAAGGAAAAAGTATGATAGTTTAAAAAATTTTAAATAAACCAATTTTAACTTCAAAACAATAATTTTTTTCCAGATTGGCGTTCAATCAGTACGAGCTGCGTCACCTAACCTCTCGCAAAATTTTAAAATTCAACTAAAGCCTTTGGTAACTGAAGAAATGTCAAAGGAGAAAAAAGCACCCAACGAAAGAAACGAATCAATTGATTCAGTAGATTCCAGTGATAAAAAATCATCATCAAATCCAAACGACGGACCAACATTGGATTTGGAATCATTTGTTAGAGATTATCGCCATTTTGAATGTCAAACGTGGCATTTAGAACCAACCGTTCGTTTGTTGTCGTGGGCTGGGAAATCAATTGAACCATATGGTATTGATTACATTTTAAATAAACTGGGATTCTCGCACGCACGTACTACAATTCCCAAATGGTTACAACGTGGTTTTATGGATCCATTGGACAAAGTTCAAGCCATAATGATGTTGCAATTATTAACACTTATTAAAGAAAATAAAATTGAAAATTCCTCAAAAAAATCTTCGAATTAGGAATAAAATAATACATAAATGTATATTAATGTGCCGCAATTAATTAATGTATTGATAATAATTATTATAATAGACTAAAAATAAGCTTTTAACCAAAAATTGTTTAGTTAATTCTAATATTGTTAATTAGTTTAAGAGGGACAGAAAACAATTAAAAAAAAAATAAATAAATGTACCTATCTCTATATGTATCAATACAAACATAACATGTATGTTTTTCATTCTTCTTTTGGCGTTTTTGATATTGGTTATCCATATTCCTTCGATATTAGTTTTAGCCCTTCAGAGTGGCGGTTTCTCACCTAAATAGAAAAGAACACCTCTGGATTTTATTTCAAAGCGCTCCTGAATTATATTTCAGAAAGCAATTGGTCACAGTCACTGATATATGTAGGTTACCAAAAGAGTATAACACTGACAAAGGTTTTCGAAAAATCTGGTTAGATAATCGCAAGAATTCGTGCGATATTTAAAAGTTCATATTGTCAATACTAGCATTAAATTTTTGTCGATATTTTTACAAATAAGTCTTGTATTGGCGATATGAGTTTTAGTCTTGTAAACAGAAAAAAAATGCTTGATCGTAATGAAACATTTAATTTTGAAATTTCTTTAGATGTTTTTACTTTAACGACGTTGCTGTTAGGGGTTCTTATCATTGTAACCATAAATCACAAATACAATGAAATTACTACTTTGTCCATTATAATACAACAAAAGTATTTTAGTTTATTTGAAATTGAAATAGAAAAAGAAAACTTACAAATGCTGTCAATGAAAAAGATAAAAAAAAGTGTTGTATGAGTAAGTTTAAAAACAAAATAAAATTGAACTTCTTTTAAAGAAGACTTAGACTAGTCTTGTATTGAGTTTGAAAATTTCTTTGTTAGGACAAAAGAGAGCTGTACAATAGAGATATGCTCTGTGTGTCTTGCTTTAGGTTCATGGTGATGTTGTTTTTCAGATTGTAGAGCGTTTCGAGAGTGTAGTTTATAGCAAAGTGTCTCGGTTTGCAGGATTTCTGCCTCTTAAATCGTTTTGGTTTATGTTCTATTTGGATACAATGATTGGCTAGTACAGGTAACTTAATACTTTGCACCCTTACCCATACTACATAATGTACATGTGCTGTGCCTTAATACAATAGATTTTTCAAAAAATAAGAACTTGCGTAGTAACAAATTTCCTAATATTATTTTTAATTCCTAACCAAAAAAAATCAATGAAATAATCGTCATTAATTTTTTTTATTCTTGACCTTTGCAATGTGATATTATTATCACCAAAAAAAAACTTTAATCCACATATTCGAACACGAGTATTCTCTCAATGGCCAATGGCACACATTACTTAATCAAATTAAAATTTGTCAAAAAATTTAAATGTATTTATTCTTATACAATTATAATTTGCTGACCTATCCAATTATATTTTAAAAGATGATAACGTCTTACACCAACATTTGCAAACCTTATGTACATGATATTCATTTACGTAGCTTCTTTTGAGATTAAATTATAGAACGCATATTATTTAAATGTTACTTATCTTTTGAGCTAAATTAGGACTAAGGTTATTATGAAAATATATAGAGGTCTCAACTTTGCTTATGCGGCTAAAGAAAAAATTTATGTTTCAATGTTGCACAGCCTAAGTTAGATTTTTTTTAATTGACGACTCGGAAATCAGGACAGATTACAAAAGAAAATATTGCGTTTACCCTTCAATTTTAGTTTAATTTTTTGTTCAATATAAACTAACCCAATGTATGGAAGTAATACTACTTTATATATTTTATAAACGTTTATTATATAATATTAGGGTGGGCTTATTTTGGAAATGTGTGAATTTCTTTAAAAATAACAGTAAATACGCAAAAACAATGATATTAAAGTGTTATTTATAACGGTTTGAATAATTTTTTGAAAAATGAATAGATTGTTTATAACGGGATCAGAACAAAGGTTATGTTCTATCTGCTCTTTATATACCGAGAGTTGGAAATCAAACCTCCAAACTAAAAATTTGTTTTCGACTCTAACCCCCGATTTCATAAAGCCCTTTTAAAAATGTAACAGCCTGTGTGGTCTTAAAATGAAGTTTGTTCCATACAAAATACTTCATTTAAAAATTTAAAAGTTTGTTAAATGTTTATGAAATTGGCCATAAGGCTGTTATTCGTCGAGAGCTCACAAGTTTATGAGATACTTACTTTAAAAAATCCTCCATCGTTAGGTCATCAAAATTTCCTTTTCATGACTTAATGAGAGAATTTTTTTGAGCACCAGCTTGAGATTTTTCTTGCCAGAGTGGTCTTTACAAATTATCATCCGCCTAGGTCAAAATTAATAATTCTGATTATTGATAATTCAAAATACGTCATTTCAAAATTCAGAAAGAGAACAACAAAGGCAGCCGATAATATAAGATGTTAAGCCATGTCCACATTATGTATCTTAAATATATTTGTGTAGATCAACGGCTGTGATCAAAGATTTTGTGAAAGTGTAGACTTATCGATCAGCAGTGCCAATTAACTTTTACTGACTCGATTCCAGCCCGATTCAAATGCGGAGAGTACAACCAAGTTACATATGTCGTCAGAATGACAGTTCTTCTTGCATCCTTTATCTTGGGGAATGCTTTTGAATATGTACTAATTTATTCAGCATCTACTTAAACCAACAACAATGAAAAAAAATTAAAGTTTTTATTATGCCTTTTATTGCAGCTTTTCATATATGTACATAAATATTTCTCGTACTTAAATAAAAAAAAAATAACTCTTATCTATCATTTTTAATTGAAAATCAAATTTAAAAATGTTAGCCACAAAAATGTTAGAAAATTGAAATTTAAGCTGTAAAATTTTTTCCTCAAATTTGTAGATTTTGTAGCTCCTATAGTTTTTTTCATTAAAGTTCCGGCTAAAAAAGGTCTTTTAACCAAAAGTTTCACATATGTAAATGCTGTATTGAGCTTACTCGCTTGTGTTTACTCAAAAAACTAGCACAAAAACTAAAATTTTCCTAGAAATAACTACTCTTAACACGGTGCCGTGAAATAAAGCCAAGTGAAATAAGACCAACTGGGGGTTGGCCGATGCGTATACAAATCTGCGCTGGGCATCTTCAATACGTTCTATGTGAGTTCTTGATAAAAAGGGACTTGGTGACATACATAGGGACAAGAAAATTCTTTAGACCAACGTTTTATTAAGCCAAGAGCTGTTATGGCTTGACATTTTTGAATGTTAAGCTCAAGAAAGTTTTTTTTTGGAACCATGTAAAAAATCTGTTTAGGTATGTTTGCAGTATAAGTGCACCGTCAGTGGTTATGATTTGTTTCGAAATCCTCATGTCATCAGCATAAATTTTCCAAATCAGATTGAGTAAGAATCAGCTCAACATCGTTTATAGTCAAAACAAAGATAAGATGTCCCAAGTGGCTTCCCTGAGGAACTCCGGATTAAGAAAGAAAAGTTTTGGAGACACTCGTTCTGAAAAGAACTCGATGTACTTACTTTGTGGTAAAACTACGTCTTATCGTAGGCGTGAATATTTTTGGCCTAGTTAAACTCAATGCTTTCATAAATCAAAACGAAGTATTATGTGAGGTAAGATATTAAATAGAACAGCTTCAATTGCGTATAAAGACTGTTTTTGCTTAAGCATTTTATCTTACTTCACGAACTTCAAAGTGCTATAGGTATGTGCTATTTTGAATAGGTAAAATTTGAAGACGAGCCAAAACACGTGCCAAAACACAATTAACTGAAAGAGACATGAGAACCACAAAAAAACCGAAATTCGAAAATACGTAATCCCCGAAAATTCACAACTCGCGAAACTTTTTGAACACATCTCATAATATACAGGTATAGAGCCATGTCTAGTTTTGACATTGATAAAGTTTGTGTACGATAACAATGGAGAACGCACTCTACTACATTTGATGTCTAAAAAGGTTTGAGATAATGTGATGAGACTTCTTCAACACAAGAGTTTCACAATCTTCCAAACATCAGTCCAATTACTCGTATACGCCTGCCAACGATACTGTCAGGATTGAGACGAAAACGAAAAATTCTTCGGGTGGTTTTTGATCCCGTCTGCGTAAATTGAAAGTGAATAAGAAGATATAACCACGAACACTACGGGCTGTACACCGACATTGAATTATTCAGTCCGGCTCTTAAAGTCTTCGAACCTAATCCGGAGAGACAGCCGCGGCAGCGGCGTGACGGAGGTGACGCACATAGGAGTGGTACACCACCTAAACCAAGTTGACACGTTAAACTGAAGACAGCTAGCTAGAAACCGAGCTGGCTGGAGAAGCAAGTTGGTTGAGAGCCTGGTTGGACCCAACTATAGCGCCACTTTAAGTAAGTATACACAACACAAACATGTCGCCGTTGACCAATAAACAATACAAACTAATGTCTGTTTGCAAAGTTTGTGGCGAAGGCATGTTTACTCAGACTTAAGTCGTGTATGGTTTCTGTAATAACTTTCCACTGATTAGCAAAAAAAAAAAAAAAATTCAGACCAAAAAAACGGTTGCTTACAAAATATTTGGTTCATTTATTATTTGATTTATTTCAACAGTTTTAAACATTTGTTCGTTTTGTTTAATTATTTTATATTTAATTGAATCATAACATATTCATATTTACATTTTTGGCAGTATGTTTCATTCTCAAAATACCATTTAATTTGTAAATAATATTAAACTGAATGATAAATAGCGATATTGAGTATTAACCTATACAAAAGCTATATAAAAACTATTATATATAGAATTACTTAAAACAACATTTGTGTTATGTTAAACAGAATTAAATATTTGTGACTCTTTTTAGTGAGTCTATCGGACTTTGATTAAATGTCATGGTTTGTCAAGCAAGCTACATAGGTCATAACAGTTGTAGTTATAGAAATTACAAAGTTAGTATGATAGGTATGCATATAACACTTAAGATTTTGGGAATGGCAAGTTTTAATGACTTAACCTCATTCCTTGAAAATTTGACAGCAAAAAGAAAGTTTTAAAAGTAATTAAAAATAAGACGACAATTTAACAAAAATAAATCGTTACTAAACTATTGGTCTTTGACGATTGCGATAGCGTTGTTGTTGTTGTTGTTTGTTTTGTCTGTAGTAATTGGGATTAGGACGTTGTGGATTGGGATAACGGTTCTGTGAAGGATATTGACGACTCTGTATTGGAGGACGTCTTAAGGCTTCAGCACCCGGTCCAATAATTGGAGCCCGATTAATAGCAGAATTGTTACGTCTTCGACACACAGAACATCTGGAAGAAAAACAGGATTTATTTCATAAATAGTTTTTTTTTTTTTTAAGATTGTTAAACTCATATTACCTGCTTATTTTGCTAGTCTGATCGGCTTTCATTGTACTCTGCCTAGGCGTTGACCATTGCTCGTTCTCATCGATGACGGATAACCAAAATGAAGATAAAGCATCATAGTAATTACAACGACCATGTCCGTGACACTCGATGATCGGATTTGCTCGGAACTCTTGTAAACATGAACCGGGTGAAACAAGATTTTGTCCAAATCCTCCACTGTTATCGGATGTACTCTAGAAGAGCAGAATACATGACTGTAATACAAAAAATATAAATGCAAAATATATGTAGCGCATACCATCATGTAACTGTAACCGGCCCAAAGCTCTTCCCAGTCGTTGGGACATTCAGGAATCGACATATTTTGACTGTGTAATGCTATCACCTTTGTTGTTGTTTCACATACAACACACCTGCCAAACGAAAAGAATTTTAATTACCATTTTTTATATATTCACATGTGCCATGTGAGTTGACGACTAAAAAGATAGTCTCACCTTGAAATGTATTTCATAAGATCTCTCGATTGGATCGGTGCCATTGAGAGCGACATTGGCTCGCTGGTAGACAACCACATGCTGTCGTCGTTGTTTTGAGCATAATTGCAGACATTGTTGAAATCACATAACATGAAGGGCATTGTTGTAAAACGCCTTAAACAAGAACCTGCCATTCCCAAATCCTGGCCAACTTGTCTAGAGCCACCGATATTGCCGGCAATAGAATATCCTTCCCAAAGTGTTCCTGTATTTGGTGGACATTGTGGTATTTCAACGGATTGAGAGTGACGTGCGAAAATATAACCTCGGCTTTTTGCTGGAGGTGGTGGGGGAGCACGGTCACCACGTGCTCCTGTTGCTCCTTGAATACCAATCGCACCGGGAAAGCCAGTTGCTCCTGGCATACCAATTTCTCCCTTTGGGCCGTCTGGACCCATTGGTCCTTCTTGGCCAACATCTCCCGGGAAACCCTTTAATCCTCTGTAGCCCGTAAGGCCAACTTCTCCAGTTTCTCCAGAATCACCTCTTTCACCTTTAAATCCAGGTAAACCAGCTTCACCACGATCTCCACGAGGTGCAATGTCGAATGAGAAAGTAACACCGGCTTCACCCTTTTCACCGTTTATGCCAGCAAGACCATCAATACCACTCCAACCAATATCACCGATAGGTCCACGGGGTCCCCTCATACCTCTTGCTCCCATACGTCCTGTAAGTCCAGTTTCACCAGATTCACCCTTTTCTCCATAAGAACCATCCAAACCAGGGAAACCCTGATCTCCAATCTCTCCTTTGCTACCCCGAATGGCATTACCAACTTCTCCCTGTTCACCCTTAAATCCCATGTCCCCTTGTTCACCCTTAGCACCTTCATGACCAGGCAATCCATTGCGACCAGATGGGCCAGTGAAACCCAAATCTCCTCTTTCACCTTTGATTCCTTCCACTTGTGGTCCAGGTAGACCTATTAAACCATTTGCTCCATAATCTCCTTGTTCACCAGGAGCACCCTTTTGTCCATCTCGTCCTGGTCGTCCAACAAGTCCATCATAGCCAGGTTCGCCTTCATCACCACGTTCAACATTTTCTGGAAGAGAACCTTGAGGACCACGGTTTCCTCGATCTCCAGTTTCACCCTTTGGTCCAGGCAAGCCATCATTTCCTGGACCACCAATAAGGCCCAGATCACCACTTTCACCTTTCTGACCTGGGTATCCAATTTCTCCTTCAATGCCTTGAGCACCCATTTCGCCAGTTCTACCAACAGGGCCGGAATTACCTTTCTCTCCTTTTGGTGCAAAACCATTCAAACTACGGCCTGGTTTACCCTCTTCCCCCACTTCACCTCTTTCTCCTTGGAATCCTTGCTCACCTTGAAAACCCATATCTCCTTGTTCTCCTCTTTGGCCTGGTCTTCCAAAGTTACCCGGTTCTCCATTCTCTCCTCTAGGTCCCATTGGCCCAAGATCTCCTCGAGGTCCCATTTCTCCCTTAATTCCATAGTAACCATCCCTGGCGCCTAGGGCAGGTAAACCATCCATTCCTGGTTCACCATATTCTCCTTGGAAACCCCTCTCTCCCTCATCACCACGTTCACCCTTCGAACCATTGATTCCTTCAAGGCCGTTGAGACCATCCAAACCTTTTTCTCCTTTAAGACCTTTAGATCCATTGAAAGCAAGTCCAGGTTCTCCTTCTGGCCCGCGTTCCCCCTTTGAACCTGGAAGACCATCTACTCCGGGATATCCTACTTGGCCGGGAACACCTAACTCACCCTTAAGACCGCTGATAGCACGTTCTCCCTTTCGACCTTGGGCACCAATAAAACCTCGATCACCCATTTCTCCCTTTCGACCACTGAATCCAGGTTTTCCAGAACGACCAATATAACCCCAATTTCCAGTTTCTCCCTTGAGTCCCATCGGACCTGGTTCACCACGAGGTCCAATGTCTCCTGGACGTCCGTCCATACCCATATCACCACGATCTCCTAGAATGCCATTAATACCGGGGAAGCCATCAATTCCAGGTGCTCCGTGAAGTCCTTGCAAACCAGCAGCACCCACTTCTCCTCTGCGTCCGGGTAAGCCGATATTTCCCTTTGCTCCATCGACACCTATGGGACCAGTTGGTCCGATTTCACCTTTGTCTCCCTTTTGTCCATGTGGTGCTGTTCTTCCATCACGACCCGGTTCACCCACTAAACCTGGGAGACCTGGAATAATATCTCCCCTCTGTCCCTTTCGGCCTGCATAACCGTATAAACCAGGAGGACCATTATCTCCCTTTTCACCTTTGAACCCACGAGCTCCTTGGCGACCAGCTAGACCGGGGAAACCAGCGAATCCTTTGTCACCTATATCTCCTTTAGGACCAGGATTACCATCCTTACCAATTTCACCAGGTAGAATATATAAACCGGGTTCACCTCTAAGTCCTTTATTTCCTGTAGCACCAGGTAGACCAGGTGCACCATCTAATCCAGGATTTCCTGGCTCTCCAGGTTTTCCTGCGTCTCCTACAAGACCCGGATAACCTTTGTTTCCTCTCACTCCTTGAACAGCAATACCAGCCAAACCTATATCACCACGTTGGCCAACGAAACCTTCTTCACCAGTTTCTCCTTTGGGACCTTGAGGTCCAGATGGGCCGTCGTTTCCTTTATCACCACGAACGCCTTTGTTCTCAACAGTATTTCCAGGTCCAGGTGCACCTTTTTGTCCTTTCAAACCCGGGCTTCCGTGTTCTCCCTTTGCGCCTCTGTAAATAAAATGAATTAATCTCCCTTCAGAATATAAAGCACGTATTTTAATGTACTTACAGTCTTCCATTAATACCAGAATCACCAATTAAGAAATATTTTGGAGTATCTGCTGGTAATCCCTTCAATCCGTCCCTTCCATCATACCCATTCAAACCGTCTTTTCCTGGTTGCCCTGGTTCACCCATTTCACCAATTGGACCGTACTCGCCGGGTGCACCAACTCTTCCCGGGAATCCTGGGAGGCCTTTGTCACCTTGTTCACCCTGCTCTCCACGTTCACCTCGTTCACCAATATCTCCTTTTTCAGTTCCTGGCATATTTCCAACATACATGATTTCACCGTCTCTACCAGCTTGTCCCTGCCGTCCTATTTCTCCTGGAATTCCACTGGGCCCTTGAACACCCTTAAATCCCTTCATGCCCATATATCCAGCTTTTCCTTTTGGACCTCTGGGTCCACTTAAGCCAGGTTTTCCAGGAAAACCAGGTAAGCCTGAAAAACCAATGTCTCCCATAGTTCCTTTTATACCGCGTGGTCCAGGAGGACACACGCCGCAGTCGTCTCCTCGTTCACCTTTATCTCCGAAGTAGCCTGGACTACCATCATAGCCATCAGCTCCTGGAGGTCCTCGAATGCCAGGGCGACCATCAACACCAGGTGGTCCAATAATATCTATTCCCTCACCCGGTTGTCCTTTTTCACCTGGTAACCCAGCTTCACCACGATCACCACGGTAACCATGTAAGCCTGGTCGACCAGAATCACCTTGATAACCCTTTGGGCCCAATATATTCATACCAGCGTTTCCTATTTGACCTGTGCGACCAATTGGTCCAGCTGGCCCAATCATACCTTGTGGTCCAGGGGCACCAATTTCACCCCGATCTCCTGGTTGACCTGCTATTGAAGATCCACGTTTTCCCGGACTCCCATCGAGTCCGGCATCACCTGGTGGTCCTGCTGGACCCATGTGACCTCGCCTTCCTGGTTGTCCAGGAATACCGTTAACACCCATGGGACCTTCTTCACCCAATTCACCTTGTGGACCTTCTGATCCAGGTGATACTTCGTTTAAATTCGGGTCATATATACCGGGAGGACCCATCGGTCCTTGAATACCGGGAGTTCCATCATACCCATGTTCACCAGTTAAACCATCTCGGCCCCTCAGACCATCCATTCCAGAATAACCAGGGGCACCTTTGTGTCCTTTCTCGCCAGCAACACCAGCCTCACCGATTCTACCCGGCTTACCACGTTCACCTGGTGAACCTTCATCACCACGCTGACCAGGCTGCCCCTCACGTCCAGTTTCACCGTATTCACCAATAAAACCTTTCATTCCTTTATTTCCTTGGATACCTTTATCACCTTTCTTTCCTTTCTCGCTACTAGGTTTTGTGAGTTCATTAAAACTACCCAAACTTTCTGCAGGATCACCTTTCTCTCCCTTCATTCCGACTCCAATAAGTGCATCATGTGGCTCTGCTTTGTCACCTTTGATTCCCTGTGGACCCCTAGCACCTTTGGGACCATCTAATCCAGCAAATCCAGTGTCACCTTTATTACCTTTCATTCCAGAATGCCCTTGTGGGCCGTTTCTACCTGCAGGACCATCTGTGCCGCGATCACCTTTGGTCCCTTTAGAGTTTGTACCACCATCACCTGCTTCACCAGTTGGTCCAGATTGCCCTGGCTTACCTGGAAGACCACGACGACCATGTTCACCTGGTATACCAGGGTTACCAGCAATACCATCTTTTCCATTGCAACCATCAATACCATGAGGACCTTTAGGTCCATCTGCACCAGGTGGTCCCTAAAGATTATATAATTTAAGTAAATTATTGTTACCAATACTAACATTTTCAATTCAAATACCCTTGGTCCTTGCATTCCCGGAGCTCCTGTGTTACCAATGTCACCCTATTATTAAAAAATAAATTTATAATTAAAGCTTTAAACTAGTTGGTTCTCTACCCACTCTGTGTCCTTTATCTCCCATAGTTCCGTACTCGCCTAAATCACCATCTTCGCCAGTTCTTCCGATAAGACCAACGGAACCAATGTCACCAGGAGGTCCTTCCATTCCTGGAACTCCCTCTGGGCCAATCGTACCGGGAGCTCCTTTTAAGCCTGCGCAATCACATTTCGTTTGATTACATTCCTTCGTCTTGAAAAAGAAAATAGTTACATTAATAAAAGTTAAAGTTCTGATTTGAGAATTTATGTTAGTAATTCAATTTAGAAACAAGCTTGATATAATCCTAAATATTATTTGACTAATTTCATAGATATTTGAAGCCTACCTCCAACGTCTCAAATATCAAAATAGTTTTGAAGGAACTACACCCAAAAGTTTCGGAAGCAAGCTAATGGCCAGTTGGACAAAATTAATTAGCCTGATAAATTTGAACTATTCCTGGATTTCAGCATCATACAGCCAAATTAATAAACGTGGACTAAGTGCAAAATGTGATTAATAAAACAAATCGTTCTTATGTACTGACTATTAACACATTATTAAAAGAGTAAAAGAAAATGGTTGAAGTGTTAATACATGGTGTTGTTGATGCATTTTTCGTTCAAGAGCGCTTTTTAAATTGATCTGGAAGAAAATAGGATTTTAGTTTATTTGTCCGTTTATTAGACTTATAGAAGTAAAATTGGTTGATGTAACAATTAAAATTGGTTGTTGCAGCGAATTTTCATTTTCAAATTACATTTATGTCGTCTTATATCCAAACTTCTACTACAAAAAATTCTTTTAAATGTTGGGAAATTTCTTGATTGCAAAACTACACAAAGGTTCGGTTCTCAGCTGAATAGTGAAATTATGCGATGATGAAGAGTATTTTGATCCAATGTCATTCAGCAGGTTGTTACATGTCCACTAGAGGCCATGCTATAAAATTTCCTTATTTCTGGGCAGATTAAAGAGAACTTATAATTGATATTATGTCTGTTTGGCTACTTGAAATTTAAACCAAGTTTGCCGAAATTAGGTTTTTTCTTATTTGTTTTAACAGCTGACTAATTTTCGATAAGTTTAAATCAAATCGGAAAACTATGTAAGTGGGAGTGTATTACTTCTCAACCTGTTGTCAAAATTTCGATGGACAACTATTTTATTGAGTATTCATATGTAGATCTCTTGTTAAATTAAATTCATGCAACATCAAATCGTTTATTTAATTTTTTGCTCCTACCATGCCGAGTAGAAAGTCAAAAAGTCAAGACTTGGTGTACACTTTCCAATTGAAATCAATTTAACCGCGATATATACTTTTTTTCTTCTTTGTAGCGTGGCGTCTTCTGCCGCTTAAGGTCACACTCCTCCTCTAGCTATCCCCTTGGAGAATCTTTTCATGGCAGACTTGTTGTTATGTGCTGTGTAGGTCCATGCTTCATATGTATATATTGGCCTGATGAATTTGTGAGATATACAAATTAATAATGTTGATGATGAAGATGGAGCACTAAAATGTTACTCGTGCGGATGTTTAAGATGATTGGAGGGCAATATTATACATTTGTATGAACAAAGATTATTATAGATACTCGTATACTATAGTAGGTACACGCATAGCAATTGAATCTATCTAAGAGCCTACTAGGTAAAGATATTTTTATATCAACCATTATCATCAGATCAAACGATATAGGACGATGTGTGTGGTTTATATATTATCATGTGGTTGCAGTTTATAACGGACTCGAATGAGAACCAACACAGCAACGCTGCAATGTTTGCTTTGAACATACGCACTTTTTATCAAGATAAAACTTTAGGACTTTGTGAACAGCGAAAATAAATTCAATTGACAGTTAAAAAGTAATGACTTAATGCATCAGATCACTTAAATAATCTTCGTTGGCACTTTGATCATGAGTTATGCAGGTCTATAAGATCTCTTAAGTCTATCGTTAGTCAAAGTCAAAAACTCCGAGGTATGGTAAGAATTTTTTCTTCAACGGAGGGGATTCCTGGGAAAAAGGGCAAACAGGGAAAGTTTGAAGGATTTTCCAGTGAAGTTTAACATGTCACATAAAGACGGTAACTTCCCGGGAAGTTACTATTCGTTCGTTTTTGACATTAGCTTCAGCCTTTAATTGGCACTAGTAAAATTTTTTCGTTCAGTTTAAAAAATGCAGGGATGGTTCGGAAACAACCCCAAACAAATGATATCTGAGCTTAAAGAAGCCATCCCATAGGACCAATTGATCCTTCCTAAATCCCGGTGGATGGATGGATGACAACTCCATATGTACATATATAGTTAAATCCAAGCTGATCCGCCAAAATCCAACCACCGAATACTGAATCATAATATTAACCATGTAAAGTTATGATTCTTAAATATTTCTCTTCTGAAATAGAAATTAATCCTTTTTTTGCCATGACCTTTTGAATAGTGGATCTTGTTTGGATTATGTTCATGTTCAAAAATACTTTACTTTTTAATTTTCTTATTTTAATATGCATTCTTTTTTTAAGTATTATTAGAATGTGCTGCAATTATTTGCAAGCGGTAAATTTACTAGACATCTTGACGCCAAACATCTTATAAGTCCTCCAACGATTCGCCCTTGCCTCATGAAAAGTGTAGTGACTTCGTCAACAAAGAAGTTTCATGGTCAACATTTTGTTTGAATGTGGATCATTGCCAAGTGAGTTAATATGCTCGAGCATTTTTTTTTTTCCTAAATGATCCTCAAAAACCAATGAAATCAGATGTGACGACAGATTTACAAATTGTCATTATTTGTCATACTTAAACAGAAAAAAAAATTTAATTGCTTCAAACACTCCGACTCACCATCGACACACGCCTATGAATTAAAACGAATAGGGAAAATCTTCATCTTTATCCCTACATTCATCTTAATTTTATTTTTAGCTGTTCAGAAACAGTCGGACAAGTTTAAAGGGGGAACTCCTAAAAATAGCCTTCATATGCATTTCTTGATATGAAATTGGAAAATGCATTTTTATTATTACTTCCACAAAAATGACTCAGAACATGAATTAGTAGTTCCTTCTGCGGTTAAAAATTATGATGACCCTACCTAATGTAATTGAAAATTTAGAGAAAAATGAAATGGAACTGATCTTATCTTTTTGAGTTTATATTTTAGAGATCACGATGTTTTCAATTCAATTGTCAAATGTTAGGTCCTAGGGAAAAGTCTTGAGGAATTTATAAGAATGCTCATTGTTCGTGTCTAGTGTTCATAACTTTTGTTATAAACACAACAACTTTGGTCACCCTGGCTTTAAAGGTATATAAACAACTACTGCATTTACAAAAAGAAGTTCATTGACATAGATATTTCATTAAACAAGACTAATAAATTTTAAACGGGAAAGTTGTGTTTATTTTGTTTTTAATTCAGAAAATTAAAATTTCGTTTCTACTTTTATGCTTTTCAGTAAAGTAAACATTAAAGTCAATTTGAAATTTTATTGATTTATTGGCATATGTTTTGCAAATATTGATTATGTTCTGCTTGTGCTTGTTTGTGTACAATAGATTTGATTTTATTTTATTGAACTTTATGAAAAATTATTTAACCCTGAATCTAGGAGACGAATTGAAATAAATGGTGATATTTATTGGAAGAATTCTTCTCTAAAATTCTATAAATTAAACTAATATTTGTAAGTATTTGGTACTGACAGTCGTATGGAATTCCCTCCCACTTTCAAATTGACATGTGTTATTAGTACACAATGTGATAGCTAATGTCATAAACCAATGAAAAGTAGCTTTCCAAGCACTCAAATGGCATAGTCATAAAATATTGATTGCTGTTGGTAACTGTCGGTTGACTTTAGCAGGTGCGGTCAATGCGCACTCTTTATAACGGAAGTTGACGGAGGTTAAAATTAAAACTCCTTGTATTCGCTCTGTTTCATACGACCACGTATGTTGGCATCCACCTTCTGAATGAATCCAAAAATCAGTGAATTTTTTTCTTCGCTATATTTAAACACAGCTACCCATATTTTGAAGTCTTATAGGTGATGGATTCTATTTCTATTGAACAAAAAATCTCAGTGAACTTTTTTAATAAAACGACGCCTATAGGATAAACAATTTACTTGTTAATTACAACACACATATGTAAGTCCAGAAATCTCTGAGCGCTAAACCTAAGTCCAAATAGTATGAAAACTCTATTGCATTTCCAAGATGGTGTCGTTTTTTTTAACCAATTCATTTGGGTAAAAACACAGCTTTTGAACTTTTGAAAAACACACCCATTTCAAAATATCACTGAAATTTAATTTTTTAAAAAAGAACAGGAACTCAAACTACCGTTAAATCTTTAAAAGCTCTTGTTGCGGCCAGGACCATAAAGACTTTAAAGCTTTTTTTTAAAGACTCTTACCTTACCATATAAATCAGTCGTTTAATTCAGATAAAAACATTAATCCAGATTATTTAATCAAATTCCATACTATTCACTCACCTAATCCAAACATTATTCCAATTTTTTCAACTTATATCAGATTAATATAACTGGATTAATTTTTGGATTTAAAGTTCAATTTATGAATAAATAACAATCGAATAATCAAATATTGATCATGATCAGCTTTTCGAAGCTACGAACAAAGTACTGCTTACAAAAAAAAAAAACTAGTTTAAACATTTTAATTGAAAGAATAAAATCTGTATTTTTTTAGAAATTCTTTGCGATTCATTAAATTTTAAGATATAAACATAATTACACACGACGCATTCATTATTGAACCAATTTTTTTATAGTAAGAGTCAAACTCAACTTAATGTGCATGGAATGCATATACATATATAAAATCTTATCGGCATTATTATATTATTTCTTGCATCCGGGAAAAAGGCTGATGTTTTTGTTTTTGTGCATGTGTTTTGTTTAACAAAAACAATGAAATTAATGAATGAAGGAGTGTTCCTTTGCGCTATTCGCATCTTGAGCTCATATGTAATCTTCAAGCGGAACCATTCAAAAGTGATAAAAATTATGAAACAAAAAAAAGGAATTTAGTTCATTGTTGTGTAGGTATTTAAAAATGCAAAAATATTTTTTTGTCTTAAAGTTAATAAACTACATAAAAATTACTCGTAGTTAGCTTTTATTTATGTGTATATAGTAGAATCAAAATGATACGGATTCTTAACGAAGCTGGTATAAGGTACTGCAGTAATGTTGCATGTTTATTTTTATAAATACAAAAAAAAAAATAGAACTTTAATCGCAATTTAAAAGAGATGTTTTGTTTTTTTTTTTTTTGTTGTATTTTTCTCTTCAGAATCTAGGTTATCAGCTGTGATTTAGTTTCGGAAATATTTGTTATCTACGATTAAATTCATCGCAACGCACAATGCGTCCGCAGATGATGAATATGTGATGCATTTCTATTTAAATGCACTCAATTTCATAATGTGTAGTGTTGGAAATGTACTAAAGTGATGAATGAGAACAAGATGGTTCACCTTGAACTGAAAATGTTAGCGCAATATACATACACATATGTATATTAAAGGAGGAAATACTCATTCTGTCATTATTTGTTCTTTTGCTTTTGTGGACTTAATTAAAAGTAATTAAGTAGACTATGTTACAAATTATTATCTTTGTCCTTAAAAAATTATGGAATTTAAAGCTAAAAAAAGAAGTTAGGAATATTGTTCTTGCGACTAAAATTATTAAGATGGGAGATTTTTTTGAAAAAGAGATTAGAAATTCTTGAAAAAGTACAGTAAAAGCTTGCAATCTTTTCTTCAATCAAATTTCATTCATTTAATTCACTTTGAGGCAGCATCTTCATATTATGCAATCACCATTACATATTGCATCGTTTGAGACTGCATACTGTCTTTTTTCATTTTTATACATTTTTCAATTCTTGATTTTTTTAATTGTTCGCAATAAATTTTTGCACTCATTTCTTTCACAAATTAAGTAGAATGCAAAGAATTTAAAAAATGCAAAAAAAATGCAAAAGAAAGGTAAATACTTGTACATTAAAACTTTGAAATTTTAGGAAAATAGTAGGTGAGATTTTCACGTTTGAAGTTCATTTATTTGCTAATAAATGGCAAAAAAAAATCAAAAAATGCATCATTTAAACTAAATGGATTTTAAAAATAAAGGTCTTAAAAATGGTAAGGGAAGCGCTGCGCTGGGAATAAAATACACGTCATTGTTCCGTTATGCTTTAGATTTTGAAGAACAGCCAAATGTTAAGAAAAAATTGGTAATAACTCCTTTGAGAATTGGAAACGTGAATTATACTGGAAAGTTAGCTTAACCATAACATTCTTATAAATTAATGAAAGGTTAAAATACATGAATAAAGGAATAAAAGACTACGACACTTCTACGTCAGCTGTGAAGAAACAGATTGTTTCTCAGTACAATATTGCGTCGCGTCGTCTGTACAGAAATTGTCCATTTCTCTTCACAATATACGTTACGATGAAGTACAGCTCATGAGAAATCATTTATCTTAAGTGTCATTACTGTTAATATTTGGAATGGAACCAGAATGACCATGGACTTTTTCAGGAAATTATCTTGAATTCAGACAAATAAAAATTTTGATGCTTTTGTGAGCGAGCCTCATAAATATTAAATTTCAGAAAGAATAAACAACAATGGGCTGTCAAACGAAATCAGCTTGTAATGTAATGTGAATCATACTGAACTTTCAAATATGTATATATAATGCTTGTTCAAAAAAGCATTCTCAATCATATTTTTCTGAAAGCTTTCATCTAATTTGTGAGATAATTTTGACCAAATTCGGTTCAAATGATTTCATTTGGCAATGTAAATACGTATGAGAAATGAGATAATTTTGGAGCTGATTTATTCTACGTGATCAAAAACAACTAGGGACTGTCAAACGAAAATTTCAAAGTTTTGACAACATCCAAGCAATTAACGCAGCTTTTGTTTTATTCTTATGGTAGATGGCAAATAATGAATGACCATAGTGCATACCATCTTCAATTGCAGTAAAAAAAACTTGCCATACATAATAGGGAAGACACTATTTAGTGTATTATAGAGATCCGCAGTTCACTTACCGCGTCTGGTATGCAAGACAGAGTTTTATTTGCAATCAAGATAATCTTTAACTCCACTAAATTTTTTGACAGAAAATTGATGAGTTCAAATTGTACTACTAATTGCATCTAGTATCTATTTCTAGATCATAGTTCAATTGAATTGATATTCTTTTCTTATTTCTACTCAGTACTTTTTTCTTGGGATTAAAAATTTTTTTGCTAGAAAACACTATATCTATCCTGCAATATTATAGTCTCATAAATCAAATTCAGGAAGCACAATCTGCTTAGATGTTCTTCCACAACTCCAAGAATTGAATCATGCAGTCGGCACTACTCAGAAATTCCGGTTGAACTCTACTCTATAGGTGGCATGTTGTTGTATCAAAAAAAAAAATAAGTTCTGATCTATCAACGGGATACTTGTGTACATATATATTGGTTTATTTTTTCACCAAGAGAGGGAACTATAGTGCAAGGAAAGGAACCTTTGAAAACGCTCAAAAATACTCCTAACAAGAGTTTGTGTGCATCAATGAGAGGGAGATTGAAAAGGTATTTCGAATAGTAAAGCATTGCAGATGGTCATTTTCTTTTGGGTGATCGGATCGCCTACTGTTCGCCTCGTGCAACAAATTGAATTATTAACCGCCGACAACATTCCAAATGGTGCTTTCTCTTCTCCTATCTCCTATAAGATTAATTTCGTCATTATTTATTTGCAATGACTGAGTGAATACTTAGCGAAAAGGCTAAAAAGAATAAATTAAAACGTTCATTGAGTGCGATTGATGCTTTAGCAAATACAAGAAGAACAAATAAGATGATGCTTCAGAGAATAATTATAGAACATTTAACAGCTGGATTCTGCTAGCAAACATTGTATTTGTTCTTTGTTTTAACTGTTTTGATAATCTGTCGAATGCAGTTTTTAACTTGTGATATAGCTTTGTATGTATAAATGAAGAATACGAGATTCTAGGAAATTTATTTGCGGGAAATATGAAACAACAATATCTACAATTAGGAATATGCAGCTGGTCGACGTGACGTGAGTGTAACGAGAAACGATATCATTTATTTCTAGCTAAAACAATCGTTGTTCAATTCACATTGTCTCGAGCGCTTTTATGACGAGAGTAAATTTTTTCCAAAAAAAAATTAGTTATTTTTAACAAATATGTTATAACAATATGTTAATCAATTTCCATTCCGTCAATTGCCTATTTTTTTTCACTTTTTTGAATTCATCGTGTGACGAGAGGACGTAAATATCCTCGTATACAGCAGCGTTTGACAGCTGGGACGGGAACTGTTCACGATCACGTCCCTTCGACTCGCTGCGCTAAATTTAAGTAGATTGAAAATAGTAATTATTTTTAAATCGCCAAAATCCTGCTTTATCTCTTTACAAATGTATCTCTGTACAAATGACTCGATTACAAATGTATATTTTTGTATCTATCTGTCAATTTACATTCGCAGAAGCGGTCGATGAGCGCTATTGCCATCGATAGCGAAAGTTAAAGAAGCCAAACGAAAGGCATCCAATCGCAATTATGGGCGCGTCATATAAATTCCTTGTATTCGCTTCGAAGTTCGATGATTATAATAGTTCTACGTTTTAACTTAAATCTTAACTTTCGCTTACAAACCTTCACAATTATCGTCTATAGTAATGTGAACTTTTCGGCTAATTTATAGAAATTTTCAATAAGAAAAAATCTAAATATGAAACTTGGTGAAAATTCCAAATTACCAGACTGGCGTATTATAAATTTGTTTGACAAGCACAAAATTATGAATTTTTGATAAACGAAAACCACTGGCGTGGCCTCTTGTAAAAATTTAAATGAATAATGAATATTATTTTTAACAAAAACCAGAAAAATTTGTTGGGTAAATTTAAATAGTTTGCGGCTTAGTCCATTTACCTTTATTTCAAATTTCTCCATTTTTTGAGAAATTCTCTCTCATTTCACTGTTTTCAGTTCTTACACTTTTTACTAAAAACACTTTGGTTTTCAAAGAGAACTTCATGCGTCAAAAAGTGTTCTCTTTTTCAAATATATTAAAATTTTGAAGAAGGAAGAACCAAATATTAATGCCAATCTATCTGCTATAATTTTTACGTAAGATTGTATATTTTCATTTAAACAACCTGCTTAGTTATACACTTTTGGCTGGTCAAAGCCCCGATGATCAATAAGAAACATTTTGTGAGTTAATATAGACATATTATTCGAACGGTATAAAGGTGCGTTTTTGAAATGATCTATATAGCCGCCGCCGACACTTTCTGGTAAATATCCGTTATACTTTTCTTTAATACGCAATCTTAAAATAGTTTCATCTCTTTCAAAATGGCTCGGGACACTCAATGCAATTTTGTATACCTATACCTATAGGTATGCATTCTGCAAAATAACAAAAAATAGAAAAAATATATATGTATTTATAATAAACGCACTTCTAATATACCAGAAGAAGTATTCAATGACCTATTCGGAAAGCATTGCAAAGTTCCAGCGTGCAACGTTCGTCTTTAACAAAAACGATAAACAATAAACAATTAAACTAAACAGTGTAGTTGGTGAGATGCACAATAAAATCTTAAAAATTTAATTTTGTGTGTGATTCAGCTATGGAAATCCAGCACACAAAATCTAAACAAAATTCTCTGGATTTATGTTCATGTTTACACTTACAATATATTGGCAACATTTATTTTTAAAGTGTTCTGAAATTTAAGTGTTCACGTGTCGGGAGTTTAAGCGATTGCGGTAGTTGGTGGTGAGTGCAAAATTATTCAAAACACAAAAGTATTAGGCATCTTTACATTGAAATTGCTATCGTCAAGAATGTGATTTGGAAGTGCATCGCGGTTTGTTTGATGAAATAACCTCGCACGTGTTTTCAAAATTTTTATGCAAAATCATCATAACCATAAAATTATTTTGCTCATTCATTTGACTTTGGAAGAGTGAAAGATTCAATTGTGGAAATGGAAACTGACATCGAAGGGTGGCGTGAAATAACGCCGAGCGAAATAAGGCCGAATGTTAAAAACTTGAAGACTGGAATTGAGAATTTTAAGAAATTAAAGCCTAAAACTGGCGCGAATTTTTGGCTTTAATTTTTTAAAATTCTCAAAGATCAAAACTTTAACTTTAAAACATTTGGAAATCAACTTTTTAAAAGTATTTAATTCAATTGATGCTTCGTTAAAACATGGTACACATTTACATGTGTATACCTCTGGGTCGTTGGAATTTGGTAATATTCTTACAAAAGATAAAAAAAAAACATTAATAAATTACCATTTAACTTCTGAAAATAAAACTAACCCAAAAGTACAGGCCCCGGCTCATAGACAGACAGACAGAGTCCTTCGACTTCCACTTTCACAAAGTGAAATAAGGCCAAATTATAACATTCGGCCTTATTTCGCTCGGCGTTATTTCACGGCACCCATCGAAGTACAGCCAGTACGAAAGCCTTAAGACAATGAGAAGTCATTTGCGTTGACCTTTTTGATTGCCAATTCACCCAAACTTATAATATGCGTCTGGTTGAAAAGTTTTGCTTGCTGAATAATGTTATGTTTGGAAGAAAAATGTACTGTATTTTTTGTAATTCAATGGATTTTGATGTTGTTCAAATGTCAAAATTGGAAAGATCCAAAATAGCGTGAAAAGCAAAACTATGACGTATAGATTTGGACCATTTAATGCGATGTTCTTAAAACAACTAATTTAATAAGCCTGTTCATTAGTTTTGTATGTTTAAATTAACAAACGCTTTGAATCACTTTTAAACTATGCATGAAAAATAAACTAGATAAAAAGAATAATAAATAAAATATAAATAATTGTTCTCACCATATTAATTTATCTCGAGTATGATAAATACTTAAAATTAATAGCATAAAAATGCAAAAGGAAATAGTTTTTTTTCTTGTATTAATCAAAGAGTGAAAATAGTATTATCATTGTCCCAAAATTAAATAAAACTCTGAAAACAAAAACAATCAACATACTCGTATGTACATATATCTACTCAACCTTATGACCAAATTAATTAATAATTCATAACATAACTTCTATATATGGATACATTTTTTTAATTTTTCTCAATTAAATGACTGACATCTTTTGGTTATCATCAAGTCTGTAGACCACATGCAAGACATAATACCACATAGCCAAATAACCTAACCAACCACATTCTTTTTAAAGAATCTCCCCTTGCCGAAAATAAACAATTTTAAATCTCGGAAAATCATTTGCCCCATCTCATGCTCGTATTATATGTATTATGTAGGTGCCAATATAAACTGTGAGGAGACACACACAAAATTTAATGCTATCTGATGATACCAAAAGATACAATATTCTTCAAAATATGACATCATCTTGAGTCGTTTAAAAAAGAGGAAAACTTGTGCAAAAAAAAACCTGCATAGGACGAGCCATCAATGATTATAATCTTGGATGTAGGGTTGCATTTTTGATAACAGTAAATTTTAGCAAAATCTGAAGAATAAGTACTATTTGAAGTTAACTGACTGCCTTTAAGTATGATGTTTTACCGAATTTTTTATGATATATTTGTCTGCTTTGGTTATTTTTTATTATTTTTTACAAAGTTTTCCAACATTCACGTTACTAAACATATAGGTACTATAGGTACCCAATGTTAAAATAACCAAAGGCCTATTACTGTTACTTACTCATGATAGCTCGTTTTAATTTTATTACATGATAATTTCACATTAAAAAGAAATTGTTTCAAACAATAGGTCTGTTTACTTCTTAAAGCTTCCGGTTTCTATTAATTTTAGTTCAATTTCATATTTTTAATAAACTTTTTTCTCCAATTTGTAGAAATTATAAATAGACATAACGGGTCATATCCGTACCGTAGTTGTTAGTTAATTGGAGTAACTAACACGGACATTTTCAAGTAAAAGCAGTTATGTACTTCCTTTTATATTATATGGCCGTCACACTTAAAATAGTTACATATTTAATAAATATGTGCCATGACAAGATATTTTAAAAATTAGGCTTATTTTCCCAGACTATTAAAGAAATAATTATTTTTTTTTTGTTTGGTCACGAAAGAAACAGAAAAACTGCACTGTGTTTAAGGACTAAACCTGTTTAAATGCATGCAAACTCGAAAAAAGTTTCAAATTCATCTTGAGCAAACAAAAAAAAAAACACAACGAATCCCAGCGGAAGTATGCCATAAAAACCATGTGAGCTCAATTTTTGTAGAACTTTTTACCACATTCATTGGTTTTGGGGGCCGTTTGCTGTCGTTTGATGATCAGTTTGATGATTTATAACAGTCTGTGAATGATGAACAACACAGTATTGTTGTAGATGTAGAGGAACATATCACATCACAAGCTCAACATTAGCATCAGCATCTATTAAAAATATTGCATTATTTTTATTAATAGAATTGACATAATTTCGGGCGCACATTTTGTATTTAATATTCTGCGAACGTGTTGTTAAATCAAACATACCTTCTACTCCCACCACACTTCATTTACAGATGTTAGAAAACGAAAGTACACAAAAGCATCTAAAATTCTCATGTGTGTTCTTAAAATGATTTTAAAATTAAAAAGTAAGTTAATCAACAAAAAGAAGAGTGCGAAAAACTCAGTTTTTAATTATTTTCTTTGGAAATGTTCCATAAGATAATATTTTTTTTTTGTTTACATTTTCTTCTCGCAATTGATTTGAAAATTTGATGAAAATTTGTTTTCTTTTGAAAGCAAAAAAAAAAAATGCTGTTTGACTTTGGTGCTGGAATTTATTGAGACTCAAATTCCCTACTTTTATTTAGAAATGCATTAAGTTTTTAAGAAATGCATATGAAAGAAACAATATAAATGAATCTTTAAATTCTTGATTTGAAAAACACTGATTAAGTGAATAAAGTTACACATTTCACTTAAATGTATTAAGGTTGACTTCTACTTATGATGTCTGTTTGAATAGCTACTTTTCATTTGCTTTTGACATTTGTCGAAAGTTCTGTCAAATTTTGTGAAATTAAATTAATATAAATATGCTGCCTGTGACTGTTACTGATTGCAAAGTTTTACACCCTTACACATAAGGAAACAAGTTGCTATTGTTTTGCTTATAAAATCGTTTGAGCCTTTGACATTTTTTTGTAGTTTACTTTTAAATTGATTTGGTAAAGAATAGTACAGATAATTGTCAGGTCTGTCAAAAAAAAACACTGTCCCAATTGACCATATCTGACCATGGTCTGAATATAAAATTTTTTTTATTGTCAGAATTTTCATTGCAAGGTGTCTTAAGAGAAAGGTGATTCATTTTACTTTTGTGCTATGGAAAGCTATATTTCGTTAGTTTTTGATTTAAGACTTAAAAGTAAATGTCAAAAATATTAAAACGTCAATCAAAAACGTTTAAAAAAGTTCTATTTAAACGCTTTATGGTTTATGCGTTTATACTTATACATAATATATTAATTTTCGCTTATTTTAGCTTATAAATTTATCGGGTTGATACATTGGCCTGGGTTGCCTTCCTTGTTTCCTTCCTTAGCTTTTAAAACTTGTCTGGAGAAAAATGAAATATAAGGAGCAACATATAATAATGTTGTTTTTAAATTTATCGAAGCAATAAATATTTAAAAGCGCTACGGGCACTCGCCAATTGTATATTTTTTCTGTTAAATTGACTATATGGATATTTTGAAATAAAAATGTAAATAATTTATTTAAAAAATTTAACACGTTATTTTTTTCATAAACCTCGATAATTCCAAGCATTTTTTAATAAAAATACAACGTACGCAAAAAAAGGAAAATCAAACACTAATGTTGATGTCAAAGTCCCAAATATACTTTTTCATATTTGTTTTCCCAATACAAATAAATATAGGATCCTATATTCAGTGCTTCAATATACATACTAAATAATATGTACATATAAATATATGTAGGTACTTTCATTTTCCTCGAATAACATACTCGATTACTTTAATACTTCAAACAATTTTTTTGTCAATTTTCACTCCACCTGCCTTCAAAAATAAAGAATTTCGGTAATTCAATTCACACAATGCATAAAAACATGCATATACAAGTTCATATACCAAACTGTCAATAAATGTGCACACCTCCCGCGATCTCAAAGTTGTTGACCCATGCTCATTCCATTCCTCTTGAGCCCAGAGAAAAAAATATTATATTTTATTTTATTGAGGTTTCTGTGTATTTCAAATCTAATATTACAACCTATCCATTTGCATAACTAAGCAAATTGCCCATATGCGCGACAATAAATCCGCAAACGTTGTAATTTCCTTGAACTTGACAGCATAATATGAAAACAAAACATTCCCGAGACGGATATCATAGACGCAACAAAAAACTATACAACAGTCGAAGTATTTTTTACCTCCTGGTCAGCTCAATTTCATTAAATTAATTTAGTTAAGCCCAGTAGTTGAAGGTCAAAATGAAATCACTGATATGCACCCTATATAAATACATATATTCAAATAGATGACAGAAGCTGCAACCTGCAACCGCGCCGCCGCCAGTCGGTCGGTTGCACCCGCCTCCTTCTGTTTTATGCTTTTTATTTCAATTTAAAGGTCGGTTGAAAGTAAATGCACTACCCGAGTGAAAATTGGTTCAGATTTATGAATTCAACTGCAGCTGGACAAGAGCCGTTATATGTACATAGAGAATTGTTCCGAGATTTGCATGTTGTTGTGTTTTTCTGTCTGACCAAATGACCCGACCATTGTCAATGACACGTGACAGTGTCATTATAAATATGGCGGCGCGCGTTTTTATTTTCTACATGACTATATTTATCTATGCTGCACATTTGACAATTTAACATAGTTTGTTAAGCACTGCAATTTGTTGCATTACTGATAACATAACCAAACGTAGGCGTAATAAAACACTTTGTCTTAGATTTCGTTCGGTTTGTTTAGTAAATTTATTTGCCTGCTGACCGTCAAGTTGATCGTCGTTACATTTGTGCTACACTTTGCGGCATATCTATGTTATAAGATGTTTGAGTAGGTATTAAAATGAACACAGGAATAGGAGATGAAGTGATATGCCTGAAAAAAGTTGCACAAGCTTAATTTTAATTGTTTCAAATTGAGTGCTGGCACCATGAAATAGAAATGTAAGCTTATGTTTTTTTTGTTGTATTCCATCTTCAATCTCAAAAAATCAATGATCTCATAAGAGCAGTTTGTTGCATCTACATATTTTACTTAAAGCAACACGAGAATTTGTATACACATTTAAATTAGTAATAAGTAAATATGAATATGACAGAGAATATGCTCAAAGTTAAGTGGGTTAATGCATTCAGAACAAAAAACGAAATGATGTCAAGTTAAAGATGACATTATACTTGATATTTCTCAGATAAATTTCTTTTGATTAAAGTTTAGATAATTTTTCTATTGTTTTGACACACACATTGTGTTAAAAATGTATTACATTAATAAGAATTCTGTGACTTAAGATTAATTTGAAAAAAAAATATGATTATGAACTGTCAAAAATGTTGGTTGGGCGCCATTTTGTTTTAACCTATTCCCTGCTTAAATTTAAATTATTCACTGCAACTTACTCTGGCGTTCTCAATTATCTCAATTACAAGCTCTACGAAATATTTGAGTTTGCTTGCATGACAGCTACTCAATTAAAACAATTTGTTTAAAGCATTTAGATATAAAAACTAAGCCACAGCAGAACGATCCTCTATATAGAACCATATTGCCGTATACTCAAATAAAAGTTTAAAAAATATTTGAGTTTATTCTTTGTGGAAATTTGGAGAATTGAATTAAGTCAGATTTATTTGTTGGGCGCCATTTAAATAGTTGTTCTAAAATTTTTAAAACTCACATAGCCTCTGGAAATTCCTTGGCAAAATTGGATCAACATATTTCTTGAATAATGATTTCAATCTTTAGCGCCATTTAAAATAATAATCTAAGCTGCTGTTACATGAGTACTGCACCATGTTTTAAATTTCATTTTTTTTTTTCGTTAATATTTATGTTCATAATTCGCAACTTATAATGAATGTTCAAGTTGAAGACATCTTTGTGCCTATGAATATATTATATTTAAAAAATAAATAAAAGTATTTTATTCAAGCAAGCATTTGAACATGCACGCGATAGAAGCTACAAACTGAAATGAGATCTATGAAAATGAATATTTTTTTTATTGAAAAAAAAAACTAAAAAAATCAATGGGAACCTTTGAGTTCTTTTTCTTAACGTTAGCCATTTATGTCAAATCAGCCAAATTCCTTGGAATTAGTTTAGTACCTAAATATGTTATATAATTAAGCGGGAAGATAAATGAACATGATGGTATATGTGCTCAACGTTTTATTTATCGCATAAAAAAATAAAAATACAAGAATACAAAGAATATGAGTTAGAAACAATTTTCTTGAAGTAAATATGTAGATTACATCAAGGAAGGATTTATTTAATATGCCTTTCAGGCATTTTCAGACCGACGTGATTCTGTCGCAGCTACGACCGTTCATTACAATAATACAACACGTGGTTGTCAATTAAAACAATAAGTTATTATTATTGTTTAGTAATCGAACTAGAACTAAAAATATGCATTATAAATTGAAGTTATCACATACATTTCTGATAAACCCAAAGTGTCAAAAACAAGCACCAGTCTAGGTTTTCTAATTTTAACATTTGATTTTTCTACTATAGCAGCGTTCAGCAAGTTAAACAAATTTCAAGCTTCCAATTATTTTGATTTTTGAGTAAGCTTTCGAATTTCGGGTTGAATAAAACTAACACACTTTTTAAAAGATTCAGAGTTCAATTAAATCTCATAAAACGCCTGAAGGCATAAATCTTAACTGCATTAACTTACTTTTCGAAAAAAGTATCAAAAAGTGCAAAAGTGAAAAACTTAACATGAGATTTAGAAATGCCTGTGTGTGAAAATTGTTTGGAAGAGTGTGTTTGAGCTATCATTTCAGATTGATTTAACAGTTTTAAAACCATTTCCGCAACCAGAGAACTAATGCATATTTTTCTTTTTCCCTTTTTGCACTTTTTACCACTTTTGGCGGTAAGTAGTTGCATGTAGTTAAGACTATACTCTCATAAGAAATAAATTTGGTGGTTTCTATTGCACTCTTTTATTTTATGACACGTATATTAAGACTCAAGATCAGTATATAAACACGCGTTAAATCAAAAATAAAATTTGTTTACTTAATAGCGGTAAACATCAGCCACAATTAAAATAATCTTATTAATTGATGCTCTCTGCACCATCATCGCCATCGGCACATGAAAGAAATTAAATCTCTAGAAATTAATCAGAAAACTAGACAAGGTCCATTGATGAATTCTATGAAATTAAATTCGATGTATAACTTAACAGAACTAGCACCACATAAGCCCAAGTGAAGAGCTTAATTAATTGTCCTTTTAATCATAAAAATCGCTTCGATCAAACGTTGGGGCATCAGTTGTTATTGACGCAATCTGTAAAGTATGTTAGAAAATAAACACCACATCACTGAACGTTTATGTGTTTGACAGTCAAAAGATTGTATTTCATTCTCTACTGGAATGAAAACATTCAGTGAGAGATTTTCGCGCCACTTATGCCACACACAGTGTAAATGATGCATTTCGTTGCAATGCAATTTGCAATTCATTGATGCAAACCGCCAACGCTGAATATGTGAATTTATTGTGGCTTGTGAGCTATCAAAACGATCGCTAGGGTCAGACTGTTTTTATTTTTTTTTTTTTTTGTGATCTACGGAACGGACACTCTGATGATGATGACATCATTCATAAAAATGAAATGGTGGCTTGCGTTATCGCATTTGAGGTTGTTTTTTCTTGTTCAATCCTTCGCTCTAGAGAAATTTATGTAAATGCGTGAGTATGCAGATAGGGAAGAAAATAAATCTCAGTTGGAGCAGTCAAATCGTGTATAAAGTAAATTCTACATTCAAATCTCATATGAGGCAGGGACGAATGTAAAAGAGATATGCAACTCTATAATACACATATAGATATAGATGAATTTAAAAAAATCATATAATTAGTTTCTACACAGAAAGATAATGACAAATTGGCATTAATTGCTTGACACTGAACACGCTCTCTGGGTTTAATGAATGAAATGCACAAAGTGCATTGATAACAACTTGCTTTACTGATAACACGCGCTTATAAAAATTTAATTGCAATTTTTGTTTTATGGAAGATTCCTAAACCATTATTTTAGATTTGATTTTATAAAATACATAAAAATGCAGGCAAACGATTTGAGAAATGTTGTTTCATCGACCATTTAACTGAGTTTTAAGTATAGATTTAACGTTATTCTTCAAAATGTACAATGAATGTAAATAATGTACCCATTAGTAGGTTTGTAATTAATCGTTTTTCATAGCACCTATAGCTTAACAAACCGAACTAAACTTTACACCTATGGTGCTGAATGTACTCATTTAAAATTAACTTTAAAGATGACAGTTCGTGCAGAGAACTTTTTTCAGATTTTAATTGTCGAACCGACGCTATGTTGTTATTAGATCTGTTGGTTAGCCTGATTTTTCCTATGGCATGTTAACAATATTTGCTACTATGTTGATAATTTTGTTTTAATGTAATTTATGCATAACACACCCTTATCACTATCGAACTCATTATACTCGTAAAAAAAAATTATATATATGTATTTGTAAAACCATTAAACCAGCAATCTCTAATTAATTGCAATATACTCGATTCAAATTTAGCATTAAATCCAACACATGTCATAGAAACCAAAAAAACAAATATTTTTGTTCTCCTGATGCATGCTATTATAGTACATCAGGGCCGCATCTTTTTTTTTGTATAAAATGTTCGATGCACACAAACACTTCGAGGATAATGCTGACTAACTTTTTACAATTTAACTTTCAAAATATACCTAACTGACAAGAAAACTGCCAGCATCGAGTGGGGTCAATGCTTTATTTTTATACTTACTCATAGTTTTGTATTTCTATTTTTTTAAAATGGCATCTCGTCGCTCAGTCCAGATGTTTTTTTTGGGCTTTAATAATAAACTCAGCTCATATAGAGCTGATCTATGTATAATTACTTATTTTTTGAGCTTTTAGTAACCGTTTTTCTTCCACGGAAATGAAAAATGTGCACATTTATTTTCGGATTCTGTGATTAACGAAATCAAAGTGGTCAGAAAACAGAATATATATTACCTACTTTTGGCATCACTCTAAATTCCGACAAGAATTTTAATGTTCGTTGGAAAAAAATGTGGTGGTACCTACTTTCATTTGAAAGAAGGAAGTTATTTACGGATAATTTTTTAGTTAAGCGGAATTATATAAAATGCACAAAATTAGATTCTCTTAACATCAAGTTACCAAGGCTGATACAGTTACAGGAGATTAATATCTTTATAAATTAAATGAAAAATGCAATTAAAGTCATGTTAAAATTAAAATGTGATTCTATAAATAAATTCTAAATGGGTACATATGTATGTATTGTATATGGTTAATTTTTTAATTTTCATGAAATAAGTATAAAAAAAAATCTATGTTGCACCCAGGCGCAAACAAGGACCATTACGATCATGTTTAAATAGTACAACTGAATCCGAGATCTGATCCGACAAATTGCAACAGACACTGAAGTGTGAAGTGCAATAGTCACTTCCTCTAATCTAATGTACATCAATTCAGTAGTTGAGAAGAGCATCTCTCTAGCTTCCCCTACTACCGCTACTGGACAAATCAGTGTGATGTCAGTTTCATGAATGGTGTTCGGTTTACCTACCTACTTATTTATTTGTATCTTCAACATACTACGAGTAACTTACTGTCACTATAAGAAAGAATACCCCTAAGCCGGTGACATTGGTGGCAATGAAGACGATGTAATGTATTGCATACGTATTATTTTTAGAAGAAAAACAAAAATTCAACAAGTGGTTGTCGTTAAAAATTCATTTCTCAAACATTTTTTTGTTTCTGATGGTGAACTGCCACAGCCACTTGCCACTTGCCACTACACTTTATAGTAGTCATGCATGCTCCGTTTAGTGCGATGAATGATTTCGGCAAAGAAACAGAAACAGACGTCAACCTCATCATCATACATCATTTCAGCCATCCGCATAGTCCTTTGTGAAGATGCAACCACTGATAGCCATATAAATATACTTAGTGGGGCTTCAGAGGAATATCATGACACAGTATGGTTCCCTTATTTCTTTTTCTTGATGTTTTTCGCCGTGGTGATGTTGTAGGTGCACCGCTGTTCTAGTGATGTGCTCAACAGATTTCTGATGTTTGAGAATTTTTTATGCATAGACTTGGAATAGCAGAAAGTCGAGTAGGATCTTTAACCCTAACAGATTGTGCCCAATTCCAAGAAAGTATATGTCTGATTCCAAAAAAATACCTAAGAATTGTAACACAAACAAAACTTATGAGCTCAATAAGGTTTAAAAAATAAACATTATGGCCGGTATTCACCAAGCGCTCTTAAGTTTAAGAACTTGTTAACTCAAAATATCCTCTCTCATTAGCTCAAGAAAAGGAAATTTTGTATGACCTCAGGGGGGAGGGTTTTAAGAGGCTCTTAAATTTAAGAGCCCTCGGTGACTCGGTGAGTACCAGCATATATGCGTCTTTTCAGAACACACAACAGGAGTTTTTTTTTTAAGATTCAATGAGCTTGGCAAAAAAAAACGTAGCCAGGAAACATTTACAACAGCCCATCATAGCAGAGTATCGCTATGCTCACTTATGACCGTAGGGAGTCATCAATTAGTATTTAAACTCCATTTTTTTTCCAAGATGGCGTCGTTTAGTCCAGACATCTTTTTTGAGCTTTAAAAAACAAGAAAAAACATCAAAGTCTTGACTTTTTCACAACATAGACTGGGTGTGTTTTTTTTCAAATCTCCGGGGAATCGGACAAAAACTCTAGCAGGAAGCTTAGAATAGAAATAGTTCCATTAAACTCCTATTTGGTAAGTATCTAAATGTATGATTTCAATAGCATTTGTTATGACTTATGAGAAAGGACCTAAAAAACCTAAAGGTAAATGTACTTTCATATTTTCTATAGTAGAAAATAAAGATGAATTTTCCTTTAAACCGCATGAAAAAAATCATTGAGTGAATTATTCCAGCATTCAAACGCAATCATATAGTGTAAACTAACCATAAAATAGACTTTCCAACGAATGAAATAAATTTATTCTCTGTTTGCCTCTGGTGGCAAATTCAACTATGTACAAATATATTTATATACCTAAGTATGTTTATTGTACATACTTACTTTAGGTGTCACCAAGCCAAGGCGTTGATAGTGAAAACATGATCTTGATCTTCGTGGTCGTGGGACTAGTTTACCGTTAAGTAGGTGAGGAAATCCGATGCAAGCGTAAGTTTTTTTTTTTGTTTTGTTTTTCTTTTTGTATTTATTTAAAAAGGCAAATTGAAATCTGTGCGACCCTAATATGCAATCATTTCCGTTGAGTCCATTTATGGAGAGATTTATTTATTCCTATTGTGGCGATTGTTAAGTTGATATCTTGACAGAAATGTAGTTTTAGGTGAAATTATTTGGGCTTTATGGATAAGTAGTACCTTAAGGTGTAATTTATTTTATATATAACGTGGAATTTACTAGCTTCTGATGATATATATAATTTCGTTACTCATTGATTTTGTCCCGTGGTAAGTTCGGAAGAAAGAATTACAAATACGCAATAATGGACGAAATGCAAGAGCAAGATCTATATTTTTGGATCATGAAACGTCATCCTGATAAAGATCAGAGTCTCGTGTTATTGTGGAAATGTTTGTCTTTTTGTTCATGCGTCATATGGATAAATCTGATATTAACAAAAAGATTTAAGTAGGTATATGAAGAAAAAAATGTTTACAAAAGATGCGAATTTGTCGACATTCATACATATATGTACATATATATTCATAGTCAAAATTTTCATTTCAAAAGTAAACATGAAAAAGGTCCAACAAAAAGTTGGTACAAAAAACAGTTTAAAAAAATATATGCATGCTATTCTGGTATGATGGAGAGTCACAAGACAGACTTTATAGTCAAGACAATATACATTTTTTTCGCTGTAACTTCTTGCTTCTTCTGACGTATCTGAAAGATGCCGAAGAATTTTTTCAAACAAAAGCAAATATACATACTGTGAATGTAGACATGAGTATGTATTTATAAATATATAGGCATGTATTATATGTAGTGAAAATGCAACTTTCTATAGATACTTTATTATGAGTACAATCGTTTACGATTTGATGTGATGCTTGGAGATGGGGCAAACTTCAAGTTTGCCTCAGGCTGTTAAAAAGCCTATATATCAACCACAATCCACAACCACAACAAGTTGGGGTCAGACTTGTAGTAAACAGGAGGCGTAAAGGGTGTTTATTGCGATAAGCTGGAGACTTAAAACTTTATATGAAAAATATTTTTTTATTTTATTTTAAGTAGGATGTTAATAATAACCATGAATTGTGCTTGTTCATTAAAATTTTAATCAAGGAATCTATGATTGCGTAGCTTATTTAAGATTTTACTAGCCGTCGGCGGATTTTAGTTGATCAGCACCAATCAACCAATAGATTTGCTAGAATTTTGCGAGTTCATGGTTGATTCGTGAAACCATATTTATGTTCGACTTGAAAATTTTCAATGATTTCTTTTGAAGTAAAATTTTGGTGGTGAATTGAAAAAACAACTTTCTTTGTATTGAATATTCTCGATTGAAAATATATTTAGAAATATCAGAACCGACTTTAGTTTATTTATGTATTTAAAAATATATGTTAACGTTTTTTGCATACGAATCCAAATTGCCAGATTGTCAAAAAAAAAGCATTTGTCAAGTAAGCATAAGCAGGGATGTCATAAAAAACTTAAATTAAACAATCGAACAGACAGATATGCTGCAAAATGGAACAACTTGTGGAAAAGTGGACTAGAAAAAAAAAAACAGATAAAACACCCTTTACAAATTATCAGTTCCGAGCCTATGTCTTGGTTATAATATAGGAAAAACGGCCAAAGATAAGATTGTTAACTGCAGATTTCTTATTTTGTATACTCCTTCCTTGATGTGGAATTGTTCTGCATCCGATGGTTTCTAGAGCAATAAATAAGATGCTTGAGTTTCAAAATAGCGGGAAACAGTCGAGCCCTAAGTCATAGATTAATGTTTATTGAAATTGCTGATTTTGATGAATTGTTTTAAAGATATGATAAATGCCTTTAAATTTAAAATTTGATGAACTGTGAAGTATCATAAGAACTTTAAAATTAAATTAATATTTTATCTATATAAATGTGTAATCAGACGAACACATAATTTAATCTAAGTTTAAAACTATTTAATAAAGGATGTTCCACTACATTAAACCTCCCTAATCAAATCGAATATTAAAGCGCGTGTTATTTCATTTTGTTGTGATAATTTGCTGACGACTTAAGATTTTTTTTTCATTTTTGTCGACTTCAATTCATTATTTTTGTAGATGAGGTTTATATGCTGGTGTAATTGTACATTATATTTATATTTTTTATTTGAAATTAAAATAAAACAGGCTAACGATAAGCTTAAAAATATAATATTGATGTATGTAAGTCTAAGGCTATCACATAGTCAATTTCACCTTTGACTTCAAAGAAGACCTGATCAGATATTTTTTTTAAGTGAACAGAATAATTGTTGTCATTGGTCAGAATTTAATTGATGATTAAACACTGTTTTTTTCATTAAAATATTATTTTAAAAATAGAAGATCTAAACAAGCTTCATAATGTATGTATGTACATACATAGATCATTTTTGTATCAAATACTACAACAATATTTTTTATAATTTCGCCTTGATCTTAATAAACTATATTTTTTTATTGATAACGTTAGGAAAAGATTTTTGTGGAGAAGACACAACATTTAAACATTTCTAGAGACGATGTTATCGGTGAAAAAAATAATAACTTATTGACTAACAGGACGCAAAGGGTTCGCATGTGCTCATTTTTATTTCTTAGTCGGAATTAAAAAGATTTAAAAAAAAGTAAATACATACATATGTATGTATGTACATATACGCCATGCGACTTTTTAATCTAAATAGTTTTACGAATATTCCCCATTTGTATAATTAGACCAGTTTGTTCACAGCGGGTTAAGTTTCTAATACAACTTTTAGATCTTCTACATATTTAAGTGACCAAAATCGGGTCGAGACCTAAACTTGAATGGAGAACTTGTTTCATGATTTTAATCGGGCTTAAGAACTGAAATAGTGTCAGTTCACAACATGCATTTTATTTTTTTTCCAGCTTTCCATATCCACCAAAATCCTTAAAAAATGGCGGATATTTGTCAAATTTACTTGTCAAATTTCAAAATTTTCTGTTGCTTTTGGGTCCGATTACATGATTTTTTTATTGTTTATTTTTGTTTGCATAGTTATTATTATTTATTGAAAAGAAAATAGTAGGTAGTAAGCATTTGTCGGCAAAAGAACATGGGCACTTTTGTATGGACCCTGAGTACCATTAAAAAAAAGATGTTTACGTGTTTTGAAAGCCGCCAGGAGTGTACGTAATCAAACACCGAAAACAAGATGGTTTTACTTAAATTAAAGAAAAATCCACGTAAAATTAGCATACAAATTCTTATTAAAAAAAAGTACCAAGACTTTTCAATGGCTTTCAAAAAAGGTTAAAATATCTTTTGTCACTTTTACCGTTATTTTTTGAATATTTTTTTTTTATTATTTGGTCGATTTGAACCTAAGAAGCAGAAAGGTTAAAGTTCACCTAATTCGCTTCTGGACGAGAAGTTCCAATTTTTACAGTTGAGTTTCAAGAATGCTTTAGTTCAACAAAGTAACAGATGAGTTTCAATTAATGTGTAGTGTATTGTATATGTACATAATATGTAGGTATATAGGGAAAGAACCAAAAAAAAAACAATTCCCTTTTATTAAAGATCTTAACACATCGATCGTCTCAAGAAAGAGAAATGACAAGGACGAATTCGTGCAAAGCTGTCATAAGTCCGTGCAGTTATATTCTCTACGGAAATTGCTTATAGCACCTTTAATTTCATGAAAGGACCTGAGTTATAACTTTTAAATTGCTTGAATTTTACTTGGGTTATAGCTCTCAATTGTAGTGATGATATGTATTCCCTTTAGTGAGTCTCTATAACTCGAGTGCATGAACTAAATAGAGCGGATAAACCAAATTGACTTTTTTCATTAATATACCTATTTCAAATACTATTTGTAATGTACTATATACAACCTTAAAAATGCCAATTCAATCAACATTTTTGTTTTTTTGTACTTAATTTGTTCCAAATTTAACTTCCATCCGTTCTGCGTTTTGATAATAATATTCTATAGCATAGAGACAGATTTATAATATATAAAGTTGACACATGAAGACCAATTGCGAAATAAGGTTATCACTTTTAAAACGATAACCACCCTACATAACATACGAGTACAGCATCCATGGACTATATAGATTAATAATATATATTTTATAATATTCTTTGTGCTGCTTTTTACAGCCGGAAGCATGATTTCAAAATGTTGAAGGTTCTTCAACAAAGATTATAATAATTATGTATACATAATATTCATGTTTGAAGGCACATGTGACAAAATAATAAAATGTGCGCATTGTTTTTTGCAAGACAAAAAAAAAATGCTTGGTCTAATTTAGATTTCACAATTTGAGGTTATCCAATAAAGATTCACCCAAGCAGCCGTGATAAGAAAATTATTGAAACAAATTAAGTAACTATGAGCTAATACTGGTAACATTTCTTAAATTATTCAATACGAAAGTTGTATCATTCCTATAATAAATTAATGATAGCATCTACAAAATAAAAGACTTGTTGATAGTCAAAATATGTGATAAACATGTCAATTTTTTTGACAGGTTTTTCAAATTTCGAAGTTAGTTTATTCGCTAAACCAAATTTTATTTGTCGAAATAACTCTGAGTCTAGCTATGCAAATATAAAACAAATAGTTCTGATTATAAAAAAGGACTATATTTATGAGTCTGCTACCCACAAAGCTCTTCCTCAAAATGAAGATTTTGTACCTAATGATGGTTTAAAAAAACTATTAACTTTTAATTTGCAAATTTATCTTTTTACATACACTTTTCATTACCATGAAAACATAATTTTATAAAATGCAGATATATGTACATACATTACATGTCCTTCTCGAAAACATTCAAGTGATCAGTTGGCAACAGGACACGATTATTAAATATCTGATATGTTTATGTATTTATTATCTCACATTCTGATTATAATTTCCGCCCTATGAACTTAATATTTACTTAATATTAATGATTTTTTTTAAATTTTGATTTTTTTATTTGTTGCCGCATTTTTTTATTTTCTTTAAAAAAAAAAACTACTACACAAATTTAGGCACTTAGTAACATAACATTTACGGTAATACTACGTTTTCACTACAACCGAAATAGAAATTTTGCAAATTACGAACAAATTGTTTTCATTGGTATATGAGCATTTGACATTTAATGGTTTTTTTCTCTTTCCTGTTTTATGGAGAAATTTCAAACTTATGAAGCTGCTTCATGATAACATCCAAACTTATATTTTTCTTAATGCGTTTATTTAATTTCAGTCCCAAATTTGGTTAAAATTATACAATTTGGAAATGTGAATTTTTAATCGAAATGAGAGAATTTGTAAGCTAATTTAAAACTATAAACGAAATAACCTCATTTGGCCTAATCACAAATTGTCTACATTTTGAAAGCAGTTTTCTGATGGAAGAGACAAAGTACACACTTATGAACGATAATCAAGTACTTAAAATTATTATAGCATAGAAAAATTTAGTTTTCATACAAGTTATCGATAACATGCTAAGCACATCAACCCCGGTGATAAGTTTCTGTGGCATTTAATATGCAAATTGTTTAGCCCCATTGTTGTTTGTTCGTCATATATTACCTTTGGGACTTAGACAAAACACATTATTTGCTCCTCCACCGTCAAAAGTCGAATAAAAAAAATAAAAAATTCAAGAAACTCAACCATGTCTCCTTATCAGTTCAATCTTTGTGCGTATATGAAAACTATAGTACTATCATGGCGAGTTTTTTTTAGGGTTGCCCTCACCCATGTAGTGGCGCTGCAAAATGTGAGGTGTTAAATTCGATTTTGGCAGTCTTTAATCGTCGGAAATTGGTGGCAGGCGCAAGAGGAGACTATTTTTTCGATTATTGCATCCAAAAAATATCAATAAATATCGATTAAAACCTCCATAAGCTCTCCGCAAAAAGTTTTCTCTATCTGCGAGAACTGTAAGAAAATAAGTAAGAGCAAGCTTTTAGCATATGTTAAAAGTATTTTTTGAATAACTTTTCACAGAACTAGAATAAGCCTGGTTTTTTAAACAAGCACCTACATACATTTGTACAATACGGATATTCATTGTTCATGTTTACCAAGTAGTCATTTTATCAACTGAGCCGTTTATGATTTGCTAATTGTGAAACAAACACAACTATTGTTTCATCTAAAGGATTTTCCAAACAAAATCTTTCTCTTTTTCAAAATTCTTATAAGACGTCAAAGTTCTCAATTTGACAAAATGACAGCATGAAAGTGACATTTGGGGAACAAGGAACTAGAAACGAAAACAAACATGATTCATTTCACTTAAAAAAAAAAAATATAGGTAGTTCTAAAATTTAATTAATTTCAATTTGTCCTATCCCATTATTAATTATAAGGTTTCAAAGGTTTCGTTGGGTTGAACTCAGAAAACGTCGGTAGATCTCCCTGTTTTAGATTGTTCCATGTTTGAGGCATGATATTTATGAGATTTATTCACCATTTAGTTTTTCATTGTAAGCAAATTGAATTTATTCTAAAACTATATAATGTACAAACATTCGGTTCCTACGTTCGTCCGTGGTTGCAAATCACGGCTTTAATAATTTAATGTTATACAATTTTAAATATGGCAATTGTTGTAAGCATTTTCGACCACGGTTTTTTTACCTTGAGTCCACTATAAGCGTTCTATAAGCGTATAATCTAACATTTACTCCAAGTTCGGTACAGATTTTTTGTATGGTTCCATTAACCGTTTGAAAACAATCTTTGTTCTAACATTCCTTAACACCTTCAATGTCACTACTCTAAATAATTTTACAAATATTGAAAAATATTGAAGGCCATACAAGGAATCAATTTTTCCTGAATCAAGTCTCGAAAATGACTCATGGGATTTAATTGAATATCATGTCCAACGTTATTTCCATAAAACTGCGGCTCAGTAATTTAAGATTAAATTTCTTGCCACTGAAGAAAACACCTTGACCTTGACCTTATATCAAAGCAGTGTTGTTAAGATTTTTTATTGAGTTCCTTCAGTTTAAATTTATTTTTTCTTTGAGGAATAAAAATTAGTTTAAAAGTTTTGTATTCGCACGTGGTTCCATGGTTTCACAAATTTATAAGGGTAGTTGTAGTTTGTTCACAGCTGATCATCTTTCGTAAATCCCAAAAATTGCTTGCACACAATCTATAGTTTGATTTTAATCATAGATTCAGCTAATCATCTTAATTTAGTGGCGTTATTTATCGATAATTCACTACTAAGTCAAAAGTAACTTTGTCGTTATTAAAATTGTCATTTTAATAAATTAAAATTTTACAAAAAAAAAGTCAACTGAAAAGTTTTGTGCTAATTCAATACGTTCAATTAAATTTTTGATACATTCCAAATACAAAGATAAATGTTAAATAAAAATATCCTGCAATTTAACAAGAAAAACTTTGAATCTCAATTTTCATTTATAACTTAGCCAACTCTTCCCATTTGTTATTTTCAAAATATTAAACAAGCAAAAAAGCCTCTTTGTTGCAATTCAAGAATTTTTAACATTATTTATAACACTTACCTTAGCATCAACAAAACTCGATCCTCCATTTAAAAGGCATATCAGATAAACTGCAAATATCACCGCCCAAATGTAAGATAAGTTCGGGCTACCCAAGAGACCGGACAGGCCTCTGGGAGTATTCATTTTAGCACACCAAAAAAAAATTTAAAAAAAGTTCACGATCACAATGATCTTAAAAAAAACTAAAAAATCAAAACTCGAATTTGAAAAAAAAAGTCAACTCAATCCCGCCAAATTGATAAACACATCGAGAAAAAACACAGCACAAAGGTTCTTGTGTTCTTTACCTTCGAGATTGAAATTTCGTTTGCAAAAGAATTGGCAACAAACTTTCGAACTACGAAATGATCTCCCAAAACTAACGAAAAATCAAATATACTATCCAAGCAGCAGAGAAACACTCACTCCTCCTGCATGGAGATCGACAAACGTTCGAAGTGTTACTAAACACGAGTCTCCTAACAGAATTTCAGTTTTGTGTCGAGCACTGATTTCCAATACATACAAAATTTCAGTCTTCCAGAGCTAGCTCCCAAAGAGAACACAATACTCTGATGATCTTATTTCTTCTTACACCCATCAGCCAGCCAGCCAGCTATAGCAGCATAGCTTCAGAGCCACTATAGCAAAAGTATGCAGCAAAGCAAAAAACAACCCTCTGCGTCGTTGATGATGATGATCGTGCTGGTTATGTTAATGTATTTGGACTAATGCACACACTTGTAGCGTTTTGTGGATCCATATCACTTGCTTTTTGACCCCACAAATACCCCCTTAGCACTGTCGCGCCGCACCGGCCGGCCACCACCGGAATTCATGTTCCGTCGATGCGATCCTCTTGCGCGGATCGGATCGATCTCGCAATCGTCCTCTTCCACCCAACATTATCGCTTACAAAATGGGCCAGAAGAGTGCTGGAGTGGAAGTCTTTGATTTGCTCCAAAATTGTTTGTACATTACATATATATCTAAAATGGAAAAAAAAAATTGTACGACATCCAGTGTGATCGTGTTTCTGGTGTGGTGGTGCGTGGTGGTTCTTACGGTATCATCTTCATAATCATATCGCGCTCCACATATACACCACCAGACAGGCATTGTGCTGCGCGTTTGTGCTCTGGATCTAGTGCTGGCTGTTGCCTGCCATCGTCGGTCGTTTAGCAATCTAAAATTTGAAGGCATTATCCCATTTTGTGTGTATATGTGGAGAGGAGCAATAGCATGTATACTTTTGGTGTCTCGTAATTTGCGTCTTCTGTGAACTATTTGTGAGTTGAGCATAGTTAGTTGATTGCTGCCTTCTAGAGTTAACTGGCTGTTAGGAGGATTTTTCCGTTGTGATTTCGCTCCAGATCAGTACGCTCTAGTCGATCCATCGCGTCAGATCGAAAAAAGGAAAGAACCCGCTGTTCGCTCCTACTCAAGGGTGAATGGGGTTTTCTTTTACAAAGTAATAAAATTACATATTGTTTTTTTTTTTTATTTTCAAAATGTTCATATTAGCGTTTTTGTTCAAATAAAGTTTTGTGCGGTTGTTTTTTTATATACAAATTTAATTTCTTCTTTTTTTTATAAAAAAGTGAATTTATTTATAATTTCAGAAAAATCACCCGAAAATAAATTAAAAAATTTTCAAATCAAAAAAAAAATTATAACGACGAAAAGAGTAGGTATATATGAGATCACTCAATGTACCACAAGGAATCGATAACAGCTGTAGACTTTTCAACGAATCTATGTGATATTTAAAAAAATATTAATAATTGTGTGGAAAAAATTTAAAGGATTAAAAATTAAAAATCAAGAGAGGTGCTCAGTTAAAAGAAATTATTTTTGAAATTTTAAATGGGGATAATGGGACCCCATATAAAACGGTAAGTTTGAAATAAAATTTTCAACAACATTTTCAAGCATAAAAATATTTTTTTTGTAAAAAAAAACCGAATATTTTTTCTTTTTCTTCGTTTTTTTTTCAAATTATAATTTGAAGTCTGATATGAGTTGAATTCAAATGCAATTTGCGAAACATAATTTCAAGATTAGTTCTGTTGTAAAATAATTTGAATTATCTGCATACTTTGCTTTGTAGTCAAAATCATTGAATCTTTCGATTGCATTTTGTATGAAATGCAATGGTTAATTTTATTTTAGCTGGAAATTATATTTTTTATAGCTTCAATTTTTTAAAGATGATTTAATGATGTTTTATAGCATGTGTGAATAAAAGGGATACATTTTAAAAGACAAATGTTGCAAAAAGTTTAAAGAATATAATGATCAATCAAAAATGTATTTTTATTTTAAATTTAAAAAAAGGTTTGAAGCAAAGTGATATATTTTCTACACATACGTCCTTTTCTGGAAATAATTTTCGTAACGATTTGAAGGCGGTGCTCTAAATTTCAATCGAAACTTGCCTTGCAATAGTACAAAACGTTTTATTTTTGCTTAAATTCAGCTCTTCGTGGCAAAATACATTTTAAGATTTTTCAATTTAAATTCAGAAATCGAAACTCATTTTTAAAAATGAAAGTATTGCTCCAGAACCGTAAAACAGTATGGGAAATTTAATAAAAATCGTAAAAACTATTTTATATTAAAACTAAAAAAAAAAACTTTAAAAAAGAATCTAATTTATATCCACATATAAATGAAGCCATTTAGGTTCTTTAAATTGCAGTTTATATAAAGAAGCAAATGCGCAAACACCGACGCAATGGATAGTACATCGGAAATTACCTTTCTGATTCGTTCATCATCCTTTTTGATTAAAGTTTTAAAATTTTATTTCACACAAAACCAAAAGTTGGGTTTTTTTAATCCCTAAACAATTTATATGTTAAATCCAACCACAACTAATCCCGCTGGGTGCTGAGCTAAGTTGAGAGATGATTCGAGGCTTAGAAAGGCAAGGTTAAGAAATGTTAGCTAATTAAGAATGATTGAACGCTGAAGTGTACCATTAGATATGTTTTTTTTTTTCAAAGCCTTAATATTTAAAAAAAAAATTACTTGGCTAAGCAATCCAGCGATAATTTCATACTTGTTATCGATCCATTTTTTCCCAAGATGGCGTTTTTCAGCCAAGGCGTGTTTTTTTTAACAGTCCAATTTGGACATTAAATAAACAAATCTGTTATTGCCTAGTTTTGCAGTGATAGTTGTTTTTGGTTTGAGCTCGTGTAGCAAGGCAATTGGGCATATTTCAAAGCCAAAACAGTCATTTTCGTTCATAATTTACAAATTAAATCCCTCCAAATTATCTCAACTCCCAAAAAAATAAACATTTTGAAATAAATAATTTCAACCAAATCTGCACTAAATTATCTCCAAAATTCATTAAAATTTAAATTTCCATGCTATTGCAAATTATTGATTGATTAATGATTAGTATTTAGATAAAAATTTCTCTATGAAATAGAAAGATATAAAAACAATTAGCTACCAAACGAGCCTAGCTAATTTCGTTCATTTAATTTCGGGTATAATTTATACTAAAAAGCGTATTAAGGCAATATTTAATATTTATATTACATATGAGGTGGTTTCGTTTGACTATTCGTTGTTGTGTCTTTCTCTTTGTTCTGTGGAAATTATCTCACTTTGAAAAGTGATATGTGAATTTGTATTGGATATAATTCAAGTTGGAAATTACAGAGCTTTACGCGTTGATTTATTATTAGGTGAATAATTGTGTTCACATTTATTGCTCTCATTATTTTTGTTTTCTATTTTGTATTTATCGTGTTTCTACTTTTTTGATGCACATTTATATTATCACTGTCAAGTTAGTTAAGTACTGTTCATTGAACGCTAAGTGTAATTTTGTGAATAATTTGCCGTTATTGAAGCACTCGATGGAACTGCACTGCAACTGCAACGGAAGTACACCTCACAACATATTCGTATGAAATTTTGTGCGGTAACTTACGCTTAGTCTGATTTGGTTCATTCGATTTCATACGAAGGATATTTTAAAGTTTAATATGTTTAGTGTCAGATGTAACAATTTTGTTGTTTTTGAAAGTGGAAGAAGTTTATTTTAACACGGTTTTCATAAAATTTTCTTTAAAATATAAAAATTACGCCAATTCGGCGTGTTGGTGTAAATTACGTTTGTTTTCACCTATGTACTAACCACCCCTAATAACTTATCACAAATTTAGAACTACCGAACAATTTATAGATCTATTTATTAGGACGCAACTGTAATGGAAATCAAAGCATGAGATAAAGTCAAAAAGCCAACTTAAATGTTGCTAATAATTCATAGTGTTGCTATTGCAAGCTATTAAAATTGCTCAATTGCTCATATAGACTACTTAGGTATAGTATTCTTTAAAAGAAAGTATTAATTGTGTTTATTAATTTATTCCGGATAGGGGAATAGAAAACGAAAAAAATACAAGGAATGGAATGAATGAGAAACAAAACTAGAATAAAAAGAATGACACTTCGATGAAATGTCAAGATAATTAATCAAAAATTGCTTTTCTTTTTCATCAATGTTTAAGTATTCTCAAATGGCTAAATATGAATAGAGAATGAGAATTAAATGCATTACACTTGTGCCGTAAAGCGCTTTTTATTTTTTTTTTACAAGTATAATAAATAACACTCACGTAAATCTACCATAATCGTACTGAATGCAGTCGATGTTGCTTTAATTCCATCTTTTAAATGGATTAAACAGAATACATTCTATTGAATAAAGAAACGCAAGATTTGCATTCCCCAAGATGAAATTCGAATAATAAATAATGGAAATAAACACTATACCAAAAAGTTGTCCCTTTAAATAAGATATTCATGGGGATATTGGATATTTGTTGCCGGAAAGAGTGTACAAGTTTTTTTTAACAGATAACTAAGTTTCATTCGGGATCATGACGAAATCTAGAATGCCAAAAATCTCGAATGCCGAAAATCTCGAAAATAAAAAAAAAATATCTAGAACGCAAAAATCTCGAATCCACAAAAATCCAAAATTAACAAAAATCTCGAAAGACTCTATCTAGAAAAAAATCTCGAAAAAAATTAAAAACTCGAGATTTTTTTTTTTTGTATTTTTAACAATTAAAACTCAATAAAACATAAATACATCAGTTTACCCAATATTTTATTTTCTGAGCAAGGTACTTTTAATAAAAAAATTGTTGATATTGGCGCCTGCCGGGCGACTTTACATACCCTAAGTGGAGCGACGAAGTCGCGTGAGCGGGTTTGTCCCCGAAAGAGGGAGTTAAAATCCTGAGTTCCCGCGAAGCGGGCCACCCAAGGTGCTTTTAAACATAAAAATCTTATTTTTTTACATTCCAGATTTTTTTTTCTAGATTTTGGCATTTCGAGATTTTATTTTCTAGATATTTGTTTTCCAGATTTTTTCCATTCTAGATTTTTGTTTTCCAGATTTTCATATTCGAATTTTTAATTTCTAGATAATTGATTTCTAGATATCGTGGTAGACCCGTTTCATTCATTGATCATTGCGATAATTTTTACAATTTTAATTTCAGTTTTTTTTTTTTTATTTAAATGAACTTAAAAAAAAACAATCTGAAGGTCTAAGGACGCCATAACAAATTAAAATGCAGTTTTGCAGGGAAACGAACAAAATTCAATGAAAAAATTGTTTCAATTTTGTTGGTAGACTTGCTGGCAAATTCAGTTCTCGTTTTGTTTCTATTAAATTGCTTTCATTGCATCAAACATCGAATTTATGTTTGAACACTTGAAAGACACGAATGGGACAGGGAGAACAAATGGGTCAGTTGATTTTTAAATTCCCAGATCAGAAATTGATGACTAGGTTGGTGGAAGAGTGTACTCTAATAAACTCAACTTGGGCTTCCCTTCCTTAGAGTGATTCCGAAGGTACTTTTAGCGATAAAAAGATCTTATCTTCGCAGAAGGAAACCAAATCTTTGGATTTTTCCTCCATATATTCTAAAACAGCGACATTCGCACATTCAAAATATATTGTTAAGCTGATGAACCCACTAAAATTGGAACTTTGAAAATTAATTTTTCAAAAACTATTTCTTAGAATAAACTGGGTGACGCCGCCGTTAATTTTAAATAATTTTTTTCCATTGTAAGTCAAGTTTTTCGAAAATTGCCCCTCCCGGGGGGAAATAGACCATCTCTCCCATACCATTTTTTTGTGTCTTCTTTTAATAATTGTTTTATTGAAATACCTTAATTTTTGTAAATTATGTAGTAAGCTGAAATTGTGTGTTTTATTATTTCAGGTATGCCATTGCTGTTATATTAGCAGGAGTTCTTTTCGAAGCTGAAGCCGTAATTAATATGAGAACAAATTAAACCTATGACACTTGCTGACTTTGTGTTTTTTTTATTTTTAGCAATTTTGGAGAGAATCAGGAAATAATGGTGGGGGTATATTTATTCCTAACAGTGCAATTAGAGAACCTCCTCAAAATGCACCTCAAATTGATGAAAGTTATGCTATAATCGACACAGCCTCAGGTTACCGAACGGCCCCAAAGAATTGCACAGCGAATGGAACTTGTATACCAAAATGTTTCGCCGAGAAGGGTAATCGAGGTATGCCAGGCCCACAAGGTAGACCAGGGCCCAAAGGTCAGATGGGCTATCAGGGTGTTGACGGTCCCCCGGGTGATAAAGGTCAAAAAGGTGATCCAGGTTTGCTGGGCCCCAGAGGATTCAAGGGAGAAAGAGGTTCAGAAGGTCGTCCGGGAGTACCTGGCATGAGTGGGCTGCAAGGACATATGGGACTAGCAGGTTTACCGGGTGATAGTGGTAAAGACGGATGCGACGGTGCAGATGGTATGCCTGGTGTTCCTGGTTTGCCCGGCATGGTTGGTCCTAGGGGTTATCCTGGTAATTTGGGATCGAAAGGTGAAAAAGGTGAACCAGCTAAGGAAATTGGTGATTTTGCTAAGGGAGACAAGGGTGAACCGGGTTTCATGGGAAGATCTGGTCTACCCGGAAATGATGGACCAGTTGGAATAAAAGGTGATCGTGGTGATACGGGTTCTTATGGTCAACCTGGTCCACGTGGTGATCTTGGTATAAAAGGAGAAAAGGGTGACTCATGCATTGCGCCACCTGTGCCAGGACAGAAAGGAATCAAGGGTGAAAAAGGAGATTCAGCACCTTCTAATGCACCTTTAAGAGAAGGACCATCACAATGGATTGGAGCTAGAGGTGATGTGGGTGAAAAAGGAGAGCCAGGTTTACAGGGTGATAAGGGTGATATAGGATACCCAGGGGTAGCCGGAAATGATGGATCTAAGGGCGAAAAGGGTCTTCCGGGACCATCTGGAGACAGAGTGAGTAAAATATCGTAGTATTTTTTAAGTGTTTTCACTTCATTTTTCTTTATTAAGGGTCGACAAGGTAATTTCGGTCCACCTGGGCCTGCTGGTCAAAAAGGTGATCGTGGAGAAATTGGCTTGAGTGGGTTAAATGGAATGCCAGGATCAAAGGGAGAACCGGGAAGACCAGGTAATCCTGGTGCACAAGGTTTGATTGGACCTGCTGGACCACCCGGTGGTGGAAGGGGAACTCCAGGGCCTCCAGGCCCTAAGGGCCCACGAGGCTTCCGAGGAACACCTGGACCAAAAGGATTAGATGGCTACCCTGGTCCACCAGGAGTGCAAGGTCCTCCAGGACCTAAAGGTGGTCCAGGTTTGCCTGGTCGCGCCGGTGTTGAAGGCGCCCCTGGTGAAAAAGGAGATAAAGGAAGCCTTGGCCAACCGGGAAATCCTGGACCACTTGGCCCACGAGGGCACACAGGTCCACCAGGTCCCGAAGGAATGAAAGGAGAGCCTGGTACGCCTGGAATTGGAATACCTGGATTTAAGGGTGATATTGGAACACCTGGGTATGTTAATTTTTGTTTTTTAGGTTCTTATAACTCATATTAATTTTTTTGTTCTAGGCGTCCTGGAAATCAAGGAATTAAAGGAGAACGTGGCTTTACTGGTGCCCCTGGTGCTCCTGGTGATTCTCAACTTGGACAGCCTGGTTCACCCGGTCGTCCTGGAAGGCAGGGAGAAAAGGGTGATATTGGAAGATCTGGGCAGCCTGGACAAAAGGGTGAAACTGGACCGAAAGGTGATTTAGGTGGGAGATGTATTGATTGTGCACCAGGACAAAAGGGAGCAAAAGGTGAACGAGGATTTGATGGAGCCGATGGCTTACCCGGAAATCCTGGTCCACCAGGAGAAATAGGCTTTCAAGGAGAACGTGGTGATGATGGTCTTCCTGGACCTATGGGAGACATTGGAGAGCGAGGTATTGATGGCTTACCTGGCTTACCAGGACCCGAAGGTCCTGCTGGACGTGATGCTATAATTAACCGGGACCTTACTAAGACTGAAAAAGGATCAAGGGGAGAAAAAGGATTAAGAGGCTTCCCTGGATTGAAGGGTGACCAAGGAGAATATGGACAGCCTGGTATGCCTGGTCTAATGGGAGAGTCTGGGAAAAGAGGTGATAAAGGTTTAACTGGAGTTCCAGGCCAAGATGGATCACCAGGCGCACCTGGAAGGGATGGATTTGTCGGACCTAAGGGTGAAAGTATCAAAGGAGAACAGGGTCGCCCTGGTTATGATGGCCAAAAAGGTGAAAAGGGTGATACTGGAATCTATGGCCTTAAGGGAGAGCCTGGTACTTGTGATATGGACGAAACTAAATTACCACCAAAAGGAAACAAGGGAGAAAAAGGTTACGACGGAAGTCCTGGACCTATGGGACCGATGGGAGAGAAGGGTGATATTGGTAGAACTGGCGCTAAAGGTGAACAAGGCTATCAAGGTCCGCGTGGACCCGTTGGTCCGAGAGGATTAACAGGACCTCGGGGCGATAAGGGCAACCAGGGCCCTATTGGATTCCCAGCAGCTCCTGGAAAAGATGGTTCTAGAGGAATTCCTGGCAGAACCGGAGATCGCGGTCAAAAGGGAGAACAAGGTATAGCCGTTGCTGGACCTCCAGGACCAAGAGGTAATGATGGTCAACCCGGTCAAACGGGAGATCGTGGGTTCCCCGGAAATGATGGTTTACCAGGACCTGAAGGGCAAGTTGGCTATCCGGGAGATAAGGGTGATTCTGGCTTGCCAGGTAGTCCCGGACAACCTGGTCCGATAGGTGAAAAGGGAGATATGGGGCCGATTGGACCTATGGGACCCCCTGGACCACGAGGCTCTCCTGGTGTTGACGGAGTACAAGGTCGCGAAGGTACTAAGGGAGAACCTGGTAACCCTGGACTAGTTGGTATGCCTGGAATAAAGGGCGAACGAGGCGCAATCGGTATCGATGGCCCTAAAGGTTTTACTGGACCTAATGGACTTCCTGGTGTTCGGGGAGCCCCTGGAAAAACTGGAATACCTGGTATCAAAGGAGATAAGGGAGAACGTGGCTTAAATGGTGAAAATGGGCTGACTGGCTACCGCGGTCCTCAAGGACCGCAAGGTTTACAGGGTTTAAAGGGTGACATTGGACCAATTGGACCCCATGGAGCCGATGGACTTCCAGGATTAAATGGAGAAAAAGGAGACCTTGGATTACCAGGATTGACAGGACCACCTGGTTTGCCTGGAGACGCATCTGAAAAAGGACAAAAAGGAGAACCTGGATTCCCAGGTTTACGTGGTGTTGATGGAGCCAATGGAACACCTGGTTATCCAGGAGAACAGGGACTGCCAGGTATGCCTGGATTTGGAATGCCAGGATCTACAGGACAGAAGGGTGAGCCTGGAAGAGATGGACTTGACGGTCCACCCGGTTTAACTGGATCAAAAGGTGATCGTGGATATCCAGGCCAAATCGGAATTAAAGGTGAAAAAGGTATAGAGGGAAGACCAGCTCCTCCTGCTTTACCTTGCGTTGATGGGGCACCAGGTGAACCAGGTATCCAAGGACCACAAGGATTCCCAGGTCCACAAGGTTTGAAAGGTGAACCAGGCCTAAATGGCTTTGAAGGTATTGCAGGTGAAAAAGGAGCACGAGGTCTAACCGGTATTGCTGGCGCTCCTGGTCTCAAAGGAGAACGTGGATATCCTGGACCTGCTGGGTTAAATGCTGAACCTATCACACTCGTTGGCGAGAAAGGTGAACCTGGTGAATTTGGAATGACTGGACTCCCAGGAGCAACTGGAATGAAGGGTTATCCTGGTTTAACTGGACGTGATGGGGCAAAGGGTGAACGCGGATTCCCTGGACCTCAAGGTTTACCTGGTTTAAATGGTGTTATTGGTCAGAAGGGTGACACGGGGCCAATGGGTGAACAAGGATTACCTGGAATAGCTATTAAAGGTGAGAAAGGTTTGCCTGGACGTGCAGGAAAGAATGGACGTGTAGGTATGATTGGCCATTCTGGAATCAAGGGTGAAAAGGGTCTTCCAGGATTAGCTGGAATGCCTGGAAATGTTGGTCTACCAGGAAAAATGGGTCCTCAAGGTGAAAAAGGAGAACGTGGTCTAATGGGTCTTCCTGGAACGGATGGACAAGATGGATACCCTGGACCGATGGGTCCAAAAGGTGACCGTGGATATCCCGGTGAGAGGGGAGCTCGAGGAATGCCTGGATTTGAAGGACAAAAGGGAGACAAGGGTAACCAAGGCATTGAAGGAAGACCTGGTGCTAATGGATTCCAGGGTGTGAAAGGTGATCGCGGTTTAATTGGTCTTGATGGTCTTCCTGGCCCAATGGGTCCCATGGGTGAAAAAGGTTCTACTGGTCCAAAAGGACATGATGGACGTGATGGTACACCTGGTATTCGAGGTCAAAAGGGTGAACCTGGACTTGTACCACCACCAGGACCAAAGGGTGAACCAGGCCAACCTGGATATGACGGTGTAAAAGGTGATACTGGTTTCCAAGGATTGCGAGGTCTTACAGGTGCACAAGGAGATCGAGGTGACAAAGGCGATCAAGGTCCACAAGGACTCCCCGGAGTTGCTGGACGACCTGGTATAAAAGGAGATATTGGCTGGCCTGGTGCACCTGGCCGCGATGGTGCCGAGGGAGCTATTGGATTTAAGGGTGAGCAAGGAGAAGCATGTGCTCCAGCACCTGATTATCTCACAGGAATACTCCTTGTAAAACATAGTCAAACTGAGAAAATCCCAGAATGTGAAATTGGTCATACTCAATTGTGGAATGGCTACTCTCTGCTTTATGTCGATGGCAACGATTATGCACATAATCAAGATCTCGGATCACCAGGATCATGTGTTCGTCGATTTTCAACATTGCCAGTAGTGGCTTGTGGTCAAAATAATGTTTGCAACTATGCTTCACGCAACGACCGCACTTTCTGGCTTTCAACTTCAGCGCCCATTCCAATGATGCCAGTACAAAACACCGAGATGAAGAAATATATCTCCCGCTGTGTGGTTTGCGAGGTACCAGCTAATGTGATTGCTGTTCATAGTCAATCGCTAGAAGTACCACGCTGTCCAGGTGGATGGGATGATCTATGGCAGGGCTACAGTTTTGCCATGGTAAGCCACATTTTTAAAATTTAAATTTTTACTATTCAAGATTTTTTAAACATTCTGTCTTTAGCACACGGGTGTCGCAAATGGTGGTGGTGGTCAAGATCTTTCATCGCCTGGTTCCTGCCTTGAAGACTTTAGAGCGACGCCATTTATCGAGTGCAATGGCGCCAAGGGACATTGTCACTATTATGAAACACAAACCAGCTTCTGGTTGGTTACTGTCGAAGAACACCAACAGTTCATTAAGCCTGAACAGCAAACACTTAAATCAGGAACACTGAGACAGAGGGTATCAAGATGCCAAGTGTGTATTAAGAAATCGACATAAGTCCAAGGCTACAGACAAACAAAAGAAAAATCGTTTCCAAAAAATATACCGGTAATTTAGAGTTTTTCTGAAATAAGAAAAAAATCTTCGTATTCCTACCACTACTTGTTTAATTTTTTTTATAATTAAATGTGTACACAATAACTTTTAAATTTACTTTTGTTTGTTTGTTTGTTAGAAGCAAAAAAAATATTTTAGATTGATATACCTAAGAATGACCCAGTTAATAGAAATATCTTTTGTAATATATAACTTAGAAAATTAACACAGCCAATTGTTTATACCTAACTTTTTTATATATTTATATTGTGAAATATATAGATATATAAATACATTCATACATATATAACTTCTTATTTCATTTTTTAATTTTAAATTATAGAATCTAATATCTTTTGTTCAAAGTTCTTTTTTTATTATTCTTCCTTAAGTGCTATACACCAAATTATTTTGTATGCGATAAATAAAACTAAATATCAACTTTTTACTGTGAATAAAGCAAATTGTTAAAAATTACGCAATAAAACAATCACTTACCTTTTGTATGAAAATATGCTGCCTAAAAGTTGGTTAAACAAATTTACTGCCAGTTTTTTTTTTTTTTATTTTAGAAAAGAAAATGTCTAACATACAATTATTCAAAAAGAAATAAAAAATAAAATGGTGAACAATTATATTTTTAGCTTGTAAAATTATATGTAATTATTTTTTTGTATGAAATCAAAAATAAATATAATTTAAATATGTTATGATTTACATATGTGCCAAGCATAAAAACATAAGTGAATTTAAACTAATTTTAATTGTAGTTACACACAATATCAAAAAAATAAAACAATGAAAAAAAAAACAGAAAATAAACAAAAATAAGCTTTTTTTATCAGTTGGGTTAAGTTTAAGAGTAAGAGTCTCTCACTATATATTTTTTGAGTTTAAAATCTTTTAAGTTATGAGTGCTCGGTGAATACCAGCCTATAATGTTTATAAACTATTAACAAGATCTTGCAGATTGTAGGTGAAAAACAAATCCTGTTTTTTAAGGAAAGCAAATTACCCAATGCTCTCACTTTTTATTTCTAATTTCTAAAAAATATAATTGACATTATTAGGTGAAGTTTATTTTAATAGCTAACTTCATATTTTTTGTTCTTTTAAGCATTAAAAAATATGTTTTACTTTTACCAAACGAAAAAGGATTAAAATCAAATAAGCAGAAAATCTTACTGGCATCTCTGTTGGTGAAATACTTCTTGTCCAAGAGTAAGACAGTCTTCTTTGCAACTTGCTGAGAAAATTATTCATATTTCAAATTATTCAAAATTTAAAAGAAGTATAACTTGAATAACAATAATATAAACAATAAGAGGAAGGGGGAAAAAAATCTGAAAAAGAATATAAAAAGCTGAAGGTAACATCGTCACCAAAACAGTTTATTGGATTCGGAATTTTAGACAGGAAATCATTGATGAAAATAAGATAACAAAACTAAAAATCAGATTTTGTTCGAAAACGGCTACGACGATTTTTCTGAAAAAAAAATCAATAAATTTAAAAAAATACTGACTCACTTTTAATGCAAAAAATTTCAATATATTGGAGGTATCGTTACCTCCCATAACATATTAAATGTTTTTTTTTATGACTTCCTTGTTTTAAAAAAAAAAACATTGTTTATTAATTTGTATAGTTTGACGTGCATGCTTTTTATAAGAGTTGACGAGAAATATCTGTGTTATTGTTTTCAACAAAATATTTATTTGGTAATATTTTTTTTTTAAAGGGGTGATATGTGATAATACACTTGCTGTTAGGCTGCCAAGCTTTGAAGGTTTTGAATGAATCAATAACATTTGGATGGGCTCCAACAAGATTTTATAGGCTGAAGTTATAGATATTTTACGACTACCAGACCGATTGTAAGTGGTGCTAGATCTTAAATCGTTTAATTTGAAATAATTATTAAACTTCTTGACTAGCGGGAACTTCAAATTAAGCCAAACTCGATCTCAAAGCCATATGCAGTACGTATTACGAACAACGATGATCACCAAACGATAACGTTCCGACATATAGTCTTGCTTCACGTAAAACTATAGCGAACGAAAGTTTGAAAAAATCTAAGCATTTTTTACCTAGATGTTGGTGGTCCGTCTATTAAATTTATTTAAATCCGAATTGGGGTTCAATTTAATTTATTGAAATGAGGCCATGAAACCGGGGAGGAAAAATGAAACCAGGCCCGCGTGGTCTTACCTCATTTTAAAAATGAAATAAGGTCGCAATTGCTTTACTTTATTTTTCAAAATTTAATGAGGCCGAGATCTAATAAAACTGTTTTTAACCAGCGAAAATTGATTTATTTATGGGATTATTTTGTTAGGTGTATTTTATTATCTATATGGATCTTGTTTATCTTTTAACACGTAAAACAAAAACAATATTAGATCCTGTTTCTATCCGGATGCGTTTCTAACACCAACATTTAGTTTTCGTTCTGAAAACCAGTTCCAGTTCCAATAGTTGATCCTTAGTGTGAAAAAAAGGCCAAAGAACTACCTGAAAATAAAACAGCATAAGGAAAAAAGAGACAAAATTTATAACACAATTGTCATACACAATTGTCATACACTTGTAAATTATATTTATCGACTCACTGATGCAAGCATTCTGCCCGTCATGTCAAAATACCACGATCCGGCGGCCGGCGGGCCGTTCGATAAATTTATATGGAAAAAATAGACCACCGCGTTCTTTGTAAGATTATAGAAAGATCGCTGGACCGGGTTCTGTTTGACAAGGCCCTAAGCACTTTTGAGTTTAAGAGCCTTTTAACTCAACACATAAAAGGGAAAGTTTTGTGACCTAATGACGCAGGATTCTCTGAGTTGAGAGGGTCTTAAAGTTAAAGGGGCATATTCATAGTCAAACTTTAGTCCCGAGTCCAACTGACTGGCCTCGAGTCTAAAGCTAACTCACAGGTTAGAAACAGCTGCTATTCATAAAGAAATTCGCAGCTCTGTTTAATAAAAATTAGCTTAGGAGAGACAAAGAAACAACTTGTCAGACAACTATGAATATGCCCCAAAGCCGCTTGATGAGTACCAGCCAAAGATCCAGTTTTTAAGTGCTAAGTTAAACCAGAGTTAGTTAACCCCGCAAATTAAATGATAACTCCATAAGCTTCTTTTTTTTTGGTGGAGGATGAATGCAGATGGTCCTTAAATAAACTCGTAATATAATATTAATAAACCAAAACTTTTTTTCCATGGCTGACTCAACATCTGTATTTGTGAGTTAATTCAAGGTTAACTGCAATCTCACACTTAAAACCTGTGTCTAAAATCACTAATTGCACAATGCAATTCCTATAAAAAGCTTTGAGTTGTTGCTCAGGCAACAGAGCGGGATATATCCTGCATGCGGCACTATATCTAAAAAATTATACATGTAGACAAAAATGTCTGACGGGTCGAAAAATTGAGATAAGAACTATTTCAAATATTAGCAATATTATGAAATTGTAATACATACATACTTCATTCTTATTCTTTAACATTCCTTATTATCATGTTAAGAAGATTAAAAATCAAGGCTACACATTTATTTTTAATACGACTGCATGCTTTTGAGTGTGAAAAATACAATTAATTTTCATTTCATTTTCATTTCATTTTTTATTAAATTTAGGACACGCGATTTTCTTTTAAATGAATGAAATATTCTTAATGGAACATAATATTTTGAAGGTATTAGTGTGACCTTCAATAAAACAGAGATCAAAACGCTTATAGAAACAATGTTTGCTATCAGCCAAAATTATAAAACATTATGTGTGAAGTGTGATTTGATTATTATTCGTATAGGCATATTATTTCAGCACTTTTTAGAGGCATTTATACAAATCAATAAAAATCGGTGTTGTTGAAGTTGCAAGATCGTTGTCTTTTCGACACTGAATTTTTCTTGTGGCACGGTGACAGGAATTCATATGTATGGCAGTAAGAGCTAATTGAAAAACTTTCTAAGAATTTAACAGGCTTTTAAGTTTTAAAATAACGTTTGATCCTGTTAAATATTTGTGCAATCAATAGGGAATGTTGTTAAAAGAAATAGGAGGATAGAATAGATTTTTGTTGGCATGGTGGATTGAAAAATTTTATGAACGTTTTTCCAAAAAAGCTTAAAATTGATAGAATTATGTAGGATTTCAAATAGCTTTGCATTAAATTACCTTGCAAATTTTGCCATTCTTTAAAAGCTAATTGTATGAAAAAGTTGCTCATTGAATAAAAGTCATACACAGAAAGAGAATGAACAAAAGCAAAATTGATCGAAGTGAGGAAATTTGTTATAAAAACACTTTTTCTGTTATTTGCGAAATTACTCCATTTCGTAGTTAATATATCCAACCAAATTTTCACGAAATCATCTCGAAAATATTAGATGGGCGCACTCTGGGAAATATCAATTTGAATGCTATTGTAAACCAGCCACATAAATTTGAAATGTCTCTATGAACTGAAAGAGAGGACAACAATGACAAAATTAGCTGATTTGTAAAAAAAACGCTTTTTTAGTAATTTGAGAATATCTCATTTCAGCTCTAGTGTTTCTTCAATCATTCATAATATTATCTTTTACGAACTGAGCGATTATGGTGATATGTTAAATGAAAGAGCTTCTTTTTATCTACATATATGTATATGTATGGGCATTGCTGATACCCAGTGCCAGTATCCCCATAGCAGGAGCGGTTTTATATTAATAAGAACATAAATTATTAAACTGTTTGGCAATATTTATCAGTCTTTAAGTTTCAAAATAAAAAAAATAAACACAAAAAATTACCAAAAAAACAAAAAACCTAACATCAATTTTGATCGGTTTTAAATCATCAAAATTAAAATTTCGAATTATTTCGAGTCGAAATTCTAGCAAAACCACTGATTTTATTCGTCCCCAACCCTACCTTTAGCTAAAAAAAATAATACAGCAACCGAAAGAATATTGATACATTATACCTTATTAAATTTTCAATACTCTCACACGAATAGAAACGCCAGTAATAGAAAAATTAGCAGACAAAAAACATTTACTTTTACCTTTAGAAAACTAAAGAACTGAACTTCAAAACGATTTTTGAAGCAAAATTAGAGTTCTTTTCTTTGAGCATCGATATCGAAGAATCATCTAATGATCACACAACAAAAAGGAGGACAGTTTTAAAAAGTGGTATAAATTCTCTATAACAAAAAATTAATTTAAAAAAACTGAAATTTCGAACTTTTTTTTAATTTAATCGGAACAGAAAGCAATTGCTTTCCGCTGAGTCCAGAAATCCTTAATCCATTTATTAGTTAAGCTGAGAATAAGATTAAAAAAACTTAATGTTTGTAGCTAATTAATACATTTATTTGGCTTAAAAAAATACAAAAAATGTACAACTACTGACAATTTTATCAAGTTTGAAGTTGATCGGTTGATTTTAACGATTTTATAAATATTTAAAGTCAAATGTGCCTGCCTACGAGCATATCAGAAAAACAAAGGTATTCGACGGGAGCGTGTTGAATTTCCGGTTTCATACTTTTGCTTTTCAAAATTTCTTTCTCTTCTTCTATATTTTCTATATTTAGTATTGAAGTTAACAAAATTTTAATTCATCTAACAATAACGCACACATTTATTCTTATCATTTAATGATATTCACTAATCTTAATTGAATTTTTCTTTAGCATTACAATATATATAAATTTTGGCAATCTAAATTTCGGAAGCTTTATCACCATGCACATGACCTAATGTCACCTCAAAATTTGATGTTAAGTTTTCATCTTCTGCGAACTATTTGCGATTAAGACAAAATTAGTATATTGTCGCCTTTAAAACATGTATGGCCGTTCGGTTGTTAAATAGCAAAGCTTCCGTTTTTTTTTGCTTTCGAATTTAAATATAATCGTTCGTGTGGTGTCAGTGTGCTAGTGTTTCGATTTTAACATTAACGAAAACTGTTGCAACCAATGCAACCACCGTAAAAAAAAAAAAATTTTTAAATCACTACAGTTTATATGAAATAGTTAATTTTTATATTTTTAATAACTGAAATTAAAAATATAACCGGATACAAGCAAGAGGAGCAATCACATCAAGCACTTCTATAAAACCAAGTTGGGGCGATGAGTCCCCGAGAAACATGGTAAGATAAAAATTAAATTTTTTTAAAACTCAAAATGTGTTAGATTAAAAAAAAGAGTACCTTCTGTAGCTCGAAGAACTGAAAACGTCATTATTCAAGCGATAACGTTAATACGTTACGTTTTTCACGAATCGCGCCAGTTTTATTAAGCCAAATGAGGTAATTTAGTTGATAATGTACATTTCCAAATGATATAATTTCAATAAAATTTTAAGAAATTATCTCGGATATATGATGAACGCATTCAGACAAATACAAATTTTAATGCTATTTAAAATGTCTCTATATGAAATAGAAAGAGAAAACAACAAGTAGCTGTCAAACGGAATAAGGTCACTTGTGATGAAGACGCTTTTCTAGCAATTTATGAAACTAGTACTAGCAACTAGGTTCTAGTTTAAAACTCATGGTTTTATCTAACCCTGACAAAGAACGTTACAATTTAATCATTAAAAATAGAAAATATTTTGATGTTCTCGTATCCCTGTTCAATTTTTAATTTTAAGAACTGTCGTATTTTCACATATCATTTTAAGTTCATAGCTCAAGGTTAGAAATAACTTCTGCCAAAGTTTTTGATATGTGCTCAGTTCCGTTCGTTCCACACTTACTCGTTCCATCCAATATGTGTGTAGTGCTTACGTCAGAAAAAATGAACCGATAAGAACGCATGGTGACCAAAAATTACTAATATTTTTTTTTGAAGAATGTTATATAGTACAAATTCGGGTCTATATGGACTAATGACATAATTTAAAATCAATATAGCTCTCGGTTTTCAGTTTCTCTTTCTAAAGTGTAAATGATAAGCTTATGTGAATAAACCACCGACCGCACCGACACCGCGTGTTTTTGAAGAAATCTTTCTGAGGCGATCGCAGAACATTGTAGGCAATGGAATGGGTCCGTACGGAATGAAGCGGCTACAGAATATATGTACATGAAACGTGACTTTAAAATATTCTGCCCGTCCTTTTATAACTGAAACGAAACTAAAATATTTAAGTCGATCATATGTAACATTTTATGATGAGGAAAAAGGAGATCACGAGATTAAGAAGAATAACATATTAGCAAATGGCTCTAACCGACTTAATAGGCCAGGATATTAACTGGCCCCGAATTCCCTCGGATGAGTTTAATGTAGATCTTTTAACCTAGGTTATTTTCTTTGAGTTAGATCGGAGATATGAAAAGGTGATATTTTGTTAGTAGATTTGTTATTTGTTCAACTCATAAAATAATTACTCACAAAAAATTAAAAAAAATACAAAAAAAATGACTAAAATTAAAAATATGAGCAAAGCCAAGAAATTAGCCGATAAAACTTTTAGTCCTGGAGTGTTCGATGTAAAATAATAACCTCAGCAGCGCTGGGTTTCCTCTTCCAGTACCTTGTTCCCTGAGTTTCCACACACACAATTACTCATACAATTTTTTTCAATTTTCTAATAAAAGACTGAACAAATCACGTGTTAAATACAACAACAACTACTAATCCTAAGAGGGCATAGCGTTACACAAGGATTTTTCGGGGCATCACCTAATGCCCGGATAGAGATGAGGCACATTGGGGAAACCCAATTTTTTTCCGCGATGGTGTCGTTCAGCTTGATGATGTTTTTTTTTTTTAATGTCCATTGGGGCTAAAAAAAACGTTCTTAAAAAATTGAAGGTTTCAATTGAAACAACAAGACTTAGGTGAGCCACCACCAAAGCAAATTTCATGTTTGTTGTCAGCTAAAGTTTCTTCACATAGAGTCAGAGATTCTAAGATTTGAGACAAGCATTTATTTTGTTGGCAGCAGTTGATCTTGGAATCACTGGCAGTGTTTGTCGGATATCGCCAGACATTGAAATCATTGCGACTTCAAAACATATCGAGTGCGAGTCCTGGGTGATGATTTTCTATGCTGATAAAACTTTGGCCATTGCGGATTTTTTTTTTTTGCAATATAACATGATGGTTCTTCATTAGTTTTGAAGATTTAACGACAATTTTAATGCTAATAAAATGTACGTCTCGTACCTCATCCTTCTACCAATGTGGCAGCTATTCAAGAAGAAGCAACTACAACAGCAATGTTGGATCTCGCACGAACAGTGGCTAAAACTACTGACATGAGAATGTCTTACCAGATCTACCAGGGGCACCTATGAAATGGAAACCACCATTTCCATCATCAATTGTTGCGTTTTGATAAACCACGTTTTATGTCACATCCCACGTCTATGTTCTATGTCCGTTACATGGTTCTAAGCTACGGCCAACCAATAAACAGCCAAATCGGTTTATGCATTTTTGAGTTATAATAATTTTACTAGCATATATTTTATATACACGTGATAGATATTATATTTAACGAAAAAAATTATTACTAACATTAAAATTTCTATTTACAGGTTTGCATTCGCAACAATTCTGTTAGGAACTCTTATTGGAGTAGCACAAACTGTAACTACATAAAATGTCATAATTAGAACAATATCAAATTTTAAAAATTAAATCCTAATCAATCTTTCAGCAGCAATATCGTCAATCACCAAACAATGACGATAGTGTTTACTATGCCAACAGATATCAACCTTCAAATGCAATCGATGTTCCGCCTAGTTCGTTTAATAATAATGCCATAAAACTAAATAGTACAGGCAATGAAATAAAACAAAAAAACAAAAATTGTAAGGGAAATGTGAGTTGTATACCAAAATGCTTTGCCGAGAAGGGAAATCATGGGTACCCTGGACCACAAGGCCCTACTGGTCTCAAAGGAAATGAGGGCTATCCAGGTTTGGATGGAACATTGGGCGAAAAAGGACAAAAGGGAGACCCAGGTCCAATTGGTCCCCGAGGTTTTAAAGGTGTTATTGGCTTTCGTGGATATCCAGGTATTGATGGAATAGTAGGTTTACAAGGAGTTGGGGGTCCGCCCGGAGCACCAGGTATACATGGACGTGACGGTTGTAATGGAACAAAGGGTTTCGAAGGTATGCCTGGAAGGCCAGGAGATTTAGGCCCAAGAGGTTATCAGGGCCGTTTTGGTTTAAAGGGTGACAAAGGAGAACCATTAAGAGAAATTGGAGATTTTGACAAAGGTGACCAAGGTGAACCAGGTATCGAAGGGAGCTCTGGCCTACCCGGATTAAGAGGAAAGAAAGGCCAGATGGGTGATCGTGGCCTAATGGGAAGCTTAGGATCTGAAGGCCCAGATGGTTATATTGGTGTTAAGGGAGACAAAGGAGAAATGTGTATTCCTATGCCTCATCCTGGAATAAAAGGAGAAAAAGGAGCAAAAGGAACACCAACTCCATCACATGAACTGAAAATGAAATATGGTGATACGATACTAATTGGCGAAAATGGCGATACCGGTGAGAAAGGTTCACCAGGTTTACTTGGTATAAAGGGAGACTTTGGTCCAGCTGGACAAGCTGGACAATCTGGAATAAAGGGTGAAAAAGGTCTTCCTGGACCAACTGGACAAAGAGTGAGTATTTTTGATGTTATACGGCGCATTATTGAAAAAAAAACAATTAAATACAAAATAAAAATACTATTTCTTTTTTTTTTATTTTACTTTGTATCGGTAGGGACGTCAAGGCAATTTTGGACCACCAGGTTCACTTGGTTCAAAAGGTGATCGCGGAGAAACTGGTTTAAATGGTTTAGATGGCTTATCTGGGGAAAAAGGAGAACGTGGAGTACAAGGCTTACCAGGTAGTCAAGGTTTTAGGGGCCCTCAAGGTGCTCCAGGTGGTGGACGGGGGTCTCCTGGACAACAAGGCCCTAGGGGAGAACAAGGTCATAAGGGTGAGCAGGGTCCGGATGGTTTAGACGGACCTGAAGGACTACAAGGTCCAATAGGGCCAATTGGATCAAAAGGTGGTAGAGGCTCAGCTGGGTTAAGCGGCTTAGAAGGATCACCTGGCGAAAAGGGAGAAAAGGGTGACAAAGGTAGGCATGGAAACCTGGGTGCACCAGGCCCTGAAGGTTTCATAGGACCTCCCGGAAATGACGGAGAAAAGGGCGTCTCTGGAAATCCTGGATATGGCGTTGAAGGCTTTAAGGGTGAAACTGGAATATTAGGGTAAGTCTCTTACATTTGCTTATAGTGTTCAATTTTTCATGAATGTTACATTTTGCAGCGCAAATGGGAATAAGGGTGCAAGAGGTGATCGTGGCTTTCAAGGTTTGAAGGGTGTATCAGGTGACTCTAAACTAGGGAAACCTGGTATAGCTGGTGAAACTGGAAGAATTGGTGAAAAGGGAGAACGGGGGTTCACAGGAATAAGAGGTCAAAGCGGGGATAAGGGGAAAAAAGGGGATCTTGGTGGAAAATGCTCGGACTGTAAGGATGGAGAAAAAGGAGATAAAGGTGAACGTGGTTTAGAAGGAAAAAATGGATTACAAGGGAAGATAGGGACAACTGGAGGAGAAGGTTTACCAGGTGTGAATGGCGATGATGGCATTGAAGGAAGCATGGGTCCCAGTGGTATAAAAGGAAAGGATGGTTTGCCAGGATTACCCGGAGATGATGGTCCTCCCGGACGAAATGAACTAGTTAACTTGAGTTTGATTATTAATGAAAAAGGTTCCAAAGGTGAACGTGGACTAAAAGGTATTGTTGGAGAAAAGGGAAGCCAGGGAGAATATGGCTTGGACGGACCGCAAGGTTTGCAAGGCTTAACTGGACCAGCAGGATTCAAAGGTTCAACTGGAGAAGAAGGTAAAGAAGGACCTCCAGGAAACCCGGGCATGGATGGAAGGCAAGGACTAAAAGGTGATAGCATAAAAGGTGAAAGTGGACTGCCCGGTGTTGATGGCGAAGTAGGTGAAAAGGGATCGACAGGGCCCCCTGGACCATTTGGAGATCCAGTCAATTGTAAGCCTGATCCAGTGACTATGAGATTTAAAGGCAACAAAGGCGAAAAAGGTATTGAAGGCAGAATAGGACGAATGGGGCCTTTAGGTGAAAAAGGTCAGAGAGGATTAGATGGAGAAAAAGGTGATGAAGGCATTGTTGGTAATCCCGGTTTGGCAGGTGCTCGAGGACAAATTGGGCCGCGAGGTCAAAAGGGAGACGAAGGACCAATTGGATTTAAAGGAAGCCCAGGTGGAGTTGGAATGCCCGGATTTCCTGGAATGCTTGGCGAAAGCGGTCAAAAAGGTGAACAAGGAATATCTTATAATGGGCCACCAGGAAATGTCGGTAATATTGGCCCTAAAGGTAACAAAGGTGAACGTGGGTCACAAGGATTATATGGGCAGCTAGGAATTGATGGTGCAAACGGATATCTTGGAGACAAAGGTGAAACAGGTCTTCCTGGGCTCCCAGGCTCAATTGGAGATACTGGACCAAGTGGTGATCCTGGCCCTGTCGGCCCACAAGGTAATAGGGGACTAAAAGGATTGCCTGGTATAGATGGAGTTCAAGGACGAAGAGGTGTAAGTGGTGAAGTTGGAATTGCGGGACCAGTAGGCATGCCAGGTTTAAAAGGAGTAATTGGTGAAATTGGCAAGTTTGGCCCAAAGGGTAACACAGGATACTCTGGTCGCGCTGGAATTAGAGGATCTCAAGGAAAAATTGGTATATCGGGATCGAAGGGAGATAAAGGTGATAGCGGCTCAACTGGTGAGGATGGTATTCAAGGACCAATTGGTTTCCCTGGCCTTAATGGTTTAGTAGGTCTCAAAGGGGACACAGGACCAATGGGTTATCCTGGAATGGACGGGCCACCTGGATTAGATGGAGAAAAAGGTGATCTTGGTGTTAAGGGTTTGGAGGGAGACCCTGGTTTCCCGGGACATGTAAGTGAGCAAGGCGAAAAGGGTGAACCTGGGACGGATGGTCTCATGGGTGCCAATGGTCAAGATGGAACCCAAGGCCCACGCGGACCCAAGGGAATACCAGGTGCTTATAGTACTGGTACAGTTGGAGATGTAGGAGAAAGAGGTGAACCTGGTAGAATGGGGGCAGTGGGGTCACCTGGTCAAGATGGAACGAAAGGTGATAAAGGATTTATGGGAACCACTGGCGACAAGGGTGACAAGGGAGATGCTGGATTGTCAGCCATTCCTGGCCTTCCATGTTTGGATGGATTACCTGGGGACTCCGGACCAAAAGGTGAAGAAGGTCGTCCAGGTATTATCGGACAAAAAGGAGATCCCGGTCTTAATGGTTCTGATGGCAATAAAGGACAGAAAGGAGAAACAGGAGATATGGGTATTTTGGGAGACGCTGGTGTCAAAGGAGATCGTGGATATCCAGGACTAAATGGTTTTGACGCTAAGCCTATAATTGAAATGGGGGAAAAGGGCAGTATAGGAGAAGTAGGACAGCCTGGTGTTCCTGGTTTTAATGGACAAAAAGGTGAAATTGGTCTATCTGGAAGTAATGGGGAAAAGGGCAACGTAGGCCTACCGGGACTGGATGGCTATCCTGGCTTAAATGGATATCAGGGGGACAAGGGTGACCAGGGTCAAGACGGTGAGCCTGGATTACCAGGTATAGCAACCAAAGGTGAAAAGGGTCTTACAGGACGATTAGGAAGAGATGGACGTTATGGTCCTATAGGCCCAGTCGGTCAAAAGGGTGAGAAAGGTTGGGCTGGCTCAACTGGAATAGATGGAAATATTGGTTCACCTGGCTTACAGGGTTTGCAAGGAGAAAAAGGTTCAAAGGGTTTAACTGGACCTGCTGGAAAGGACGGACAAGAAGGTTTTACTGGACAAACAGGACTAACAGGTGATATTGGACTCAAAGGTCAGAAAGGAGACATTGGTTTAGATAGTTTCAAAGGTGAAAAAGGAGACAAGGGTGATATAGGCGTTCAAGGCCGACCTGGACGTGCCGGATACCAAGGACAAAAGGGAAATCCTGGATTTCCTGGACATGAGGGATCAATAGGTTCGATTGGTCTACAGGGTGAAAAGGGAAATTCTGGTCCCAGAGGTTACACGGGACTAGATGGTAATCCTGGCCCTCGAGGTGAAAAGGGTGAACAAGGTCCTCAACCAGTTCCTGGTCCAAAAGGAGAACCAGGATTATACGGATTTAATGGAATAAAAGGAGAAATAGGTTTAAAAGGTATTCGTGGAGTTACCGGACTACAAGGCGAACGGGGAGAGAAAGGACAAGAAGGACTTCAAGGGATATCCGGGAAAACCGGACAACCAGGTCCAAATGGAGATTTAGGTTTGCATGGAAAAGATGGCAAGCCAGGTGCCAGAGGAATGACTGGACCAAAAGGATCTGCAGGAAGCCCTTGTAGACAACATACTTATTCTTCTGGCATACTTCTTGTAAAACATAGTCAATCCGCAGAAGTCCCACACTGTAATAGTGGTCATGTTGAAATGTGGAGTGGTTATTCATTACTTTACGCCAAAAATCATGACTATTCTCACACACAGGATCTTGGATCCCCCGGTTCTTGTATTCGCCGCTTTACAACCCAGCCACATTTAACATGTGGATCTAATAACAACTGTCATACCGCCTCTCGTTCAGATAACTCCTACTGGTTATCAACTTCAGAGCCAACTCCAGTGATGCCCCTTGCTAGCACAGAAATTCAAAAATATATTTCCCGTTGCGTTGTTTGTGAAGTACCAGCTAACGTGATAGCAGTTCACAGTCAAACGAAATATTTACCTAATTGTCCCAGTGGATGGGATGCCCTTTGGACAGGCTTCAGTTTCCTAATGGTAAGAATATTTACTTGTGTCCTTGATATTGAAAATATACATTATTTTATGCTTTAAGCAAACTGACGCTGCAAATAGCGGAGGTGGACAAGATCTCACATCACCTGGATCATGTTTAGAAACATTCAGAGCAGTTCCATTCATCGAATGCAATGGCAAAGACTCACTTTGCCGTTTCTTTGAAACTCAGTCAAGCTTCTGGTTGGTAACTGTTGAAGAACATCAACAGTTTTCTCAACCCCAAATGGAAACATTGAAGGCTGGAAGTAGAATGTTACAACGACTTTCTAGATGTCAAGTGTGTATTAAGAATTCATAGAACTTTGAAATAAGAGTTAGAACTATTCATACAGGGCAACAAAATTTTTATAATTTCTTTTTTTCATTAAATTAGTCTACAAATTTCTGAAGGTTTTTTGATGCCATGAATTCCAATCAGATTTCAGATTTACTCTATCTTGTCAGGCAAAATAGATATTTAAAAAAATATATTTTCAACTTCATAAAAGTAGTTCTCATTAAACAATTTTTTTTGGAAGAAATTATATTTTTCATTTAAAGCTACATTTATGTAACAGTCTGAGATTGGAATTCAGGACATCAGATTCCCTCTGAAAATACTTTTTGCATTTGAAGCAAAAAACGCTGCCCTGTATATTGTAATATCAATTTTATTTATATAAGTTATATTTTTTCAATCGAATGCAAATCATGACACTTTCATTTAAGCTGTTTTTTTTTAAATAATACCTATATACCTAAATAAGAAATTATTGTAAAAAATAGCCTTCAGACCTTTGACTTTTGTCATAAATATAAATCTTGTTAAATAATCAAACGCATCAAACACCTCCGTGTTAGAAACCGAAAGGTTTTTTTTATAAATAAACGATTTACGAGAAAAATATTTTACTAATAGATACGTTTTGTTTTTTAAATTGTTGGAGACACAAATAAATATTTTGATTTTTAATTTTGTCCTGGTCCGCTATTTTCTTATTAAATAATTTTGTTGATATGACCAGAGTCGTCGTGAGGGGAGATCCCCCCTCACGCTTATTTCGCACAAGAATAAAAGTTCTCTTTAAGCTCACTACATTTTCCCATCAATGTACAATTGTTGTTTTTATAGCGAGAAGCGTTCCGCTACTCAAAATAACGATCAAATTAAATTTAATTTTTGGTGAATCTATTACCACCGCTATATTTTCTTAGGTTTGGAAACAAACAATATTCCGAGGGGGCATAATATGATAAAAATAATGCATAAGAAAGTTATTAAAAAATGCATTCATCCATTTTTGCCAACGCGAAACAATGTGAACAAGTGTTCTGTCTTGAAGAAAGAAATCTTTTTTTCCTTAAATTTATTTTGTGTCTTTAGGAAAATAACCGACACTTTCCCACGTGAAACCCAAATATCTGGTGCCATCAATCTTCGTTTTTTTTTTTTTTGGGAACTTTCCATTGATTGGACAGCTGGGGTTAAAGGTAGGGGATCCATGTTTCATCCATGTCAACAATTCCACTTCATTTCCGAGAAACGTCGTGAAACGCTCGGTCGAAACATTTTCCAGAATCTTAATTTTAACCTTACTATAAAAACCAAACAAGAGAAAAATTGAAACAAGAAAAAACTTTCTATTTAATTGTTTTAGACTAGGTACAGGTGGTTTTTTTCCTGACTCCAAATAAACTTATTGCATACTTTCTACCGTCTCCATTTGTTTTCTTCTTAGAAAGGTACATCAGCCCTAAGTGATGAAAAAAAAACCAAAACAAAATATCCATGATTGTTCAACAAAATTGCAGCTCAAGTTAAAATTTTCGTGTGTCTTCTGCCTGAGAAATCTGATTAATTTTTATTTTCAGACAAATTTATTTATATCTTGCCTCTTATAAAGGTGAATATAAATTTGACCTTTTAACCTCAGTTGTTTTCTATTTCTTCAATATTTTTCAAAACTTTATTCTGCTATTTTTTCAGTGAATTTAATTTAATTAATGCATTTTTGCACAAAATTTTGAAATGTGTACCCTATAAAAATTTTATGTAATTTTTTAACAAAAGACTCTCACTTTTGGTGTTTTTGTTTACTGTTAGGTTCATTTTATTGTTTATGTCATCGTTTATTATTCAACATATACTTGTATTAGAGTCCTGAATAATTTCAAATATTTTGGTCTGTTGAGTATCTCATTATTGGTATAGGTATTAAACATTTTTTTTTTAGTAAATGTGAAACTAATTTTTTTAATACAAAAAATATAATAAAATATGAAGCTAACTAAATTAGTAATCATCACCTAAATACTTGAATTATTTTTTAGTGTGTATCTTTCCCTACTCTGACGATTGTTCACTTCACAAAAATAAAATGCATGTCTGGATCGCATAAACGAAAAATTCCAAAAACAAGAATTTCATTAAAAAAAAAAGAATTAAAAAATAAAAAAATCATTATTTAAATTCTTAAAATAAATAATAAGTTTGAACTCAAAACTAGAGATTTTTGAGGGAAAGAATTCAAAAATAGTTAGAGCGGTTTTTTCAAAAATTAATTTTCCATAAGTAATTTTTTATGCAAGTTTGTAGTGTTTAATAATTTACACTCAAGCCAAATATGAATTTTCGTGTTTGAGCCATTATTTCTCTTCCAAATGATCTTTTTTATTTAAAAATCAATTTGATCCCTTAGTATGAAACTTTTGATAATCAAGAAAGTACAGTTATTCATGGTTGCAACTAAGTTGGTCACAAAAAAAAATACATAACAGAATTTGAGAGAAAATGTTGACTTTGGGCCAGGTGAAAATAAAAATACTTTTTTTTTAAGCCTATGTAATTATAATGATAAGAATAAAATTTTGTACAAGAGCTACACTGCTCTTTGTAAAAATCATTATTTTTGTTATTTTACATTACATTTTTTTTAAGGAAAATTGCATGATCTTTCCTCAGTAAAAGTAAGATATTTGGGAAAATTTCATACCCCTCATTGCAAGTCCAAGTCAAATTGTGCTTTTAATTTGTTATTTTTAAAAGATTTTTTACAATTTTAATTTCCAAAAAGTACTAACCCGTTTTAAAATTATTATTTTTTGAAAATTTTGATATGCAATATTATTATGATTATAAAGGATCTCTTTCATAAATTGAGAAATTTGAAACCAAAAAATAAAAATTCTAACAGATTCTGCTTAAAAATTAATAGGTACACATAATACACCCTAAATATCCAGTCGGCTGGCAATCATGAATAAGATTGCCTCACCTAATTGCTTTAGTAATCACGACGAGCTTTACTAACTTTAAAAACCATCTTAGTCCGTTTTAAATTTATTTTTGTTTTATTTATCGAATTTTCACACGAATTTACATTTTACTTCACATCAAAATAAGAAGCAAAAATATTTTTTACACTAACATAATAGTCAAAAACAAGCAAAACCATAAGTATGCATACCCAATGAACAAAGCCAGTTCTATTTGGCATTAAGTTCTTAAATGCTTTGTATAATTCAATGGGAAAACATCAGAAATATAAACTAAATAGTTCGTTTGAAAACAGATAAATAACAAAGAAATTAAAAAATAATTATCAAAACAGAAGTATTGCCATATTATCATAATTGTAATAATAATAATTAATGTATGTATTAATTCTACCCTAACTGTTTATGTCCAGAATTTTATTTGACGAAATCAGGATTCTCTTGAATCTTATCGGAGAATTGTAGCTGGCTATCGATAATTTGAAATAGTTCCTGTGGGGCAGGAATTCTTCCTGTTTGGAGCTTTGACCACACCGGCACATCGTTAAAAGAAATCTCGAATGCTCCCGAAGATACCATCTAGATATTTTTTTAAAAATAAATCATCAATTCAAATTCTACTAGCTAACCAGAAGTTAGTAATTCCTTACTTGTGCCTCGAGCATATTTCCGACAAAGAAAATCATCATACACGCGTACAATTTATTATCAATTAAATGCTTCCACCATCCAGGTGTCTGTTGTCCAAACGCACCAAAGAGATCAAATGACGATACGATAATCACGATAAGAACGATCTTAAGGAAGAATACAACTTTGGATAGGTACATATTAAAGCCAGGCGGATCATAATTAGCACCGTGAATGCTTATCTGTGGATATTTGTCACTCAAAATATTCACATAGTCATCGAATGCCTTTCTATAGCCGCACGAATAGCTGTAGGGGAAGGTTTGCAGAAGGTGATAACAAAGTTTATATTTGGATTTTCAGATAGAGTTCTTTGAATTATAGCACATACCAGTATAAGAACGTCATTGTTGGTCCGCCAACATTTTGGCCAAACTTTGTCATTGGGATTTCTTTTTCGGCATCGGCACCAAGATTATTATGTCCAATTAAGAGGAAACCAATTAATGCAAATAGGGCAACTGAAACGTTTCTGCTTGTGTAGCCCATTTTTTCGATTCGATATTTTATTTTATTTTTTGTATGTATGTGTTTTAATATTCTAATTAATTTTGTAAAATGAAATTCGGTTTTTTCTTACGACGAATTGTTCTTTTTCTTTTTTCGGAAAACGTTCTCCGTCAGAATTTATTTTTCTTGAATGATTTTTTTTTTTACAAAACGAAAAAATGATAATGGAAACGTCAGACTTTTTTATGTGCTTATAGATTTCGCGTAGAGAGGGCAAATTTGATTTGATGGTTTGAAAGCACAGGGGGCAAGCAGAAAAAAAATCATAAGGCTGACCCTACACTACACAACTTAAGTGCTCGCACTGGTGGTTTCAGATTCAACAACTTCATGAGACTTTCGATTCAAACATTTTAATATAGAGCAAATACCTACCTCGCATTTGACATACAAGCTGGACTGAGATGATTGTTTTCAATTGTGCGAGCATGAGTCGTTTTCTACCTGAGTAAGCTAAGCTTAAAGGCTTTCACAGACCAATGCAAAATATTCGGATACGACGATGTACAAAAACAACAATACGTCGGTAATATTGACAACACGTTGTTGTCATTGCTTCTTATTCTACACAAGTGTTCAGCGTTTATTTGAGGAAGCTAAGGCGAAACTTCGTGGCAAAATATTATTTGTATGAAATTGTAGTGAGCCGCACTAAACAGAAACCGACCATCACAATGCAGTTACAACAGAAATAAACATTACAACGTATTCGTATGAAGTATGTTTTATTATCTCGGATGTACATTATGTATCTGCACCTTCTCATTAACATAAAACGAAATCGATCCCACTAACAAGTACGTTATACATTTGTCTATCATGCTAGTTTATTTGGAAAATCACATTTTTTTTGTTGTATTATATGTTAACAGATAATCCAGAGATAGAAGAGGTTTTTTAGTGTTAACTTCAATAAAGATTTTCTCATTGCGGGAACTTAGTATAAGAACAAAAATATGAGTTTTTGAAACTTTTCACACGGTAGTATGTTCCCACAGGCCCTAAAAGAAAATATTTATTGAAGTTGATGCCCTAAAATAACACATACATTATAATTACCAAACAAGCGCTTGGACATTGTAGGTTAAACTTTTCCAACCTTTCGTTAACGTCACTGCTATGAAACTCTTAAAATTTGACATTTCAAGGTCGGGCGGCTGCTTGCTGTCTTGTTTACATTTTTTTTTGTTGTATATAATATTATAATCATGGACCTTCCAAGAGAATCATTTTTGCATACAGGTAATTAAATTAAAATCAAATTTTATGAAATAATAAAAAAAAAGCAATTATCGCAACTTAATTTGACCATTTTTAAAATGTCCATTCAAAACAGAAACTGAATCCGAACAAATCACAGGAGAACCAACAAAATGCGTCAAATCTGTAATGGATATGGCCGTTTGGCAAAAATCTCAAGCATATTATGATTTAATTGGATTTATAAATGGAATAAGTACGGCCATTCAAGGAAAAAAGCTTACCGACGAAATTTACATTTCAAAAACAATGCAAAATCTTCTTACAATGTTTGATAAATTCAATAAACTGCTTGATGAAACGCCGCGACTGGAAGAGCCCCAGCGTTTTGGCAATCAAGCTTATAGGGTGTGGTTCAAAAAAATGGAAGAGGCAAGATATTTTTTAAAAAGGTTATGCTTTTGCATGTCTTAATGGCATAATTTCGGACTCTATTTTCAGAACTCCAAAGGCTATTTAATTGAAGCCCTGGCAACGGACGACAACTATACATCAATAAACGAACTTTATGTTTACTTAAGAGAATCCTTTGGTAACCCAACCCGTATTGATTATGGAACTGGACATGAACTGGCCTTTATAATGTTCCTTTGTTGCCTTTTTAAAAGTAAATTTCTTGTCGAAGAGGATAACCTTGCGTGTGCTTTGAAACTCTTCAATTCATATTTGCTCTTTGTGAGACGATTACAAAAAACCTATCGCATGGAACCTGCTGGCAGTCAAGGTGTATGGAGCTTGGACGATTACCAATTTGTTCCATTTATTTGGGGAAGTGCACAATTGTCATGTAAGTGTTGCAAAAGTAACAAGCATGAAAGATTATCCTTTAATTAAAACATTATCAGTTCATAGTCCGTTTGATCCATCAAAGTTTCTTGATCAAAACATCATTGACGATTACAAGGATTCCTATATGTTCATTAGTTGCATCGATTATATATCTCAGGTAAAAGATGGCGTACTATGTAATACCGATTAAAAATTACTTGTGTAGGTGAAAACTGGACACTTTGCCGAACATTCGAATCAATTGTGGGGCATATCGGCAGTTCCATCTTGGATAAAAATCAATTCTGGATTAGTTAAGATGTACCAAAAAGAAGTAAAACACATTTTATTTTGCTCTTAAGCTATGGGCTATATTTTGCTTTTGGTATTGTTTTAGATTCTGTCAAAGTTTCCTGTCATTCAACATGTTTACTTTGGAACATTGATGGTATTTAAGCCAGTTAAGCCAGGAACACCGTTGCCAAATGCTCGTTTGGGTTTTATGCCACCTCCTGCTACACCAGCCAAGCCGTCGCCAGCGGAAGCAAAGACATAAATGAAATTGTGATCGATTTAATAGTGCGTTATTTTATTGATGACTATGTATCTTCATAATTTAAACTCATGTAACAATTTATTGTATTTTGCATAATTTAATTCATCGAAAAAAAATCTTTACAAATAATTTTCTTTTCTTGTGATTTTCTAACGAACATTTTTTCCTATAATCCAAAACAAAAATAACTTGCTGGAAAAGTTTTTGGAATGATTGTAGGACGTATGGACAACGCACAAGGGTAAGTAGATAAGTAGAAAGGGCGACCACAAGTTCCAAGTTGTGATCCCAGAGCCACCTCATCAGAAGAGAGATCAAGTCTTTGATCTCCATTTCAGAAAGGTCGTCAAAGAAATTAATTCCAAGCGAGTTGGATCCCATTCTATAGAGGAAATGAATGACTGTTTCGTTTTTTCGCTGGTCTACACAGCTAAGTATTTTCAGCTTCGCCGCATGTTCTTCTATTGGCCAGTGTCCGGTACATGTTACAACGACCCTGGCCAATACTTGGATGGGTCTGCATATTAAGGCATTTTTTCTGGTCTTATTAAAGGTGCGCCATATCATTCTATATATAAAGCAGTTAGTAAGGGTGCTCCGCCTCTGACTGCTGGGAAAATTGAGAGACGACGAAACAACAACAGCAATACATTGTCATAATTGACAACAACAACAATTGTTGTTGACTGTTCGTATTGGTTCAGGGAAGTCTTTAGAATGCTTTTCATTTTATCTCAATCTGACTATATACAACTACAGTCTATTTTCTGGACGAGTAGTTTTTGTCTACAAAATAAGCCATCTAGGGCCAGTATCTTCTAAACCACAATTAAAACTAATTGCCAAGCCCTTACTTAGGTCAACATAAATGCTATTTTACATAAGAAATATTAAATTAAAAAAAACAAGAACTTTTATTACCAAAAAAAAATAATACTAAATACAGTGAGTATTAAAATTTAAAGTGAAGAAACAACAAAATTTTATTTTGATTTGAATTTCTTTGCTGCTGGTTTCGAAGATGAAGTAGATTTTGCAGGACGTTTTTCGCTTGTGCCTTCAGGCTTGGCAGCTCCTTTGACGTCCTTGTTGACTTTGTAAGCTTCGCTCATTTTCTTGAGATTCTCCTTGTGTATAGTTTCATGAATGACAATCCTTTTAGGATAATCTTTGCCAATAATACAACCATATTGCATTTGTGCAATAGGCGACGCCTTCCATGGTTCATATATTATGCCGCTGGGGTAATTCTTTAATTCAGGTACATACTTTTTGATGTAATGACCTTGGACGTCGGTTTTCTTTCCAAATGCCACTGGACTATAGACACGGAAGAATTGATGAAAAAATGCTGAAGCAGACAACCACATCCAATTGCCGGCATTGAGAGCCCAATCGGCATCTAGGAGTAGTTCCTCAAAGACCTTTTGTCCCTCTTCCCATGAGATCCACAAGTCTCCGCGAGTAAGAAAACAGGCCACAGCATGTCTTGCCAAATGGTGTATCCATCCCTCTTGCCGAAGTTGACGCATAATCGCATCGATAAAGGGATATCCTGTGCGGCCATGTGCCCAGGCTTCCAAATGCTGGTCGTTCTTCTCCCAAGGAATTTGCAAACAAATCGAATTTCCAATCATTCGATCAAAATTGGGTTCAGCCGCCCCGGCAGTATAATAGAACTCCCTCCACATCAACTGGCCCATCAGAGACACTGGTGGCTTCGAGTGTTTAGAATTCTTGTCGAGGATTTTCTTCAGTCTTTTATAGAATAGAAGAGAACTAAGGCAGCCAAATTTGAGATATGGACTTAAAACTGTAGTACTGGGCTCTAGTGAGTTTGGTGATGTATTGGGTTTCTCGAAACTACAAACCCATTTGCTGTCATGTAAGCTTTCGTCGAGTCGACGTAGACCTTCAGTCTCACCGCCGGGGAATTTATTTATTCCTAATTCTTGAATACGTTCAATTACCTCTGCAATTGAAGGAGGGTCGTAACACTTTGGATCAACAGCTTCTTCTTCATCTGAGCAAGGCTTATTGCTATTCGGGAGGTTTTCGGGTTCCGGGGCAGGTTCAGGTACTGGTATCTTCTCCACCAATGATAGAAACTTTTGATAGGTCAATGGAGGTTTTCCCATATTACGACGCAATACAATTTCTGGATTGTAAATAGTATGGGAACTAAATTGGAAAACTTCTACACTGTTTTCCCTGCAAAGTTTTGCAATGGAAGCGTCACGTTTTCTAGCATATGGTTCAATATCAGTTTCGAAGGTCAAAACTTTTACATTCCACGCTTTGAGAAGTTTGGGAAATACTTCATCGGGAATACCTCGTACGACGTACAATCGAGAATTGATTCGTTGGAGATTATCATTTAATTGGTGTAGTGATTGTTGCAGGAAACGCATTCGATTTGGTCCAACTCGCATCCATTTTCGTATAGCTGGATCAAGAACAAATACTGGACGTAATTTATAGTTAGAATCTTGATTAATTAATTCACACGCTTTGATAAGAGCTGGATTATCGTGTATACGCAATCCTTTGCGAAACCAATGGATTATTGTACAATTTTTATCCATATTATTAATAATTTTAAAAAAATGTATACAAATGAAGCAGCTCACAAAAATGACGTAGTTGGATACGAATTGCAAGTATGTTGATGACGGAAGAAGTATGCTCTGTCCTGTTCTTCATTCTCTATGCTTTCGGCTAGAAGAATTCTATTTGGTTTGATATTTTTCTATTTCACAACATGTAGAAATTTTGTTTGAAAAAGTTTGAAGGGATCGAAGTCACAGGTAGCACGCTGTTTTGTTTATGTTTGAAATAGTTGTTGTGACATTTGTTTTCTTTTTGTTGCTATTTTGTTGTTGTCCTTGTTTAGAAAGATGAAAAAGAGAACGCTAATTTTTTGTTCCACTTTTTTATTCAGCTTTGTTCAGCTTATATTTTGAGATTCACTCAGATCCATTTACTTACTTTCTAAACATGCTTTGCGCATTCATTTTTACCTTTTAGTCCAAGCTAAACTGATGCGAAACCGGTGCGAAACTGTCGTGACGACGAAAAAATAATAACGTCCGAACCCGAATGTTTCAAAAGCCTTTTCTCTAATTCTATCATTTGAAATATAACAAATCTTCAGAATTTTGAAAAATACCATACGTTAATTTCAAAAAATTGGAATAAACAAATCACAAACCACTTTAATCAAACTGACAGATACAAATTGTTTTAGTGTTAGTGCATGGAGGGTAAAATCTCACGAAAAATTTTGATTATAATCAAAAAAATAATTAATTATTTCTGCATTAGTCTCCTTTCACACGAAGAAGTTTTTTTTCACATTTTCTTTTAATCTCTTGTATCTTTCACATGAAGAAATAATGTTCAGAGATTTGTTTCCTATTATTTAAAGGCACAAGCCGGACGGCGTGAGAAAGAATGTCAAAAAATCTCCTTATATCCTCGAACGGAGATATATGGAACAACAACAAAGTCTATTGAATTTCATAAAAACTCTTTAATTTCAGCGTTCAACAAGGTAAACTTTTTACCACAAGTAGAAGTTGAATTTTGAGGGAACGGAGCAATAGACAAGATTTGGGCTGAGTACATTCATTTGTTAAAAATGGACTGAATACATTCATTTGATAAAAAAAACTTCATTTAGAAGTTTTTTTTTTTGAAAACTTCAAATTTGACAAATACAAGAATTTAATTTAAAAAAAAAACTGTTTTCATATTTATTGCTTTGTTTATTAGATTATTAAATATGGAAAGCACCATTGAACAATTATCCAAAATAGATTTCTTGGAGGTATGTAAATAAACTATACATTATAATTTGTAATATTATTAAAAAATGTTTTCTACTTCTTATCACTTAAACTTCTTGCTATTTTTTTTTAGGTCAGCCCGATAGCAATTTTATCAAACAAAATTCTCACATATATTATATGTATTATTTTCTTACAGATTTATGAAGAAATTGCTCAAATTCCAATAACAAATGAACAAGTAGTAAAAATGTGCATTACAATGCCCTGCAAAGTAGATCTTCGTAAAGTCAATCTTGTTTATTTAGTTGAAGAAAAGTACAAAGACAAACTATCAACCTATAAGAAGAGCAAAATTTTAAAATGGTTACATGTAAATCTCCCACGTTTCTTGCCGAATCCTGAAGCTAAATATTTAAGATGGCATGAACGTCATCAGCGGAAAGAAAAAATTGAATGGATAAAAAGAAAAACCCAAGCAATACAGCAATTGCCAGAGCCAATAAGTGGCTCTCAAGATTTTGAAGATGTTGTAGAGAAAGAGACTTCCGGTTGTCCTACGGACAACAGCCCTACTTCAACACTTGGAACTACTGTTATTCCATCTCAACCAAAATCCCCACAACAGGTTATAAAGGGATTTTCAGATCTACTAGACGCTTCTGGTACCGAAAATAGCTACGAGCTACCAACACCAACACTTTTCTCTAACACTGTTTCAAGTACACAAGGAAACTGTCCAGAATTAATGGCGAGCCATATTGGCAGTAATGAAAAGAATGAAAAGTTATTGCCAAGAGTTGTTCGTAAGAAAATTATATTTCCACAATCTGAAGACTTTTGTTCTCAAGATGATGCATATTCTTCGTTTAGTTTAGATAATATGGTAACATCTACTCAAGAGTTTGGTTGATTTTGGCTTTATTTTTAGCTAGTTTAATTGAATTTTTAATGTTTAAGTTACTCGAAAATAAATATCAATGTGTATTTAAGTTTTTCATGAGTTTTTTTCTTAATTGCAAACATTACAAATTCAGTAGCATTAAAAAAATCATTGTACAGAACATCGACCTGTTTAGTGTTTACCCTTTTCCATATGATTGATACAAAAGTTATTAGAAGGACTTAAATTGGTATAGTTGAAATACCTTTGCTTGATAGCAGAATAAAGCCTTTGGGTATGACTGAAAGTTTTGACATTGAATCGCTTTAACAAACTGAATCTATATAAGTTGTTTTGCATTCTTCAAGAAAAATGTCAGTTTTTGTAGATTTAAAAGAAAAGAACAAAAAGGAAGCCTGAGTCCACGAGATCTAAAGGTTCCAATGGGTTAACTATAATAAGAAAAGAACGGTCAACGGTAGTGTAGCCAATACTTTATTTTATTCTATTTTTTTTTATTTTATATTTACAGGGTGATTTGTATAATCTGATTCATTTCTTTATAAAATTCCAACTTAACAACCCAATATGTTTTTTTTTTGTTGTCCCATAAACTCTAGAATTCTTTAAGATTGAAAGGCATAATTAAAAGGTTATTTCGAATCGGTTTTCGTATCACAGTTTTTTCCGCCTATCAAATAGTAACATGAGTCACTTGAATTCATGCAGAGCACAATCTATGGTAGAATGGTAAATTGTGCGCAAAAATTGGCCGATGACGTGCATTCAGCACTACAAAAATGGTTTAAATAGAAGTTTACTCTAAAAAAAAAACTTCTTCTACCAATCCACAATCCACCAAAATTAATTTCAAGACAAAATTGTTTAATATCATTTCTATTTTTGATTTGTATTGAGTAAGAAAGAGCTTGGTGTATGAAAAGCATAGTACTATCATGGCGAGTATTTTTTAATGTTGCCCGAACGCTTGTGGTGGCGCTGCATTTTTTAAGGTGTAGAATTTGATTCGGGGAATCTTTCAAGCACGCAAATTGGGAGTAGGAGCAAGAAAAGACTATTATTTCGATTACCATAACAAAAAAAATATAAATTAAAACCTCCATAAGCTCTCCGCAAAAAAACAAAAAAAATGAGGAAGGGTTGCCCCGATACTTTAGATGTCACCCCATTTGAATGCTACCATGATAGTACCATGTTTTTCATATACAGAGGAAAGAGTAAAGACGGGAAGAGGATAAAAAATACCTCATTTACTTTTTTTGTAAATTAACAGCAAATAAATTCGTTTTGAACTTTTGATCAACTATTTCAGCTTGGTGTTGCCTATATTTTGTTTCCTCCGAAAATTGAATATCTAAGTGGAAAAGATATACATATTATGTAAATCATAGATGAGCAACAAATGTCAGCGTAAGTTCTCCTTCTACATACAACAGCAGCAATTCTGAACATATTCTTGTAAGAGAGGTGAGCTTTAAAACTTTAAACATGAATAAAGCCAATTTGGAATTTTTATTTAAAAAAAAAAACTAGCTAGGACCGAGTTAAAGCGGTTCTATCGCAGACTATATTAAGAAATGAACTCAGATTATAATAATTAACAAATATTTAATACAGCCAAAAAAATATAGTTTATAAAAATAATACGTCAATCAAAAAATCAAATCCTTAAATGCATCGTCATCCTCATCGAAAAATTCTTCCAAATTCTCTTCGATCTCCTTTGGAATTTGTTTTTCAACTTCTAAACCATGTGTTTTTTCTTTAACAGATGCTTGTGTTAGTTCTGTTGCCTTTGTTGTTATACTATCAACTTTTTTACTTGGAGTCATATAACTTTCAATTGATCTCATCTAAAAAATAAAATTCAAATTATTATTTTCTTATTAAAATTACTTCTTAGGGCTTACAGATAATGGAGCTGATGAATGCGTAGCATCTTGTAAATCCTCCGAAAAAAGTCCAGCTTTATTTAAAACATCTTGTTTTTGTTTGAGCATATTCCAAATGATATCATCAGCTGTTTTATTGGCCATTAAATATCTACACGTAACAGCGCCTTTTTGGCCTATTCTGTGAGCTCTACTTTCAGCTTGAGCCAGAGTCTAAAGAATATATAAAATAAAAATATATAATATATAAAAATAAATTCTTCGCCAAACTAACGCTTGGATTCCAATCTAATTCAGCAAAAACAATAGTATCAGCAGCTGTTAGAGTTATCCCAGAATTACAAGCTTTCAATGAGAGAACAGCTACTTTACATGATGATTTATTTTGGAAAATTTCAACTAATTCCTGTGGAAGAGTTATACATAAATACAAATAACAGAAAAACAAAAAAAAAAAATAGACACAACTTACATTTCTTAAATCACTTTTTGTATTTCCATCAATTCGAATGTATTTTACTTTTTGTTTATCTAAAGAATCACTTATAGCTTGCATCATAACCTTATGATGAGCAAATACAATAAATTTGTTATTTTCTTTGATGAGTGTTTTTAGATATTCACTGTAAATTTTTTGGGATTTTAAAAGAGGATAACAGTTTTCGTGTTTGATCTTACCACACGGCCCTTGCTTTTACAGCTGCTGTCTCGGCATAGAATTTAAGAAGTATGCATTCTTTGTCTTTGCCTTTAGCTCTCGATATATCATCGGTATAAGTTTTTAATGTCTTGTCAACATCTGAACCATGCCAAAGAAGCGCTGGATCGAGAACAACTGTTTCTCTTTAAATAAGATAAACATAACGTAATAAATTTAAAATTTTGCTTTAATTTTACTTCGAATTACTTTCTTAAATATTTTATATTTTGAGTGTGATACAATATAGTGGCAACATTTTTTTTTTTATTCTCTAAAGCATGCTACCATTGAATAATAATATATTTATTCAATGATGCTACTCTGGCGAGTAGCAGACTTCAAATTTTCATGTCAAAAATTATCAAAATACCCCTATCTATCGAATCTTTTTAGAATTACAAATTTTCAAAAGAATCAAAAAAAAATTTTGATTTTAAAAAAATCTATAGAATCGTTTGCGAGGAAAAAAGGATTGCCAATCGTGCTGAAAAATATTTTTTTATTGGTTTTGAAAACAAAAAAAATATATGTATAGTGTAGACCCAAAAAAATTCCAAACAAATAGACAGACATAGAATCGCAGTTTGATCAAAATTTCGAAGTTGATTTTTTTTTCGAATGCTAGACTTGCTCTGTAGTATGTACTTGCATTCGCAAGTAAAATGCGTTTTTATTTGGAATACCTTTCAAAACCTAAGTAGATATAGCCATACTTTTTGAAGTATAATTTTTTTAATAGTCTTTACAAATAATCGACATTTTATTAATTTGTCTGAGAGTTCCGTTATTTCTGTTATAATAAATGTATATCTTGAAAAATGGTATATACGTTTGACATATATACGTTTACATACCTTAACTTTTCAGCAAGCTGAGGAAGAACATCGGCTTTAATACGCCGCACCATAAATTTTAATTTAAGCACAACATTAAGTTCAGATAAATTCGATTGACCAGATGCATCCCAACCAAAGTTTGTTTGCTTTGCAGCACAGTATCGCGATGCTAAATTGAAAAACAAAAACCAATTGCTAAATTCAGAGTTGTAAATTTAAATTAAATCATTTCCGTACTTACTGAAATCGATAAAATTAAAAAACCTTCTATCAATCATTTGCAATTGACTAAAAAGTTCAAGAGGCCTTGAAAGAGCCGGAGTGCCAGACAATAAAATTACTCTTCTCGCTTGTTTAGATAAGCGATCAGCTACCACAGTACATTTGGCCTTGCCATTTTTAAGAGTTTGTGATTCATCAAGAATTAAAACTCCAAACTTTTTATCCAATAGCATTTCTGAACTTTTTTCCATAAGACTATAACTGGTTATGAGTACTTTTGCATCACCAGTATATTGCTGTTTGGCACTTAGTACACATATGTGATGAACTAAAACAGATGGGAGGAGTTCTTGTACATGTTTCGCCCAGGAATCTCTATTTAAGGATAAAGTAACAAATATATTTAATTTCATTTAGTATAAGTTAAATTTACCTGGTTGAAGCTGTGGTGCATATAAATAATGGCCAATCTTCTCGATAAAAATCAGCTATTGCCAAGGCTTGGTAGGTTTTTCCCAATCCCATCTCATCACCGATCATAACACGACCATGCTTGGATATCCCGAACATAACTCCCTCTTTTTGAAATGGTAAGAGTTTCTCAGCAAGCGTTGGCTCGATTGATACTAAACACGACGGGTCTAGATCTTTTACTGGTGTCTGGCAGAGTTTGAGTATGTTTTTTGGTATGACTCCCATCACAACGTAAGGCTTTAATCCAGCGCATCGTTCCTGAAGTAACTGATAGTCATTCACAGAGAAAGTCCAAATCTTTGTATTGTTATCTGAATAAAGGAAAAGGCGTGCTAATTTGTTTTACCTCAACCGACAGGATTTCTATTTACCAAAAGCCTTTGAAGGTATTGACTTGAAGACTTCAATGAGTTGTGTATGGAATCCTGCGTCGACAGCAAACCTATACGAACTAACCAAATAGCAAGTGCATAAGACATTTTGGACAAAAACAGGAGCAATTTTAGATGTATTGTCGGTCATGAGAGCATTTTTAAATACACTGTTTCCAGTTCTACTTGTAGACTGTTGCCGCTGCTGTGGACTATTTTCAGGTGGTCTTGTATAAGGATGGCTGTTATTACGTGCTTCATTTCTATTGGCAAATGTTGAACTCTGTTTAATGGCTTTCAAAAAATCTGCAGCTTTGTTTTCTGTATTGGATTTGTAAAACTTTTGTACTGGACTTGTTATTATTTTTGGAGCAGATGGTACCGATAAAGAAGTGGTGGAATTGGTGGTTGAATTTGCAGCCTGTTGAACTGATGACTTTGTAGTTGTTAAGGAAGTAGGAGCAGAAGGCGGCAATTGATTGGATATGAGTGTTGGTTTATTAGTTGTTTGATTCTGATTCTTTTTTGCATTTAGCTTTGCCAGTGCAATTCGTCTTTTCTCAGCAATTTCTGCTGCACTGCATGTGGACATTTTAGGAATTTTTATAAATTTTATTTGAACTAAATACAAATACAAATTTTTTAATTTTGTTGTTGACAGTTTAGCGGGAAAAAAACGGAAAACAATTAGGTCTGTTCGGGAATCATTTCAATTTTCCCGGGTTCGAGAACGTCTGATGTTATGGTTTGAATTTTCACAGAAGGTGAATTTAGCAAACCTCGCTGATATCTCACAAGTCACAACAACTTCAAAAGGTAAAATAAATATGATTTTGTGACTTTTGGTTTTGGTTTGGTCTACATATTATACCAAAGGCAAAACTATTACAGAAGTTAATGTCAAAAACCAACGAAAAGTAATGTGATGACACAACAACAATGAGCTGTCAAACGAAATTATCTCATTTGTAATGTAAATGCTTTTTTCACAATCGAATCCAAATCTATGTTTGGCTGAATGCGTTCGCCTAATTTCCGAGTTAAATTCGTGAAAACGTTATTTGTTTATTTCTTATATTCTGGATAATAACTACGTCCTTTCCTCTATCCGGAATGAACAAAGTGCCTGGTTACACGAGCGCAAAAAAGAATTAATTCTCGAAAGAGAACGCATGATTTTTAGAAAGAAGGAAAGAGATGGAAAAAATGCGAAGTTACCTCATTTTCAGATATGAGTTTTGAGTTAAAAATCATGTTTCATTCTTAAACATTCTCCTTTTGACAGAAATTTTCATTTCTATTTGGCTGTGAAGGAGAATGGTTGCAACAAATAGCCTTGTTTTCTTCCTGTTTTTAGTGTCTTAATTTCTGATTGTTCCTCTTTTGTTATATTTTCTTGCATGCCCACTCAATTTTTTTTTCTGTGTGTATCCACGAACGTAATTCTTTTTTCCGCTCGTGTAACCAGGATTTTATTATCTGTTGTTTCGAACTGTACAATGGCCACTACTGTATTTCAGCTGCGACAGAGAATTTTTTATATGTCAACGAAACGTCAACCAAAACACCTTTGTTTTGTGACATCTTGCGTTTTTGATAAGAAATATTCGTCGACGAAGGGTTTTTTCGGGCAAAAGTGAGGAATAAATTAAAGGTTTTTAATATGATCTTTATGAAAATTTAATTTAGTCATCAGCGCACCAGCATTTTGTAAAGTTAACAGAAAAGCATTACATAAAATATTTCTTACCATCTTCGTTATTCATTAATTACTTCCTATATTTTACTTAATTCTCCCTTAATATTAAAATAAAAAAAAAAACAATATGTACAATACATTAATTGTTGACGAGGATCAACAAGAACCTCTTTTGCATAAGAAACATGCTAAATACTTTCTACAATTCCTCAATTTACTGCCAGCACGTTTGGCCTCGCATGATTCAACAAGGTAACATTTTATACAAAAATAAATAAATAATTTATTCAGTTGATTTTTAATATGCATACATAAAAATCTCTGTATTCTTACGACGTCTGTGCAGAGGATCAATTGCGTTCTTTGCTGTATGTGGCCTTGATATATTAAATTCTTTGGATATGCTAAAAGATCACACTAGAGATGGCATCATAGACTGGATTTATGGAGGCCAAGTCATCCCTGATAAACATGGTATACAATGTGGCGGATTTCAAGTAAGTAGCAAACAACACATTTTAAAAGTTGTTTACTCAGTGCTTATGTGATTTATTAACCAGTCAAGAAGAAATCTCATGAGTTTTAAATATTGCTTCTTATTTGATTTACCGATTACGCATCAAGAAAAAGAACAAATATTAAAAATTTATTATTCCTCTAGGGCTCAAGGGCATTGAAGATTCTATCGGACGATGAAATTTTACAAGCCAATGCAAAGTCCTATCAATGGGGACATCTTGCAATGACTTATACTGGAATCGCGACTCTAGCCACACTTGGAGATGATTTAAGCCGCATAGATCGAAAAGCAATAGTTGATGGTGAGGATGGGACAAATCATTGGTTTTCGTTAAGATTCAATGTTATTATATTTAGGGGTTGCCGCTGTCCAAAGGCCTGATGGAAGCTTTAGCGCTTCAGTTGAAGGAAACGAGCATGATATGAGATTTGTTTATTGTGCTGCTGCGATATGCGCAATGCTTGATTATTGGGGAGATGTTGATAAGGAAAAAATGGCCGAATATATTCTTCAAAGTATCGTGAGTAATTTTTTTTTAAATTATTCTTAGATTTTGATAAATTTGGCTCTGATATTTGTATATCACATATACAAGTGAAAATATAAGTGAAATATAGTCCCAAAGAAAAATGGGGTGATAAAATTTACCTTCAAATTTTTGTAATCACCACAAAGTCGCTCTCGGGCATTATATAAAAATACCACATTTACGGAGCCATTTCTTGTTTAGGTCTTGTCATATTTCGTGTAGGGTATATATGCTTTGTAGATAATGTTAAACAAACTAAAGAAATGAATCATAGTATGAACCTAGTTAAGCTGAGGGCTTCACGGATATTCACCAAGTTCAAAATGTAGTGCTATTCATACAACGGCGCAAACCTAAATGTACAAACAGTTATATTAGAAATATTTTACAGCAAGATCATAAACTTTGCGGTTTTATGGTAAAAGAAAATGAAGAACGTCATAACAAATAGAAATTTATTCTTAAAACTGAAATTTACAAAAATGTATGGTGCGAAGTTAAAGAATAGAAAAACATTTCTAACCTCTAGAACAATTTTGTTGCACAGTGATTTTGAACATTTCATGTCTTGTACCCAATGCTTGGAAATTTCTGCCAAAGAGGCATAATGCGTTTATAAATAAAGGTGATATTGTCTTCCTTATTGAAAACGTTAAAAAAAATAAATATCCCAAAGCTATCTTTTGATAAATTACAAAATTAGTAACCCCATTAAAAAACAAACAGGTAAAAATACAATTTTTTATCGAAATCTATTTCAGCGTTACGACTACGGTATAAGCCAACACTTAGAAGCAGAATCGCATGGAGGAACTACATTTTGTGCAGTTGCAGCATTGAGTTTAAGTGGCCAATTAGAGAAATTAGGTGAGAGCACAATTGAAGGTATCAAACGTTGGCTTATCTTTCGACAGGTAAATAATTCGAAAAAAAAATCAAACAAATTAAACAAGAAATAATTTTTAAGATCGACGGATTCCAAGGAAGACCTAATAAGCCTGTGGACACATGCTACTCATTTTGGATTGGTGCATCCCTGCAGATTCTTAATGCGTTCCATTTAACAGATTTTGATGCAAACCGAAAGTAAGTAAAATTTAAATGATGATTTTTATTTTGCTGACTCGATTTTTTTCCATTTAGATTCATTATGTCGACACAAAACAACATAGTTGGCGGTCTTGCTAAATGGCCAAGCTCGTGCACAGATCCGTTCCACACATACTTTGGATTGTGTGCTCTTTCTTTTATGGATGAACCGGGCTTATCCGAAGTTATGCCCAGCCTAAATATCTCAATACGAGTTTACAAACGACTGAAAGAAATCCACGAGAAATGGCGAATCGAAAATGTCGATAGCTTAACTTTTACCTCACACTAAAATATGCGCCCCACTTGACGCACATCGTTTCACGTCTTAAGTGAGAGGAGCAATCAACCGGAGATACACGCAAATAGAAAAAAGTGATTATTTTTGTATTAACTGAAACTATGCAAGTACTTGATTTTGAAAAAAAAAATTTATATAAAATATGCCATACACATAAGATAAATAATAAATAATAATAAAGACGAAAGTAGGTAAGTTGTACATAAGTATTTAGTTTCGATGTGATTTTTTTAAAAATACGTAGATATAATCAAGGTGTAAACTCTAAAGTAAATTTAAACTTGAACACGAAGTCGTTGGGCAAAACTGAGTAGATTGTAGCTCTGAGTAGGGCGATCTATGTGAATACGACCGCGCAACGGTGCGAGAACTCTTTCAGTTACTCCGGGGCAGTGCTGAACCATCAAGGACTTCAGATTAGGACAACCCATGGTTATAGCTCTGTTATAAAATAGAATTACAATTGGCAGAGAATTTTTAAAATTTCTCCATAAACTCACTGTACTCCGTGATCTGAAATTGCTGCACATCCAGATAAGTTGATGTGTTCCAAGGATTTGCAATAATTGGCAATTTGAATCAAGACATTGTTAGTGACACTCTGGGAGAAGGCCAATGATAGAATATTTAGTTTGTTAATTTTGCGAAAGAATATAACCAAACAGCGTTCGCCAATAGTCGAACAGTGTGATATATCAAACTCTTCAATATTATTTTGATGCAGAGTCAATGCATCGACAGTGCCTGTGGTCAGCCAGTCGCATTTTGAAAGATTTAACACCTGTAGCTCCTTGCAATTGATAATAATCGGTTGTAGTGATAGAGGTGTCAGTTGGACACATTCGTTGAGATTGACCACTTTGAGGCGTTTATTTTTCGATAAAATATTAAGCATCAATTCATCCACAAGCCATTCACATCTAGCTAGATAGAGGCGCTCCAACTTGAGACAGTTTTGCGCAAGTACAGCAAAAGCCAAATTAATATTGGTTGAATTATTTCCAGAGAAATTGATGACTTTTTTAAAACGAAATGATTCGTCGATAAATTTTTTACTCGTCTTCGAACAACAGCGTAGGTTGAAGGAATCTTTGAGCGATAGATGAATGGCTAATTTAGGGAATAAAATGTCTTCCCAACCTAAATCAAATAGTTTAAGCGATCGCGATTTACAGATATTTCGTTCTGAAGACATTTTTTTAATTTAATTTGTTTGACTTTTGGTTAAAATAACTTGATGAATTGTTTACGTTTTCTTGCTGAGGGCTGCAAATGGCGATAATTATGTTTTTTTTTTTAATTCGTTTTGCTCATCAGCTGTCATTTGCAGAAGTTCATTTTGTCCATTAGTGTACAACGAAGGTTTGTTTGTTTTGTTTTTTTTATTCCCCCCTTGTGAGGAGTCATAAGTCACAAGCTATTGTGACAATTTCATGTGAAATCTAATCGTCACAATTACCACGTTTACAAGCAGAATTGAGAGCTCGAGTTGGATTAAGGTCGAATTTTCGACCCAGGTTTTTCGTCATTTGAGTTGAGTACTCCAGTTAGAGTTTGGTTGAAAATATGTAGAGATGACAGCTGCTGGTGTCTCACTCACACAAACGTCAGACATTTTGCCAATGCCATGCCAACTCCTCAACTCAGGTTTCTTAGAACAAATTACGACTCGACTCCGCTCCTAAAGCGGAGTCGAGTCGGTTGAAGCTCATTTCAACTCAACACAGGTATACAAAGGGGCGAAGCGAGCTTGAAGCTCGCTTCAATACCTCTTGTAAACATGGTAAATACTCATCACAGCAAAGGTGAATTTTTTTGTGACTTTTGCAACAGCTTATAATTAAAATCATAGTTTAATAATAAAGTGAATAACATTATCAAAAATTACCTCATTTCGGATCTAACTAGAAAGTATTAGGTTGGTATTCACTTGTATTCCTGATACCAGCCTAAAGTGCGAAACAGATGGAACCAGCACCAGCAACAGCGGCCGCCATTATTTTAGAACCAATGTATTTCAAATGTTGAACACAGAATAGACCAGCAACAGCAACGTCAACAGCACCGTTTGGCCAAAGTTCTAAATTTGCTGTTGGTGGTCTATTGCTGTCAAATTTCTCACTGTCAGAGGTACCACAAAAAATACGAAATATATAAAAAACAAATGAACGGCGGTGCTGGTGGTAATGTGTTCGAAAATTTTTTGGTGGCACTCTGGTGCTGTTGCTGGTTCAATCTGTTTCGCGCATAACGTTCAAATGCACCAACACAGGCTTTTAAATTTTATAATGACGTATTTTGGGACGAACCGCATTTTAAGACTTAAAACTAAAATGTAGGCCTGCCCTTAGGTTTTTATAAATTCCAGAATCTTTCCAGAATTTTGACTTGTCTCCTGTCACTTGCAATTGCAATTTGACATTTGACTTTTTGACACAACCCATAGCCATACGAACATTTGGTCACAAAATTTTTGGTTAAAAGATTGGTGCGTAAAAATCGAAAATGAAATTAACACAATTTCTCGCAAGTAAATTGAAGAATTTTTCAAATTTTCCAGAACAATATATTGAACGTAGCAAACAGCAGGTAAATTTAATTCAACTTCAACACTTTGCATGTCATGACACTGTTCTATTGTTATTGTATAACACCCGCTCTATAGGTTTATTGGAAAACACCTAGAGGACTTCCCAATTACTTGCCAAGGACAGTTGAACGCAAAAAGTTCAGATACACAACAAACAGATCGTGGACAGGACAATTCCGTCAACAAAATCTTCCCGGTTCAATTCGCAAAAAAGTATTCGTTCAACCAATTGGTAAGTAGCATTGTTATCATCATCACTGTTTTGATCTTCTCATTTAAACTTTGTTCATTTTAGAGGAATGGAGTTACTTCCGCGGTGATCGCATTGAAGTCCTCACCGGCAAGGACAAGGGAAAACAGGGTATCATCACACAAGTTATAGCCGAAAGGAATTGGGTAATATGCGAAGGAACAAATTGGCATTACCGGATTGTGGGGGCTGAAAAAGATTTTCCAGGAATCTATATAAGATCTGAAGCACCATTAAGGGTTGATCGAGATATCCGGTTAGTCGATCCTTCAGATTTGCAGGGTACTGACTTCGAATGGCGTTTCACAGAAGATGGTGAAAAGGTGCGAGTTTCTACTCGCTCTGGAAGAATTATTCCAATTCCCGATGCTAACAACCAAACCTTCGACTACAAGACCAAAGCTGCATATTTAGAACGAGAGAAGGATACCCCAGGTTAGAATCTACATTCCCAGTAAAAAAAAACCTTTTTTTTTTCTAAAATTTGAATATTTTTCTTAGCTGCCGTTGTTGCTGATATAACATTTGAACCAAAATTGTGCACCTTCGAGATGGACATCATGGAACAAATGAATATCGTTGAAGAAGGAGTCCCAAAAAAATCTTATTGGTATTAATGTGTAAAATGGTCATTATATTTCTGTAGCAGTAAAATACAAAAAAGAAAGAAAAGATAAAAAAAACTATTTTCGCTCAGTTTCCTTTATGAATAACTCGTGTCTATGATTTCGCAATTTGCAAGCCAATGTCTTGACGGTTTTTTCTGCCTTATCAAAGTCTTTACGCAGCGTTAAATTGTAAGTTTCATACAACCAACTGGAAGCGTTTTGCATATTATCCTCATAAGTTTCAAGAACTTTTGTCACATGGTTGTATCTGTGGAAAAATAGGTAGAGAAGATATAAAAACTGGATGATTATTTGGAAAACAAAGCCTACCGTGATTCATCTGCAATGTCTGTTATCATATAAGTGTTTACATGCTTAACTGCCAACACCTGTCGGTTGCTTACAAATTTAATTTCAACATTTGGCAGTGATAGTTGAGCACATTCGAGTGATATCAATGATGCTTGAGTATTATTGCGGCATTCTAGTGCCATATGAATAACGTCTTTCGGTGACCTGAAATTATTCGAAACAGATGATATTAGTTTTTTCATGTTACGTTTGTATAACTGTCGGGTCAATGAATTCTCACTGAACTCAAATTAGAGTTAACTTAAATATTTAAATAAGCGGTGCAGTTAAATATTAAATTTATTTACTCAAGAATAATCACATTTATTGATGACTATAATATTTCAGTGAAGTGAAATAGAAAAATTAGCTAAACTAAGAAAAGATGAACATGTGGAAGAGGGCTCATTCTATTTCTTTTGCGAATGCCCAGCTTAGCTAGAACTGAGAGACAACTCACCGTGAATACTATTTCGAAGATTTGGGTGACGGCTCACTTATGCCACTAATGAACATACTGAAATTATTCAAAGTCAGATTGGAAGGAGACCCCCATACCTAAGCATCCCGGAAGCGGAGTCGTTTGCGGGAGTATGTACATATGTGATTGCTTGGCATATACCAAAATGAAGTTCTAAATTGTTCTCATTGTTTGAAAAATGTTTGTGTTATATGCAAATCTACATAAGATTGTTCTGAATGCTGTATTACAGGCTCCAACTAGTTGATTGTTAGGACTCAATTAACGGATCTAATATTGAGGATCTAAATGAGACCTGATATTTGCGGTGTTATACGAGTATGATTCCATCCATTTAGTTTTAATGAGATAATTTTGTGTGAGATTTTATCAAAGACTTCCTTGAATTTAAGATATAAGATAAAAATTCCGTTAAATTTTTACTCGTTGCTTTACCTTTGAGAAATTTGTGTTATTTGGTGGAAAATATTTGTTCTCAATGATTCTTATACCGTATGTTCCCGAATTGCGTAAATTCTAGAGTTTGCTGCTAAAGTCTAAGAGTTTTTCTGCAACATTGGTAAAAGTTAGAAATAATTTGTTTTATTTCATTAGCTGGCTTAAGCAACTAAATTTCTGTAGCGACTTCTTTTCTAACTCCTTGTACCTACTTGGATTTTGTTTCACAATTTTTTCGGTTGTTTTGTGAATATTTCACATTTTATTATTCCAGTCTATAAATATTATAGCATTGAATAAATATAAATAGAAGTGACACCTCAGAGCTCAAAGCGGCACCGGCTACCTGTGGCCAATTTGAGAAACAAAAAAAAAAGATGTGGGGTTTTCATGAACACAAACCAATTTTCAACGGGATATTTATTTATTGTATTTATATATTTGTGCCTTTCCGTATCCATAGAGATTTAGTTTTGTTTTGATTTTTTTTTCAAATTTCAATATAAGTTCATGGATTATAAATGTGTATAGGTAGTTTTCTTTAGGAGTATGGGTTGTTTTTTATTATTTTGTTTCATGTGTCGATATTTCTTTGTCGGAAAATGAATGTACATTTTTGCCTATTGAAATGTAAACATAAGAAATTAATTGAAGATTGTTTGTTTATTTGATTTGTAAATATGTTTTTAAACACCTGGTGTAGATTATTTTAAATTAAAAGCAAATCGAATACATTTTTTACTCAGAAAAATACCTAATGTTAAAATAACGTTAAAATAATGCATTATATTCAGATACTTGTTGGAAATATCTATAACTCAAAATTGAAACTAAATTGTTAAAACAATGAACTCAATACGGTATTTTACGGCTTTAGGAAACACTTACATACATATACAACGAGGTTACCTTCATACACTTTTAAAATCTAAAAATGTATAATTCAACCAACCGCGAAAACCTTAAAAGTTATATGAGGTTACCTTTATAAGAAAATTTTTTGTTCTCAAAAATCCATCTTTTTGTTAAATTTTCAAATTTCAATTGAATAAACAAGTTAACCGACGAATGCATTATTTGATTTACTATAAAAAAAGTTCAAGACATTAGAGAACTTTTTTTTGTTAGTTTTTGTTCCTTCGTTTTTTTTTTACTAGTTTGTACACCTCCTGTTAGGCCAAAGGACAAAGAAATCAGGTACATATAATGATTCCGACTTGTAAAGGTTTTATCATTTTTATTCTTTTTACTTTAGCTGGTTTTAACATTGCAAAAGCACAACCGATTCTTTATTATTTTTTATTTAAACAATATAGGTTAGAAATTTTTATGTACCATACACCTATTTTCTGTGTGGATAACGGTTTTCCCGCAATTTATTTGCTAAAATAACTTGATTTAAGTAATTTTAAATGTGAATGAAAAGAGAAAGATGATGTTTAAAGTGATGTAACATAATATACCTATTTGAATCATACCTAGAAAAAGCTTTGGTTAAAATGTAGGCATAGTAAAATAATTGCTGAATTGCTAACTTAAAAAAAAAAAATTGATTCATGTAAAGTATTTGCTAGATACGAAGATATGAACAAGAAAATAATGTAAATATACTTTAAGAAAGATGCCTTAGATGGAAGTCACTTGACTGTGCAGGGTGCAAGGCTTAAACGTTATAAATGTAACTACATACGTAGGTATGTACATAGTTAAAAATAAGTTCTTCATTTGACCTTAACATATGAGAAGTTAACTTTTATTAGGTATCAGAAGAAAGTATATTTAATTATTTGTATTTTAAGTAAAAATTTGCATAACGAGCATTTTGTATGGAATTCCTTTAGTAATTCATATCTTTTACACTACAAAACTTGTTCAAATCGATCTTTATTCTCGTGGCCTATTTATGGATATATATTCATTTACTCTTATGGACACAAGTAAAAAAAAAATTGAGGAAATATTTTTTTTCGATTTTTTAAGTCATGGATATTGCGATGAAACAAAATGCATTCTTAAGATTCATATTTCTCAATTTTAAACTTGAATAAATAATGAACCATATATCTATGAAATGGCTTTCAAAGAAATAACATGCAGTTAAGTATTTAGGATCCATAACATAATGGTTAATTTTTTCGAAATATTTAAGCCGTTGCTAAATTTGATTATTGGTAGAGCCCATTATGTCCCTACCTGACTAATGTAACTTTCGTATCAAAAAAAAAAATCAAAACACAAATGCAACCCCTTTTTTGATTTTTAATTTAGAATTAAAAATAACGAAAATTTTCATAGGCACATATTCAAATACATACATATGTACATACATACCTACATTCATACATATTTGAAAACAAATTATTTTGAAAGAAACAAATAATTTGAATAATAGAAAACAAATAGAACAATCGTTGCCGTAGAAACGTAGATAAACAACAAATTTTCAAATTGAGAAAAAATCCCTTTCGAATACACAACTCATTTATAACTAAGGATAAATTTTCTTATTGAATATCCAGACCTATTATATTTTTTCAAGCGATGGTGGCGGCACCGACCAACTATAGCGGCCATTTTCTGAGTGACACCTTCTATTTATATTTATTCAATGATTATAGTTTTAGACATTCGTTCATTTCTTGAAAAAAGAAAATATCAACAAGCATAACAGAATGCATAAAAAATTGTGCAGTAGGTTTTTGGATGTTATTTTTTAATTATTGATTAATTTTTGTTAAAAATAAAATAAGAAAAGTGCGTATACGCCATAGTGTACCTAACACTACTATATATTATGATTTATAGTTTTGTGGTTCGTCTTTACTTAAATTAAGTATGACCATTCATAGCTGGTTAGCTATCATCAAAAACTTGTACTATAAATAGGCCACAAAAGAAATGTTTAATATTTGTTTTCTAAAAAAAAGGTACTGTTACTCAAACTGGGTGTAGTTCTGTATAACTATTCGAGTCTAAGATATTTAACATTAAAAATTAGCTCAAACTTTTTTTTGGCTGAAATCACGTTATGTTGTTATGTTCGATCTTTGTATATAGAAACTAGTTTTCATGTACAAGGTCAGATTTTTTCGTCAACAACTTCACCGGTATTGAACAAAATGTTTAACAGAAGATCCTTAAAACAAAAATAACTTGTATCGTTAATCAATACCTTGAAAACAGGTAGATATTTATTTTTTGAAAATAATTGGTCGTTTTTATAAACGTTGTGATTACCTTAGACAACTGATGGCCAACTTTGAAAATGTGTTCAAAAACCTGATTTATTGTTGTCTGCTGTTGTCTTAACAGTGAATAAATATTTTTTAGATTTATTTTTATTGTTTTTAATATTTTTTAAATTAAATATTTTTTTAGAAAAGTCGAGCAAAAATTTATATTCAAATTTTTTTTTAAATAAATTGTACGGTTTTGCTTCATTTGAAATATAAAAAAAACGAAACAAGGTCGCAATAGGAAAACTAAATTAGACCGCGAAGTCTTATTTCAGTTTGAAAATGAAATATAAAATCAATCGTATATTTTACTCAGCCGTCCATACGAACTTGTCGTTCTCGAAAAACTTTAAAGACGTCTTCCAATCCATTTTCACACATCATACACAACATTTAAGATTTAATTAAAGCTTTAAAGCGGACATCTACCATTTTTTTTAAATATTTTTGAAGTATAGAAACAATTAAATTTATCACAGAACTAAACATTAGCGACGATTTAAAAGGTTGTACACTTTTCTTGTCTACTAAAAATCTATTGCATGACCAATTACCTAAAGCCTTCCTACATTCCATGACAAATATAGCGTGATAAACATGCATTTCACCATATATCCCACCAAATGATTGGATAGATGATCCGTAATAATAATTTTTTTCTATATCAACAAATAAAATTGTTTATCGATTTTTTTTTGTTAAAATAATGTATTGAATGTATAGGACAATTAAACATATGGTTAATTATAATTTGTACCTTAAAGCTTTTATGTTTCTCCAAAATTGCAAGCCCTGTGAAGCTGATTTGGAACAAGCCCTTAGCAGCAAACCGCATATTCGCCATTGCTCCAGAGTACTTCCTAACTTATCACGAACATCGCGAGCGGTCTCGAGCTGTGAGTCTAAATTCTCTTCATAACTAGTCATGTATGTTCCACCACTAATAAGTGCTAAAATCGACAAAACTTAAATATCTAGTATGATGCCAATAAAATATGTCCCAAAATTTACCAATTATTCCGTCCTGCTGGACATATAGTTCATTAAGCGCCTTATAGTTCTCAGTTAGGAGCTTTACCCTTGATTTTGTGTGTTGCAATATTTCGTTGTAGTATCGCAGGGATACAACTTCAAGGGCAGATTTACTAATTTTCGCAAAAAAGTCCTCTTGTGCGGAAGCTTTGTGCTTATCCAGAAGAACTCCCAAACTTATTATCAACTAAAACAAAGAAATTTAAGACATATGCAAACTCATTTTTTAACTCTTATTATATGCTACCTTTGCCAGATCCTTGTTTGGAGAATTCTTAACGAATTCTTGATTAACCGTTGCAACTGTCGAGTCCGTAATTTGGTCCACAGGTGAATTATATTGAACTAGTTCTGTGTCCAAAACCAAGGCGTCACGTTTCTCCTGCAAATGTTCTATCCATGCCTCAGCAGTTGCTAATCTTGGTCCAGGACAAAGTCCTTCCATTTCGCTTATTTCTTCGTCCAAATGAATAAATTCATCAACGGAATTTTTATTTTTCTATTAATCAATCAAACACAAACACAAACAATATAAAATATGTAATTAATTTACTTTTTCTATAACAAATGGAATTTTACCATTCGTCCTCGGCCAACAGACAATGAGTCCGTTTGTGGAGTATCTAAAATTGCTGAATTTCCACAACCCATTGTGACATTTTGAATTGCTTCACAAAGCGGCCAATAACTAGAATAACATTAAATTTTCAAACAACAATAAAAAAAAATGTAAAATTTTATAGTCCTTGTGCAAGGATAATGTGTGTCACGTTTTTTTGCACCACGTTTCGAAACTGTGTCAAGTTGAATGAAATTGTTTCTAATGCAGCTCAATATTTATGAAAGTAGTGGCTGTTTTTGTTTGAGTTCTGAGTTAGATTAAAAGTCACTCAATTTATGGTAGGATATTCTTGGTAACACATAGTTAAGGTTGAGCCACAACAAAGGAATTTCTCAACTGAATATAATGTCAAGAGTGTAAAAGTAGAAAGTAGAGAGTCATAATAACAACAAACTGTCATTCAACTATTTGAACATTTGGTTAGGTAGCATAAGATGGTGGAATTTGTTAAACGAAGGACAGCTAATTGAATAGAGGTTGGATACTAGGCACAATATAGACAAAGTTATAACGTCCCCAGTCCTGGTTTACTTAACAATTTTACATACATTTTTTTTTGACGAAGAGGAAATTGAATTGAAATTCGAATCAACTGCGATTGAGTTGTTGCTAAATTTGATTGAACTAACTTGTACATTTGTTCAAATAACGATGAGCAATCAAATACACGAATGAATTTGCAATAAATATTTTTTTTTTTTTTTTTTACTTTATTATTTTTATTGTACTATTTTTGTACATAGAATGTCAGTTTATTAGACTTAACCATTCTTCCGTCAATTGCATTGAATTTTTTGTGAACAACAACAACAACTTTAAGGCACTACCACCAATTGTTTTTACGAATTAATTTTATATTAATTCGTTTATATTTTTATTTTTGGCCGGAGTTATAGCTATTTCATGCTTGCCAGACAATCATCAGACTCCTTTTAGTGGCGCTGAGCTTTAATCCAATTTTATTTGAAGAACACTTGTATATTTTAATAATAAAACTCAAATTGATTTAAACATATTTAACAAAAAATTGGATGCCTAAAAAAGCGGTGCATTGCATTGGGCGCCAGTTAGTATACGTTTAGTTACCTTGTCTTTTTGTTCCGCATTGGGCGCCAATTAATGTATATGATTATAGTACGAGTAAGATCGCCAAGATTTGACAAGTAATGACTAAATCACTCAAACACCTTTGAATTACATATAATGTAACGACTTTAACATTATTTGAACTAAAACGATTCTCAAATGTAATGCAAGGTTTCAATATAAAAGTGTTGCTGAAAAAATACATACTCCAATATATTTTTGGTTACCCTAATAATTAAAAATGAAACTTTTATGTTTTTTTTATTTTAATAAAATTGTATTAAGTTCAGAAGTAACTTGAAGTTCCAATTTTACCTTCAGTCTGGTGTCTTTACTCGCCTGCTTAGCTATTTATTCTGACATTGTAATTATCACGAGACATTTACTCATGTGCGATGCCATATTGCCTACAGCCAAGTATGATTAATTCAATCCAAATAGGTGTTCTCGTATGGTGTTTCAATAACAACCCCCAACACCCTATCCCCAATATCAAGGACGAATCTGACACCTTAAGTTGATTGGATTCTTGACAAGTGTTGTCGGTTAACGTACTCACATACATATGTATTTGCGAAGGAATAGGACTTTTCCACAGAATTTGCGGAGCGTTTTTAGAATTTGAAGATCCTAGTAAATATTCCAAACATTTCTTTAAAAAAATGAGTGAATCGCACGATAATTTTTTTTATAATGTAATTATTTTAAATACTACTTAAGAAGAATTAAAAAATACAAATTCTTAAAGAACTTTTATAAGATTAAAAACATATTAATATCGGTTTTCTCAAAAATATCCGTTTAATAATTTTTTGTGGCAAAAACCTGATATGCAGTTCTTGTTAAATCATTTTGGGATTAATAGTTAGAAAGTTTATTAAAAATATTAAAAGAACTGTTTTCCGAAAATTTTAACAATCCAACATTTTCGAAAATTGGGAAGTATATAAAATGCTCTATTCTAGCAAAGCTACCAAATGTTACTTTAGTAATAGTTTCGACAACACTGTTCCCTACTCGTTTGTAAAAGAATTTTTTTTTAAAAATAATAATTACCCAGTCAATACCTTAACAAAGCAAAAACGTCCTTCAAGTCGGTGGCACCCTTGCATTTTGTAATGCAATGCCACACCTCAAGGCTAAGTTTAAACATTCCTTATTCTAAAATCTAAACAAATTAAAAACTTATTTTCCAGTAGACTTAGGTACTCTGTACATCAGACATTCCCCAAGACCCAACATTCTTAAGTCAGTAGTTGTTATTCTTCTATAGTTTTGTAAATAAATATAGTGAGCAGTTACTTGTACTTGTTCAACCCAATTATGGCCGATTTGAAAGGATATATAGTATAAACAAACAAGAGTGAACTTGACGTGATTTTTAATAAAAACAAAATATCCCCATTATACCGTTAGAAATATACACGACATGAGAATCAGCTGCTTAAAAAAGTATATCATAAGGCTCTCACATGAAACTATACTCAGAGAATTTCTAGTATCACAATATAACAAAACAAACACTCTTGAACTTGAAAGAATTGAAAGCTCTCTTTCGTATATTTTGTAAACACACTTTGTTTTCAATTTATTTCAATTCACCAGCATAACTGTTGGCATTGTGCTTTAAATAAGCCAATTAAAATAAGCATTAAAAGAAAATCCAACAAAATTAAATAATAGCTGATTAGGTCTTATCGACATCATTGACGAGAGATAAGATTTGATATGATTGTATGAATAGCGAATAAATAATTTATGATTTAATTTGTGCGCCTGAGCTTTGGGAATATATATTTGGATATCATCATTAACAGATAAGATAGTACATAAAGCAAAAAAAAAATAACTCATGATTTGGTGTTTTTGTTAAATGTCTTGAAAAAAATTTGTATAAACAATCTATTTGATAACTATAAGCTTAAGAAAGTGTTACTTAAGAAGGTAGGAACCAATATGGAAAATAGTGTTTTTATCAATTATAGTTTTAAGTTTTCAGTCAAATAATATATTAAAAAAAAAAATAACACAAATGTAAATCGACCCATCTATGTACTTAATAAAGAAATATGATTTTTTTTAATCACAGTATGTAGCTTACAGCCAAAATGTCCAATTAATGCCATTATTTTTTTAAAAGTATTTTCCCTTTCTGAACTCAAATATCGAATTTAAAACAAATTGGATAACACCGTTATGGGGGTATGAATTTTTAATGTTCAGTTGATGCATTGTATATTTGATTTTGGAATGACTAGGATGGTTGCAAATGAATTTGATTGAACAATGATGAATTATTGCCATTGAAGATAATAACTCTTTTATTCTGAAAAATTGAATTGTTGTTGAAAGCACACCGGTTTGTCCGTCAAAGGAAGAAAGACTAATATTTTTTCAATGTGTTATAATTTTTTAAGTTTTTATAAAGACCTTGATCGTTTATTTCAAAGTTCAAATTTAAGTTACACACTACCCCTGAATGAAACCAAAATGCAAAATAACATTTCAAATTGTTTTGATTTCATAAAAAAAAAAAAAAAAAATAGTACGCATACGCCCTGTACAACAAAAAGGAATATCCATTACATTTTAACACACCTGTTAACGTAAATGTGCGATAATTTTCGCTACTTTCCCTTTCAAGCTTTTTCATTTCCTCTTGGGATTTTGTTTTGTTTCGTTTTTATTTCCCAGTGCTCATAAAAACAACACATTAAAAAAAGAACATACTGAAAAGCTCTCCTTTCGCCAAAAATAAGTTTTCTCACGGGGTGGTTGTAATAGACGGTTGTGTTATGGTTGAGTGTTCTGTTATTAATCCAGCCACCATCAGTCAGTATAAAGAGAACGCACCTATGGAACTGAGTTTCATACTCAATGTTTATCCGTACCATTGATATTGTCGTCTGTGCAGTGCTGGGTGTTTTGGAATGGATATAAGAATATAATTATACGGATTCAGTTTTCAACTAGAGAGCGATTGGTTCTTTATAGGATTATCATCATTTCCCACCGTCTTGGATTTTTATTGTGTAATTGTTGAATTAATTGTAAAACAAAAAAAAAACTACTTTTTATTTTAAAAATGTGTGTGCATTTTTTTGAGATTCTAAATGTGTGTATCTAAGTAGGTACTCCTGAAAAATATATTTAATCATATGAAAGTTATTTTGACGGAAAATGTTCGGTATTGTTTTTTATGCAAGGCTATTGTGATGATAAATAAGTATATATGAAAAATAAAAAAACAATAGTTATCTATAATAATTAAAAAAAATATTTGAAAAGATGGGTATACGTGACCAATTGAAAGTATTTCGTAGAAATCGCTCGAAAGAACCCCAACGAAGGAGATCAATTTTCAATTTAGTTGCTCCTAACCAAGTTACAGAGCAATCGTTGCAAGTTTGGCGGGAATTACCAGAACAAATACGACAGGATCCCAGTTTGGCATCATTTCAAATTGAGAATGATCGTTTGCATGGTAACGGTAAGTGTTATCAAAATTTTACATTTAAAATGTAGGGTTCTGCAACTTTAGGTATCTACTAGTTTCACCAAAAAAAATTATTGATAAAACAACTGTGATATTTTTGGGTTATCATTAAGACATCTGATCATTATCATAAGGATATGTTAAATACCATTTTGATATAACTAGATATTACTATATAACTAGAAATTTAATTTTCTACAAGTTTGCTGTATAACTTATTTAGCTAGGACAAAAATTCGCGAGAAAAGAAACTAGGTAGAGTTGTGAAAAATGTGATTTTCAGCTTGTATTTTAATTTCACCAAAAACTGAAATGATTGTACACCACCTTTTCAATTTTTTTTTTCAAAACACAGATCACATGGATTTTTTTTAAATTCCATTTGGCTATAGCATAACTGTTAATGTTGCCGATGTTTTTAATACTTTTTTATTTAGGTATTTTTTTTTAAATTGCCCCTCCAAAACCAATAAGATTTTTCTTCTTGTCTTAGTTTATCCTACACGCTGTAGTCTTTTTTTACAAAGCTTTTGCAAATCATCTTGTTAAAAAATGATTTCTTTTTTCAAACATCCAAAAAATCAATTTTGTTATTCAGTACCTCTCTTAAAATTTATATAAATATTTAAAAAATTTAATTTTTGGAGCTAAAACTCCATCAATTAAACCTCTGCACTATAAGATTTTGGTATGAGTTTCACCCAAGAAGAAGCTCGCATTTAAACTATGAATTTTGTATTGAAACAACGAAGAAAATCTTATTGAACAAATAAGAAAATGGCCTACGGAGTAAAAGATATTTTTTTTTTAAATTTATTAATTCATTAGTTTGACATTTAGTTTTATAACTTTATTATTTTTTCCTAGTGTCAGTTCTTTTTTTCTGAGTATCAAATGTGGAACCTCCCGCCTCTATTTATATTGTCATATTTCATATAATAATATAAAAATATTATTAAATTTCAATAAGTTTTTCTTCATTAAATCAATCCTATTTTTTTATATAAATATTTTATAAAACTGTTTGTTTTGTTGTTTTTAATAAGATTTGACAGTAAAGTAACTTAAAATGATTAAAGAAAATTAACTGGGATTATTTAAAAAATAGTCATCATCAGTTTGATATTGCTAACATAAGAAATTAAGAAAAAAAAACTACCACCTTAATTATATTGATCAATAAGTTAACATTATGTATATCTTTCATGCACTACTTGTGATGTTTAAAAAAAAATAGAAACAAAAAAAAAACCTACAACACATCAACAATGTCACGCTGTCACGCATAGTTTACATTTAAATTTAAAGTCCAATTAAATGCAGATTAATGATTTACGGATACGTGCGTCACATTATCTGTGAATTTATGCCTCCAGATTAAAGTAAAAAACAACAATTTTAAATTTGCAATGTTTTTTCTCTTCAATTTTACAAAATAATCTGAGAATTTCGATAACAATTTCATTCATTGATTTTTTTAATTGAGTCGGATTTAATAATATATTAAGGTTCACATAATTTTAATTGCTGTGTTTGGTAGCAAAATAAAAAATGAGAGTGGAGGGTGATAATCTGAGGTGAAAAACTTTTAAATTTAATGAACAAGATAATAATAAAAACAATATAGTTTTGGTAAAAAAAATCATAAAGTTTAGCACCTAAATGTAAAATACTGTTTTTCAGATTGTTAAGCCTTAGGATGGTATTCAACGAACGCTCTTAAGTTAATAAGGGAGGAAGTTTTAATTTAAGACGCTTTCAATCTTAAGAGCGCTTGGTGACTACCTACTTAATGTGTTACCATTTCATTGAAATTAATCTAAATCTAAATAGATAAATAATAAATTTGCATTTAATTTATTGTTTGTAGGTTCATCTATTCCAAATGGTGAACGATATGTCAGTTCTGGTGATGAAATCGAATCAACCCTGGATGAAAGCAAAGATGGCTCAGAATATATTGATATGAAAATTTATAAGCCCAGAGTACGATTAACAAGCTGCTCGTGTGAGCAAAAAAGGTATTTTGTTATTACATTTCTTTTTTAAAACGAACTAATTAGTTTTTTTTTGTCCGTAGTCCAAATTGTGAAAATCATAATTCAATCATTGATCATAGGCCATTCAATGATACTGAAATAAAAAAGAAGCGAGTCCAAAAAGAAAAACTAATTAAGAAGATTTGTCTGTTGGTATTTTGGTTTCTTTCAACGATAACTTTGCTTAGCACTCATGAGAAGCATTTGATTGAAAAACAACTCTTAGTACCTGAATATGAGGAAAAGCGTAAATAATATTTTAAACAGAGAAACACTAGAAATTTTCATATTTTTTTTGATAAAATTTTTAGTTTATTTTCTTCCAAAAAATCCAAGTGGTGATTTTAAGATCACACTACTTGGCGCCTTTGGGGATTCAAATAATTTAACAGAAGATGGAAATTTTTTAACTGTACAACTGCAATTGGTACACTCCATAAACTGGAATGACAGTGACATTTATGAGGTAAGTTGAATAAGAAGTTGAAGCAAATCTAACAACAGCTGATCTTGAATACTTCCAGTCTGAAGACATACTTCAACCATGGATAGTGCCAATTGTTCCCGAAGACCAATACGATACCACCACGATGAATTTAAAAAACCGAACTTTCTTCATAAGTCGTGAAATACTTATGCAATTAGAAGATGGTAATAACACTCGATTGAGATTGAAAATGTTTACAAATGAAACATCATCAGGATTTGCATTGAAAATGTTCTATGATCCTTTGGTGGTAAATGTAGAAGAAGGAATTATTTTTTCAACACTGATACTATCAGTTTTCTATGGTTTACTTGTTTGGGAGGTATGAGACGAGTGTTACTTTTTTTATAACTTTAAATTATTGTTTTTTTTTTTTAAGGTTTTTCATAGAACATTTATAGCTATTGTTTGCTCAACTGCTTCAATTGCAATTTTGGCTTTTGTGGGTGATCGACCGACAATGGAAGAAATCGTTGTTTGGATGGATATGGAAATGCTTACGTTGCTATTTTCGATGATGATACTTGTAGCGATTTTAACTGAAACAGGAGTTTTTGATTATTTGGCAGTCTTGACTTTTGAGGTAGGTAAATATTCAATGGCACAAAGTTTGAAACAGTTGTTGAGTTTTAAACAAACAAAACTTTCTTAATTTTAGAGAATTACTAGATAGTAATATACTGAGGCTTCAGTTAAGCTTTTAGCTTAGTTTGAACTTCACGTGTTTTAATTACATGTCCGGTAATTTCATGTGCGGTTTCAGAATATATTGTTTCATTTCTGAAAGTTCTATGGAAAGTAATCAATTTCTTTTTTTAAGCTATTAAAGAAAACCCGTTTTCCAGAACTCTCACTATATTGTATGCTTTCGTAATTTTAACCTTATGGGAATTAGAAACGCCGCGCTGGATAAATAATTCATCCTCGAACTTTGAAGTGCCTTTGTAAGAACACTAAAGGCCTGTTCACATCAGAACGACCGACGAATAACCGAAAAAAAAATTGATTTTAAACAATTTATAAACTTAAATTCCTTATAAATTTTAATCAAAATGATAGAAGTATATTTTATTTTAAGTTCCGATACTAAACTAAGCTTTTTGTTTGATAAAATAATATAAATTTGAGAAAACAAATTATTCGTCATGAATTGCAAACTGGTTGTTATGAATTGTCAAGCTCTATTCGCATTCCACTTACTATCCACACTTCGACGAATAAATTGTTCGCGCGTGAATAACCTCAAAATCACTCTTGTTTTGGTTTTCTTCGTGGTTGGCTGAATTTGTCAAAGTCAAACGTCATTCGTGACGAATAAAAAAAGCAATGTGAAAAAAATGTCGTTGGTCGCTATCATGTGAATTGTCCTTAAAGGTTAATAAGAAGGAAAAGCTTACTGCAGTCAGACTATCAACTGTGGTCCTTGTGTAGAAACTTTAGCCTTACGATCTCATTGCATAAGGTCTAATTTAAGTAGTCACGCTTATGGATGTTATAAATATTAAAATTTGAATTTCCATCAAAACTCTTTTAACCGACTCAGGAAGAAACAAACAACTCTTTTCTTTCAAGATTTCCGGTGGTAAAATTTGGCCTCTTATATACAGCCTTTTGTTTATAACATGCTGTGTGTCTTCCGTCTTAGACAACATGACAACTGTTCTACTAATGACACCTGTGGCAATAAGGTATGTTTTTTTTTTTGTAGATATTTATTTTGTCCAAAAACTAAATATCATTTTTTTTATAAATTTCAGACTTTGTGAAGTTATGGAAATTGATCCTGTGCCAGTTCTCATGGGTATCATAGTTCACTCCAATATCGGTGGAGCAATAACTCCAATCGGTGATCCTATCAGCATCATAGTTTGCTCAAATCATTTCATATCTCGCAATGGAGTAACATTTACCAATTTTGTAGCACATTGCTTACCTGGAGTAGTTCTCACTGTTCTCTTCAGTTGTCTCTATATGAGACTAAAGTATTGGGATATTAATTCACTACGAGTTAATGAACCAAAATCTCTTAAGGAATTGCGCCGTGAAATCATAATTTGGCAGAGAGCTGCTAATTCGTTGTCAGCCTATTCCAAAGATGTCGATTTGGTTCGTGAAACACTTTTGAAGAAAGTTGAAATTCTGAAATACAAGTTGAAAAAGAAGCAGGCCGGTGTTGGATCTGAGGATGCTTACATTCATACTTTGGAAGAACTCAAAGCAGCTGTAAGCATAGGGTCGAATCTTTTATGTAATGTGGATATTAATTCTTCTTCACTTTCAGTATCCAATTAGACACAAAACACTTTTAATTCAATCGGGCTTCACACTGGTCTTTGTGATTTCAATGTTTTTCGTTCAATCGGTGCCAAGTTTGCAAACTCTTCCCCTTGGCTGGGTAGCGTTACTTGGTGTTGTCTTCCTGATGATAATTTCAAGTCGCAATGACATGGATGCTATGGTTCATAGAATTGAGTGGACAACACTGCTCTTTTTTGCAGCCATGTTTGTTATGATGGAGTGTGTAGAAAGGCTTGGACTGTTCACATGGATCGGAAATCAAACAGAGAATATAATTCTGCTTGTGAGCGAGGAAAACCGTTTGGCAGCGGCGATTTTTATAATTCTTTGGATTTCTGCAATAACATCCGCTGTACTTGATAGTATACCAGTAACAGCTATGATGGTAAAGGTTGTGGTGTCACTAGTGGCAAAGGACACATTGGGGCTTCCACTTCAGCCACTTGTTTGGGCATTAGTTTTTGGATGTTGCTTAGGAGGTAAATCGTCAACATTGAACATTTTTGTATGAATCAAGAAATTTAAAACAATTTGGATTTCAGGCAACGGTACTCTTTATGGGGCTTCTGCAAATGTCTTATCTGCTGGAACAGCTGAACAGCATGGATATAAAATAAGTTTTACAAGATATTTAAAGTAAGACTGAATTTATTTTCGGAATTATTTTATTAATGTTATATTTTTTTTTAAATAGGTTTGCGTTTCCCATGATGATTGGGCAAGTTGCAATTATTACAGGGTACCTTATGGTGGCACATATTTTATATCAGTGGCATTAAAAGTGGTTTTATCTTGTTATATATATTTATAAAAATTATTGTAGTTTAGGAGTTTAATGTAATAAAATATATACAAAAGTACGAAAATCAGAATTTTAAAAAAAGGTTGGCAAAATAACTTACTTCTTCAAGTTTGGTTTGCTAGAATTCTACAGATATTAAAATATCTATTATTTAATAATACATAATATTAAGCTTAGTTATATTGAAAAATAAGATTTTTTATTTTTTTTTTAAATGCCTAGTTTGCGAATCGGGCATCAGAAATCCGCTAAATGTCAGTGTGCACACATTTTGAAAAATCACAGTTGTTCGTTAATGTAACAGAAAATACATAGCTGTTACCTGAAAAGACCAAAAGATTTTTAAAAACCGGCGCTAGCTGGACTTCGGAGCTAGTTGGACCACATTGTTCCCGCAGAGCCTTTCTCTATTTGGGTCAATTGCAGTTGACATTACGACTCTTAGAGTTCCTAAAAAATTTAAAGGTTCCATGAAATAAAGCTTAATGCAATTAAACATAAATAAAGCTCGAAATTTTAGATAAAGTAATATTTAAAAAAAATCAAAGTTGCTACTTGCCCAGATGTTCAAAACAATACTGGTTATTAAAAATATTTGTTTTACTTTCGTAATCTTACTATTCTTACGAAGTATGTTTATGAAGTATTATGGCTAATTTTTTTTAGTTAGTTGAAGAGTTTTAAATAATAACAAAATAAAAACTTGGAATTTATGTCCTTTTTGGAACTTAAGATTTTCTTTTTGATATTTTAGGTTTTCTTTAAAAAAAAGAACGTTTTAGACTTTTTAGTTTGACTTGAAATTTATAAAATTATACTTGTTTAAAAAAAAGTATCTACGTAAAAACGTGTGGTTATGCATTTTTGTGGATTATTTTTTTTCAAAAAAAAAAACAATTTTTTACATAAAATTTGTAAAAGTATTTTTGCAAAAAAAATTGGGTTGAAAAGTTCTGGTATTTAATAAAAAAATTTAAAACATTAATTAAAAAAAAATATTCACGCGTTTTATAAAAGTTTATTTTCAAGAAAATCCAAACAATATTTTGACAGCAATATTATAAAATTATGTAGACCCTTAATCATAAAAAAATTTTATCGCCGCCGTTAGTCGAATTACTTATGAGAAAATCGAAAAACAAATGGCAGGTACCTTCAATAACGGTTCCATTTAAATTGTTGGAGCCATGTTTAAGAAAATATGAGAAATGACAATATTTTTAGATCTAAAAAAATTTAACTTCGCCTCTTGGGTTTTGACTAAAACTTTAAGCTCAAGTTTGACGAAAATCGCTTTAGTAATTTACCCACAAATAGACTGGTAAGGAGAATTTCGAGACTCACTTATTCGCCTTTTCTATCAACGCATTGTAATATATGATTAATATCTCGAGTTCGATTTTTTTTTAAAGTATTCAAAAATTTCAATCAAAAATGTTGGCATTTTGTTTTGATTTTTAAAAAATACAGAACGGTTTTTTTGTGATGTTCAAGAAAAACTATATCTTCAGCTAGAATCCCTTTAAGTATTTTTCGTACCCCACAGTACCTTTGCGCAATCTCCCCACCAATCTATGTGTCCCCTTTTTTAAACCATTAGTCTAAAATTTTCTCACCACCAATATACTTGTTGCTTATACTTTTTTTTCTAAACAAACAACTTCATTTAAAAAGAAATAAATTCCAAGTTTAAAAATGTCAAAATGAGATTAAGAGTCTAGGAAGTGGAGTTGTATTTCACATTTAACAAAAAAGAAATGAAAGAATGTTTGATCTGTTGACATTGTATTTTTGTAATTTTGTTTACACTATGTATTTTATGATGAAAGATTTGCATGCATTCATAATATATTTTTTTTTAGGTCAATTTAAGGCCATCGAAGCGATTTCCTTGTAAATATTCGCTGATAAAGAAAATGTAATGAAGTCCCTAAATATTTCCACAGATAAACTTCTGAAGTAAATTTTTTTTAAAGTTCCAAGTTTAAAAATGTCATAATGAGATTAAGAGTCAAGGAGGTGGAGTTGCATTTCATGTTTAATAGTCGGAGGCACATTGAAGTGTTTCTTTACAAAAACTAGAAATGGAATCGAGTAAGGTGACTTGTGAAAGTGACAGTAGTCAGGTGGTTTGTGAAAGTGACAGTCATCATTAACTGTCATAGTGAAGGGCCTTAGGCATCACAAATCACCTCAAACTAAAGAATAATTTGATCCGCACAAAATGGCGATTTTTATATAATTTCTTATGTTTGATTTGCTTTTATTCACACTTATATTTTAAGACTCTTTCTAAAAAGTATACGATATACGTCAACAAATTTCAGTTTTCATTATAATAAATTTGATGATTGCTACTAACAACGCAATACCCCAGACTATAACAAAAGAATAAAGAATCTAAATGTATACTGTGTGCTTTTCCAAAAATATTAAATAAAATACCCTGGCTTTTTCATCAAACCATTTGGTTACAAAAATTATTTCCGCGACTCTTCATAATTGCCCAATCTATTGTGTACATTTTTCTTTACAAGATTGGTGTTTCGATATTAGCTGCGTCAGTGGGTGTGGGAAGACCTTAACCGCATTTTTGTCGCAGTGTCAAGTTTTCGTTATCATTTAGTTAAAAAAAATACTCTTCTTTAGAAAAAGAAATAAAATACATATTTTCGAAAAGAAATGTTACAAAAAAAATGAATAGCTGGATATAAATTTAAGTGTAAATAAACTGAGTGCATCTTGTGGTTTCATTTTATTTATTTTCAAAAATTTTTATGTAAATTTAAATTCAAATAACTCACCAATTCGTTATGACCGATAATAATAAACATTCGAAGACACAAGATATTTTACATTGGCTACATCAATCTAATATTATTGAAGATGAACGTGAAAAAATTATGTGAGTATTGTAATTTTTTTTTGTTTGGAATGACGTTAATGTAAAACAACCCATCATCAATTTATAATGACGTTCTGGCTGAATATAAGACAAATATTTATTGAGGTATTTTTAATCGACTTTGAACTTTAGTAAAATTAATTTTGGATTTTATTTATTTGCTTTTAAAAATTTATGGTTGCACTTAGGCGTCGTTGATGGGATTCAAAATATTTGCTTTCCCAAAAGACACAATAAAATAATAATTTGAGAAAAAAACGATGAGTGTTCTGTTCATTAAGTCTGATAGTTTGAACAAAATGGTGCATTGCATTCTGTTGTTGTTCAGTAGACGTCCGTAGGATATTTCAAGGGGACAGGGTATAAACCATGGAGATTGGTTGCTAGGGGGAAACCGTGGACGACGATAAAAAAGACGGGAAAATAGTTGCGGTATACTGATCGAAAAGCAATACAGATGAAACCATATTTTTCGAACGGAAATTTAAAAAATTAATTCCAAGACCAAATCTTGACTGCAATTTTTATTAAATTGCCTTTAAAAAAAATAACTGAATTGAAATAAAAACTAAGTGATTTGGGGACCAAACATTCGGTGGTACTTCTTATTTTGTTGTATTCAAAACATAATATGCAGGGTGAAGACAAAAGTCGTTCAAGAGAGGGATTTATTTCTCCCCGTTTGAGTCAGATAATTTCCTAAAAAAAAATACTAATAGTGAATAGTCAACGAAGCTTGCAAAAACGGTATAACTGTTCAGAAACGGTACGGATAGTAAAATAGTAAGGGTACAGCGGGGAAACATGACACAAAAAGGGTCAGAGTGATTTGCATTAGAAAAATAAAAAAAACTAGAAAGTGTAGGTTATATTAAAGCAAGAAAAAAAAATATACGGAAGGGGATCTTTCCCCTTCCTTAAGACGGGAGAAGAAATTTTCTTACAAAATGAAAAAAAGTATCAAAAACAAACGGAAATTTGTACAATAGTTTTTTAATCAGAGGAAAACAGTTTTTTGTGCTGTTTTTAAATATGTACCTATAGTTGTTATTATTAAATTTTGACAAAAAAATATTGTCAAAGCAAAATTTCAAAAAAAAAAGGTGAAAAAATTGTTCCAGGATGTCAAAATGGTCCAAGACACCGCAATCGCCCACCTTTCATATAACCGTAAGACAAAACATATTTATCTGGATCGACTCTAACAATTTCAATGAAATTTTTTCAGTGGAGTGTCGTAAGTAATTTTTTTTTTATAATTTGCGCGAGCTCAAGGGGATGGTGTACCCTTTATATGTTACACAACACAGCGTGGGCGTGAAGGATAGGGATGGGAAGGGAAAGGTGTATGGAAAAGTATGTGGCGCGAGGTACTGAGACTGAAGGTGGTGGTTGTCTCAGATTTTATCTCCAGGGTTGGCGGCTGGGCTAAAGCGGAGAAATGTCGTGTCTTATATCAATGTCCCTTTATAATTCGCATTATTTTGTTCATTGTCATATTTGCTGGGCATACTAGTATTTTCTCAATCACAAGTTGTTAGTGTTATGCCTGAACAACATGTAATGAGTAAACCAGCGGCCCAACAATGATTAATGATAATGGAATAAAAACATGACATAGAATTACGGCAGGGATCGAACCTGTGACCTGTGAGGTTGACAGGCGACCGCGCATACCAACGGGCCACGTCCAACCCGTTATTAAATGTACCAACCATATAGTACCAATTTTTTGGTTTTCTATTTTTATCATAAACGGTTTGACGGATAGCGATACAATTTGTATAGACAAAAACTTGGCAACCAATTACCAAATTATTTATGACAGAAAATGGCTCTATCAATTTTGAAATTCTTTTTTCGAAATTTAATATTTTACATAAAACACATAAGATGGCATTTTCAGTTTTGAACCGAAACTTCTGTTTTGGCTTACTTCAGCAACTCAAATAGTAAATTTTGTATTATTTTGTTTGATCTAAAGTACTTTAACATACGAGCAAGTGCGTGCGATCTATTCGTTCCTTTCTTCGCATTGTAATCAATAGTTTGAAGGGAATTTCAAACCCCTTATTAAAAAAAACCGGAAGTAAAACAGATGACCATTCGATCGATTTAAAATATTTTGTAAAATATCTTTATTTTATTACTGTGCTTAGATTTGTCATTTTTATTGTCCAGTAACAATAAAAAGTTCTGGGCTGCTAAAATAATTTACATCGACAAAATATACATATGAATAATATTAAACAATAAAAATACATATTAAGAGCTTGTTTACTGAGAAACTAATCCCTTGAAAATAGTAAAAACTTGAAGCAGTATTTTATGATATAATGTGAAACTATTAAAACTAGGTAATCACATACTTATTTCTTTCGGAATAACTTCCTTTATTATGTTTGATGATCTTATATTTGTATTTGGAAATGGGTTTGCTTTGCATCCAAGTACATAAATATTTTTATTTTTTGTCTAAAACAAATAAAATTATTTTATGATAAAAATAACAATCGGAAATAGCAATTTTCTATGTCACTTTATTAACATTAATTGATTAATTATTAATATTCTTTGAAAACTTATACTTCTTTTCATAACTGCTACAATTTTTTCATTCAACTTGTCATAAATTCGTGAGTACTGTCTTTGACTATCCTTTTATACTTGCTCTTAATTTTCTAGAGGTCATGTTCTAGTAGCGTGGGCAGAATTATTTAATCCATGTCTTTCAGTCTACGTGTGGAAATTCTAAAGGGAATTTATTAGTGTTTCATCAGGAACATCATCAGAAAGGAAAGTCAATAACCTTAAGTCATCCAGAAATCCAGTGGTGGATTAAGACGAAAATAAAATAACAATTGAAAAAAAAAATATACATATGTATTTTTAAGTTTTTGGTTATTTAAATGAAAATATGTACAAAAAAAAATTTCGGAGATCTTGAAACCATTTTAAAAAGAAGTGAATATTTTTTTTTTATTAAATACTTAAAATTTGCATACCTACCATTTTTTTAATATTTTTTAAAACATAGGTACATATACATACATACATACATATGTATGTACATATTAGAAATTATTTTTTTTTTAATTCTTATTTTTATGATACTTGGGTTATTTTAGCATTTCAAACAATGAATTTTATGCTTTTCATATTTTTCTCTGATGAATTACTTGTTTTCGTATTTTTTTTTGTGTTTATTCTAAAGTACTTTAACACATGAGCAAGTTCGTTCATTTTATTTTTATCACTTTAAAATAGAAAAACAATTGAAAATTGAAATTCAAATTCAAATTATCCCCCAATAAATTAAAATTTCAATGATTTCCTCAAACAATGTTCGAAAAAAAATGTAAACAGTTTAAAATTAAAAAAAAATTGCAATCTGAACGCCTATTTAAGTTTTTGAAAGTTTTTCAAAATTTTCACAAACACGTATTTTCAAAATTTGTATAAATATTGATTTTTGGTTGAAAAAATGAGGATTTTAGGAAAACGATGAAGCAATTGACTCCATGGCTTATTTCGTTTTGAAATTTAATAAATGAATATTTTATTTACATTTTTTGTTGACTTATTTGACGTTTAGATGTCAGAATCTGACAGCCTCGATAAGAAAAGTTCATACATGATGTGGTAGTTTTATGAATCGATAAGCTAGTTGTCGGTGAATAATTAAATTTTAAAGCGGATGCGAAATTACAGTGGACGGATTAAACGGAAGTAAAATTCTAAAACACGACGTGATCGAGTAGATATGTCTTTTCCTTATAGAAAATAAAATTTATTTAGTTGAACGTGCGTGCAGTTAAATATATGATATGAGCGCTTTTAAACATGGCGGCCAAAGCACATCACTTAAAACAACGAAGAGTCGTTCCATCTATCAATGGTACATTAGGGAAAGTCTTTCTCGCCCCTGTGGATTGCTCTATACGAACGTTAAAAAAAAATACCCAAAAAAGTATATATGTACATGTGTTTTATAATCTAATTAATTTGCGATAAATATAAAGCCTAATGGTTTTAAAAGGATTCAATTTTTGGTTGATATTAAAAATAATTGATTACAAAAATTCAATAAAATAACAACAAACAATGTACAAACAAAATGAACATTTTATGGTAATCCTATTTTTGTATTGGTAAAGTTCTTTGTTAAAAAAAAAACAAACTATAATACACTTCGAAAAGGTTTGGCCTTTTAGTTGCCTTTTGTTCGATATGTGGGAAATTGTAAATCCGCTGTTGGTGACACCGTCATCACCATTTACCACCCGAAGGATGCAACACGTGTACATTACGTGTATTTTTATCATCACCTTTTGCATGCATATACATATTATATAGTATGTAGTTGTACATTATACATACATCAAACAAACTTGTTTTTTTTTTATTATTTATTTTTTTATTAAACAAATTTAAAAAAGGTCGTGCAATTTAATGCACCTCAGGTGCATCTACATTTATATATTCAACCAGAAAATATACTGTCTTTGATGTTCTCATAAAGTGAAGTCTCTCTTCCTTTCTTTTTTAATTCTGTTTTATGTTGAATGTTTTTCCCACTTGGATACAGGACATGCGCGCTCTTTTGGGTTGCAGTTAAGCGCTCGCTCTAATAACGAACTGGAACGTATGCTAAAAAAAATGACAGGATGAAATATTTTTCATTTTATGTAATATGATAGTAGAATTATTAACCTTATCTACTTAAATATAAATGCACTTAATTTAAGCTTCAGTGAGGTAAAAAAAAACTAAAGAGTTACTTGTGGTATAATCACATTTTTGAATGTCACTGAGATACTATGAAATGAAATAATTTAACTGAACACTAATAAAGATTTAAAAATCAAGGAATAAACATTTAAAAAATTATTTCAAAAATTTATTGAAACTAGCAGACTCAGCTCTAGAAATTCGAGTTGCAATTTATTTATACTTTTTCTGGAATTAACGTAGAACTTTTTAAATCTTTGTTCTTTTTAAATATTTTTGATATTCCGTGCAGTTTAAGTTATTATTCTTTTGTATGATTATTTCAAGTTTATTATTCCAATAAAAATGGGATTTGGTTTATTATGACCTTCGACCCATTGTTTTTGGAACTAACTCCGAATACAAACTGAACTAAGCCAAAGTAGTTGAACTTAGTTTTTAATGAACTAAATCCCAAATGAACTCAAAACCCAATTAATAAATAAGTTGTATTAATAAAAATAACTCTTAATATAGAAGGTGAGGTACATATGTATGGTTGGGAAGGGGGAATGTTTCCCCCTGCTACTACTCTACTTGGACACACTATTGTATTTGGGGCAGGTGCAAAATACTTTTGCATTCAAGGAATCTGGACTTAAAGAAAATTTAAATTCGTCCTATAAATCAAAATTCAATTATTAAAAAAGCTAAACAACTCCCAAAATTATGAACTAACTAAGGAAAATGAAAAAAAGAATAAAAAGGAAAAGAATATAAAAATGCAATAAATATAAAAATTAATTAAAGCTACAAGATTTGATGTAATCTTATTAAAGTTAATTTGAAACATTCAAATTAGAGCAAAAAATTCCATTTAAATGAAAATGTCCTTATATCAGCTTACTCAGTTATTTCTTAGAATTAACCTCTTTTTAACCACTAAGCAATCTCCACTAATTTACATCCTTTCTCCACATAATATTTGCTTTAAAAAACGATTTAAATGCTTTTAATACAATTTCACTCTTCTTCTTCTTAAAATACTATGAAATTACCCCCATTAAAACTTTCCATCTTTGTCAATGAATATCAAAAGACCTACAGGCTGTGCGGGTAAAAAAGAAAACTTACATAAAATCCCATATTTATGACCCAAATAATAACCACCGCAACAAAAGAAAAAAACATATTTAACTGTCTCTTAAATTCCTGCAAAAAATATTAAATTTAAAATCCCTCCTTATATTCTTATTTCAACATCGAACTAAATTATTTTCTATCATAAGTAAAAGGTGTATTTATCTTAGGGACAACAATTCGGAAAAAAACAATTTAAAGTAAATCTTATTGAACCGCCAGCGCCAGGCGATGTTCGTCTGCGTCCATTTCGATTGACCTTGAACTCATACCATTTTATTAGGTGACACAAAATATTCCTCCCGTATGATGTATCTACTTGAAACTCGATGACCTGTACCGGCCGGCAAAACTATAACAAATTCCCACCTGAAGCTACATTTTATATTACCAAACATACATTATATTTATGTGTGATCAAAGCCAAGAGCTGATGCGCCATATAAATGTTCGTCATACATAATTGTCGAAAGCCCTCCCGATATACACATACTTCACATCACACAACCCATATTCTATACAAAAAGGTAGAAGACACAAAAATGTGTGTTATACACTTCGAAATAATCGAAACTGAATAGTAAAATGAGTGGAAGATACAAAATCCCCAACAATGGAAGTGGTTGGTGGCTGGCTGGCTGATTGCCTGGCTGGCCAAACAATACATCCATCAGCCAGCACGAGCACGAGCAACAGCAACCGACCAAGTTGAGCAAATTTTTTGCTACTACATACTATTGAGTCTCCAGCCTTCGATGCATACGGTTCGTCCGCATACAGTAGATAGTAGAAAGTAGATACTTTCGTAGATACATTTTATAATTTTTTTTTTCTGCGTTCGCGATTCGGGATACAATTCGCTTCAAGAGAAGCTGTGTTCTTGTTCGTCTTGTAACCTTGTAAGATATTTGTAATATTTCGAGAGGTGGTGGTTTTTATTTTTTTCTGAAGAGTTTCAATTTTCAAAGATAATATATTTTGTCATTTATGCTTGAGAGAATTCACAAAAAAAAATAGATGTTATGAGGGCGCTCTTCTTCCCGAAATGTGCTCGCGACGAAGAAGTGTTTGAATTGTGAAAAAACCCCGAACCCGAAGAAATGTATCCATTTTCAAATCATAAGTGATACATTTTAAATTTATCCCAGAAAGGGAGTACAGGATGAAATTCTAATCCGCAAAAGGAAAAAAAATAATAAATAAAGATCAAATTACTCAAATTCAAATTGTTTTTAAACAGTTTAAAAAACCTCGCTGCAAAGGATGTACCAGTTTCTATCTTAAGCATCAGATAGGAAAACAATTTGGTTCGTCGTTGTTTTTTAAAATTTATTCTTTTAAAATTTAAATGTATATTTGAAGAACCGCTTTGTCTGCTGCCTTGAAACTTTTTCCTCATAAAAACAGAATAAATACATAATATCGTACTGTCTTGAAATAGTGTTTTTCTAAGAATCGATGGTATTGATTCAGCGTGTATTCTCGTATGTTTCCGCGTATTGTTTTAATTTTCTTTTTTTTTAGTCTCATTCATTACATTTAAGTAGAAAATAATAATATAAAAAAAACGTGTGATATAGAATACACCAAGTGCAAGTGTTCGTATAGAATAATATGTCAAAAGTGACAAAAGAGAGAAAGAAAAAAAGCTAAGCTTAATGTGTCTCGTAATGGTCTAAAAATAAAAAAGGCTAGTCTGTCGTCCTGCCTTAAATTTATTTATCTAAAACCAACCCCCGGCTAATGTATCGATATACAAATATTCTATATGTGTATTTTTGAGTCGATATATCAAACTTTTTGTTTTTGTCCTATTTAAGAAACAAAAAAAAAGAACGTTTTTTTTTTTTTATTTTATTGATTCAACAAGAAATATTTTCGAGTTCAACATTCAATCATCCGCATAATTGATACGCGTGTGAAATTCATTTTTCTCGAGATAAAGGATCTTATACGCCGCATTTGACTTGAAGAAGAAAAAGCGGGTAAAAGGAAATTGAGGTTGATTTGGTTGGTTCGTCTTATACCTACTTTTTTGGCTTCGAAAGAACACATAGGTCAAGGTTATCATCTGCCAATTCAAAACGTCGTTTAACAACACAAGCTACAGCCTTATCAATACAATGCGTGTGAAGGTCGGCAAACGAATTCTGATGAGACGGAATAAATCGAAATATAAGGATATTTACATACAACCACAGTAAGTTTTCGTTTTTGTTTTTTACTTAAAGTATTAAATGGTTGTCATTTGGTGTGAAATATTGTCTCTTGAGATGTATTCGTATATATTTTCAAAGCAAAAGTAAATTGAATATCCTTGAAATTGTGTGGGGGAGTAAGGGTATAAAATTATGGTGGTTCCTATAAAAGTACTTACTGAATTCGTACCCAAGAACTCGGTTATTAAAATAAGAATTCATAAACATTTTAAACTATTAATTCTTCCATAAACATGACGAAGGAACTTGTTTTGAGAAAAAAACTATAGAAATTTAGTTAATGTAATTTTTTCAAATTTAGCACAAATGTTATCATAAATATTATGATTGTTATATTTTGAACAGCCATCTTGTTACTTATAGCTAAAGATGTTTTAAGGCATTTTCGGGGCCTATATGCTCCAAGCAATACAATTCTGGGCCCCTTTATTTTCAAGTATTCAACAAATATTTCAATACTGACAGTAATTACAGAATGCCAATTTAAAATGCGTTTCCACAAAGTAATATGACACCATCAGACTTGAGGACATCAAGAATTGCATGGGACGAATACTTTTTCGTAAATCGTACAGTTGCAAAAGTCCTAAAAGATCTCAAAATACACAAATCAGCTGGTGCAGATAGTACCTCAGCCATAGTTCTGAAGACGGGTTCTTCCACTGTTGCAAAACCGGAAAGAGACCATTCCGGTCATTTGAGCAGCAGGTCCCAAGTCCCGTCTACCATTTCTGCTGATTGCCTACAAATATCTGCTTACTTACATAGATCAGGACGTTCCAAGGCTAATTTCAATTTCTCTCTCCCATTTGGTGTCATTTAATGGAGGTTCGTTATCCTATCAAAGAGTTACTATTCGTGTCGCCCGTGTAGTCACACACTTCTTCGAAATCGATGAAGAGCAGGTGAAGCGATGACCGATTTTCAACACACTGTTCTATGATGATGAAAAGGGAAGATCCAATGCGGAATTCAACTTGTTCAGCGTCCCATTGTGTCCTTAAGTTGGTTTTTTTGGTATCTTGACAATCATTCCCTTTCCCAATTTTCATGAAAACGTTCCTCCGTCTTCTATTTTTCTATTATTAAGCACTTGAGTTATTTTTGATATTATTATAACATTGTCATTAAAAAAAAACTAATGTAACATCTGAACACAATAATAAGCTACAATTTGTTTTAAAATCAATAAAATAATAAAATTGCGTATACGCCCAAGTGTACAATTGTTTTATAGTTTATTTTTAGAGAGAATAACATGACGTAACATAACATAACATTTTCAAAATTATTTTGTTGTTTCACTTGACATGAAGTCATTCAAGGTCTTGAAACAAAAATTAATTTGCAGTTAATTGTTTATTTTATGCTGAGTCTGTTTTTTTTTTTTACTGTATGCCAAAATTCTGTATGAATATGATTCAGGGTTCTATTAGTATTCAGCTTTTCCCTTATTTTGTGTTTCAAAATTCTGTAAATCCAAGATTCTGCTTTTTACTAAACTTCTATATTCATTAAGCCGCTGAATGAATGCGAAAAAAATGAATAAAAATATAACGAAGATTAATCTTGTAAAGCCTGTTTTTCAAAGATAACTTTGAAATGGAATAAAACAAAGATGAATTTTTAAAATAATCATGAAATTGACTTTACTCGAAAGATAATCCTTTGGCATTGTAATTTAAATATGATTTCTGGCATATGACCGCCACGCTTGGTTAAGTCGCACGTAATTTAATCTGGATGTTAAATATTCGATCACTTTTCCCAACGTTTGTGGTCATAACGGCAATAACGGGACGAATGTTGTTCTCCAAGTGGTTGATCGTTTCGGACTTAGTGACTTCACATATGTATCCCCCCCAATAAAAAAGTCAAGCGGCTTTAAATCGCACAATCATTGAGGCCAATTCACGGGTCCGAAACGAGAAACTATGCGGTTATCAAATGTGTCTCAACGTACAATTGACAATTATCTCCACTCAAAATACGGCAGACATACTCGTACGTCGTACCCTTCCAACCAGAAGTGAGCATTATCGCTAAACAAAATTCTGTTATCAAAATCGGGATAGGGATAAATTTGCACAATTTGGAAGCGTTGTCCAAATGCCAAACCGAGCTAAACACAAATCTCTTGACAGTTGTTAAAATGGCCGCCAGTTAAAAAAGTATTGCCAACTTTAAGTTCTGTTCAATGCTGATTGCTGGGTTTCTTTAATATGTAGAAGCTGTTAGCTTTCAACTACCAAATTTCCAACTCTAAAATAGCAAGTACATATTTAGAAGTTTTATGCAAAATTCAAAGAATATTATTTTCAATCGATTTTATTTTTTTATTTATTAAAAAAAATCAATTTTTCCTTCTTGTATTCAAAAGCAATGCAAATATTTTCATCATATATATTTCTGTAATCGAAAATTTCTTAAAATCCAAAACAATTATGATGCTTAAATGGCTTATGATGGTTAAAAATAACAAAATTTTCGTTTAAAATCTCTTTTATTTAATTAAATCATTTTACTTCACAAATGTTGTTGAAAAGCTTAAAATGCAATTCTCGGAATGATTCTGATAATATCGTAAAATAGTCTTGATTTATGTAAAAATAAAATAATTGGGGCTTATTATGTAGGCACATGTTGTATGATTTATATTTTTAAATTATTGAAAGTTGTTATTTAAATCAAATGACGGATAAATTGTATTTAAAAATAAAAAATACTTAGAACTCTTGCACAGCTACTTAGTTAATTAAATTAATATAAACATTAGTCATTTGCATTTCTGTAAATACGTAACAGGTAAGATGCATAGGTAACATACATATGTCTGTAAGTGCACCTACTGTAGTTTTTTTTTTGTTCTGTTTTGTATTTTGAATATAAAGAAGGGCAAATAAAAAATAATAAAAAAAACCCTGTCAATGAAATGCAATTCTGGAATGGCACTCTGTCACATCACGTGTGCGTTTGTTTACAGAGCCATTCAGATAGATATGTTATATGATATAAGTATTTCTCGAAAAAAAAAATTTGCATACCTAAATGGAAATGTGATGAAATGCGGCTTTGGTATATGAAAGATCTATACCCCAAGTGGACATTGTCCATTAATCTAAATGGAATACATATATTTAAAAGTATCTACCAATAGATACATATGTAGGTGCTAGTAAAATATATAAAATATTATTGAAATTTAAAAAAAATTATAGAAATAAAAACCATTGAATATTGTTAACATGTAACAGGAGACAGAGAACATTTGTATGCATATGAACTCAAGTTTTATAATTAGTTATTCTTTGACAAGTGGTTTATGCAAATATTTTTTTTTTTTTTTAAAGCTGAACCTTTGAAATTCAAGACAAATGTAAAAAACGTAGGTGCTTCAGCCATGCAAGTGGTTGTCAAAACCAATTGAATAATTAATTTTAACACGTGCAAGATGGGTACAGAGATGTAGGTGAATACAGAAAAAAATTAAGACATACTTATTTAAGGCCTTTTGTGACACCTGGTATACATTTGAATCAATGACATTTAAAAGGGTTGGAGTCAAAATTCTTGAAAGTTCAGAATAATTCTCCTACTTAACTAGACTCCATCTTGTTCCACACTTTCCATGGCTTGGTTCTAAATGCCGAAACAAAAATGTTGGGAAAAGAAAATTTTTTTCGATAGAAATGTTCGTCTATACAATCGTTTTTCCCAAAAACATTTTTATTTTAAAAACCCGAAAAAATTTCTTTCAAGTTTTTTCTTCAAAATTCTTAAAAATGAGGCCGGAAAAAAGTTTAAAAAAAACTTTGAAAAAATTGCATTAAAAATTTATTTGTCTGTCAAGTTTTTTTTTTCCTTTATTTTGTCTTAATAACCAAGTGGAAATTATCCTATCAGTGGTTTGTGTAACTTAAGGATGTTAATAAGGATATTTAGGGGGACTTTATAAATGTGGTGTTGAGATAAGAGAGTGAAATTATTTTCTGTCGATACCAACAATAATAAAAGTTTATGGAGTATTTTATTGGATTTGGCAATATTTAAGGTATTACCCTCGGTGTATTATTTAAACTTAGTTTGCTTAAGAAGAAATGTTTTAGGCCTTTACATACACAACAATTTTCCTTAATAATAGTTATCATTTAATGCTCGATGTATGTTCTTCATTCAGAATTGCTTCAATTTAATTTGCAGTAAGAACAAATAATAAAAGTAAATTCCTCATCGTATACTCGCACTAGCACACCAGTATGTTACTCCATAATTGATTTTGTAGACAAAAGTTTGTTTTGCTTCAAAAAAACAACTGCCATTCACTTATTTGCTAAAAGCAGAACAATTTTTGTTCTCATTATAAATTTAGCTGCGAAAAGTGCTGATGTATGTACATACATATATAAAGGTTTATTAAGAATACCAAAGAAAATAAAATTGGGAAAATTGAATGTCTGATACTTCATTACTTTCAGAGATAATAAACCTTTTTTGTAATTGCTATTTTATTATTCACTGTAAATAAATTTTAGTAACGCGTTTTAGATTGCGCATTGATCATTTAGTGTACAAAAAGTTTTCATCTTTAATTTTTCTTAATTTTCATTTTTGTATCCTTTTAAATCCATTTAAGAAAATAAGAAAATAATGATGGTAAGTAGATATATGTACATATTTAAGTATGCAGATATGTATTCATCTCTTTTTTTTCTTTTAGAGAAGGCTTTACTATACTTATGTAAATGCAATCTCAGTATGAAGAAGTAGAGTCTGGTGAAACAAAATCGTCCTTTGATCTCTCCATTCAATTCGCCGGGTGAACTACATTATGGATTCATAAAATTACTTAATCATTTTTGAAGTTTCCTAGCGACGCTGTCAGTTTCAAGTTATAAAAGTCAACAAAGACAATTAAAAAGTGTTAAATTTATTTAATGAATTGTCAAGTGTATTTAATGATTTAAAAAATTAATTGTCCTTTTTCTAAAAATTTCTCCAAACCAATGCGATTTTACATTTAATTAAAAACTCACTTTAAATTAGTCCAGGGAATTGGCATAAATGTCAAATGGGTCGCTATTGCAGTAATATCAGAAAAGTTGAATAAAATGTCGGTAGTACAGGGTATATGTACCAACATGCAACTATCTTTCTTTTGTTCGGAAAATAATTGATCGTTTTAGCTCATTCGCCGAATTAGTAATATTAAAAGGGGTGATATTTTTTTTATGCCTTGAAATAAGGATGATGAATACATTTGTCTCCAAGTTGAAGCTCAGGTACCGCAAAATGCAAGTATTTTGTTCCACAAGTCTCGAATCAGACAAGAGTATGATAATTCAGGCGGCAAGATATAAACACGAATTTTTGTATAACAGTTAAAAAATTAAAAAAAAATTAAAAAAAAATACTTTAAATGGAAAAAAATTGTTAAAATAAAGGTTATACTTAGAAGTAGTTAAATAATATACATTGCCAAAACTTTGTTCTATTGGCCTGTTTTTAAATGAAGTGTATATTCAACTTTAAATTAATCTGAACACTTTAACTTGCAGATTGTCAAATCTGGATGTGTAAATGGAATTTTGTGTACGTGTACCTGTACAGATTGGACAAATCTCATTTTTTTTAGTATGTGCATGCTAAGGGAACACGACCCCAGGTTAGGTCCAAAAATAGTTCTCAAACTGTGAATAAAGCATTGCAAAGCAAAGAAGCGATTTAACTTGTTACTTTGAATTCTTTGTTCTTGAAAATCCCGGGCAGTAAAACTTCCCGGAGCAGAGAGATTCCACCCTCCCGTACCTTTCCATGTCGCTGGTAACACGGTACTTGACTTCTTCGAAGTAATACCTATCTAAATTTATCAATATTACAACGGGTTTTCTCTAGTCGATGTTGAGATTCCCTTCTTGTTGATACTCGCAGCATATATTTCTCTTTACAGGATAATTTTTACTGAATAGTCTTTATATCATCTAACATAAGCCAGTTAACTGATAAATTGTACCCCTTGTGTTAACTTGCGATTTGCATTACACAATATATGTATAAGAACGGTGTTAAATAGATTGCATGATAACGCGTCCCCTTTTTTAATCAGACCTTTCTCAACTCAAACTCTATTTCGTATAAAGTAAAAAAATAAATAACCTGTAATACTCTATACGTGTATGATGTAGGTAGGTAAAACAGATTTCATATCATATTAAGAAAACGTGACATATAATAGGACACCCACATTAATCGGATAATATATTTTTCTAATCAAATAAGGAATTCAATAGGCAACACTTTTCATTAGAAAAACGTGTCATATAATGGTGTTATTATAAATAAATTAATCAGGGATGAACTGTGCAGAATGTCATGTCTTTATATCGGCATTATTGCTAAGCTATCGTTCACTCGGGTAACATCATCTGTTGAATGAAGTCTCAAGTTCATATCAAAAATGCCCTTTTTCTCTCTACAAATGAATGGTATTGAGTTGAATTATTTGTGTGGAAAAAGTTTTGTAATAAAATTACGAGTTGTAATATTTCTGTAGACATATAGGGCTAAAGCGAAATGTTACTGGCGGCCATTTTAAAAACTGTTAAGTGATTTGTGTAAAGTTTGGTTTGACATTTCAAGTTTCAATATGAATAAACTGAAGCTTAAACAACGCTTCCAAATTGTGCATATTTATTTTGAAAGCCATGGTTCTGTTCGTAATACGTATCGCGCACTACGATTTTTTTTAAAGCGATGAAGCTCTCTTTTGGTTGAATGGCAAACAAAATTGCCCAAGGGATATATACCCGCTACATCCAGAAAAACTGACTGTTTGGTGTGCTTTGTGGCTCGTGGAATCATGATGATGGCCAGAAAGATACAATCAATGATGACCGCTATAGAGCCACGATTAATGACTTTTTTTAGTTCCAAAATTAAACAACCATGATGGACAGGAGCTGCGGTTTCAAAAAGATGGAGCAACAGCTCATGCCACAATTGATTTATGGAAGGAAAATAGTTTCATGTTCCGGACCCGTGAATTGGTCTCCATGATCGTGCGATTTAACGCCACTGTTCTATTTTCTGTGGGGAAGTCGCTAAATTCGCGGTGTTATTAATGATATACGTCCAAAAATGTTGTAGAAAGTGATCGGCAATTTGACCTTCAGATTAAATTACGTGTGAGCTAGCCTTGGCGGTCATATTTAATCCTATTTTAATTATAATGCTTAAAGATTGTAACTTTTTTTTATTCAATTTCAAAGTTGCATACCTCTTAAAAAAACACCCTTTCCAAATTAATGTTTTCAAATTGAAAAATATTTATTTTCATCGAGTTTTTCTGTAAACTGTCTCCAGCAATTATTGATCATTATTTCTTATAAGTTGCCTTAAGCAATAAAAAAAAAGAATAATTAATAATCCTAATTTATTGATTGATAGGTTACCTACGTCAACAGTCATGTTGCTAAATCGATTTTCAGCCCAGTTACTTCACTTTCCACCAACCCGAAAATAAAACACTCCCCCGCACACGAAATGAAATGAAAAAAAGAACTTTAGCCCATGGGAAAAACCTTTTTCAAACATCAAAAACAACCGTCAGAGAATTTTCTTTAGTTAAACTTTCAGTGCGTAAAATTTCTGTAAACCCACAACTTTTAATTTGTGCTTTAACTTTTCTTTTTTTTTTTTTTGGTAGAGAAAGAAAATCAATTTTCATATGATTCTCAACCTTGTATTGTTGTATTGTGGAAAAGTATTTGCTTTCATCTCTTCTTGTTGATACTTGATTTTGATTCTGCACTAAGCTGATTAGCTACTCTTTCTTCATTTTTCATGGTTGTTGTCCAAAGTTGTTGCCTGTTTTAGACGTATATATTTACATATATACGAATCGATAGACCGTGGAAAACAAAATTTTCATTACTGATGTTTTCGGTTATGCAAAAACTGATGGTTATATACTCAAAGTTTAGGGCATTTTCAAATTAAAATGAAATTGCGAAATCTTCAATTTAATGGAAACTTCTTAATGCGTGGAAATACTCAATTTTTTCAGTAATTTTTAATTTTTGTTTGAACTTTGAAAAATTAAATAATCTTTTTCTTCTTTTTCTTCCTTTCCTTCGAGTTTGCGCCATTTCATTTAAAAAGTGCTGTTGTCTTCTGTGAAGAATTTCTTCGTCATCCATAAGGAGTTGGCCTAGATCGTGGCAGGTAGAGTTCTCTGGCAATTTCTTGCACAGCTTCCAAAATGTTTTGTACTTCGCAATCTTATTATTGCTGACCTTATAAAAAAAATATCAATTCCCAAAAAAGGTGAGATATCTACCAAGCTTAAAGAAAATTCATCTACCCATTAAGGCCAAAGCCGAACAGATAATGACAGACTGAATTGCGATACCAATTTTGTCCGTCCTTGCCATCATCGTAATATCAAATTTGATCAAAATAACGAAATTGTATTTTTTTACGAATGCATAAACATATCCTTGGGCTGAAATTCACCAAGCACTCTTAATTTTCAGAGCCTCAAATTATCCTCCCTTATTAGTTAAGTAAAAAGAAAACCACTACCAAAAATATCTACTTATACAGAAAACAATATGAAAATAAACTTAATACAATTTTATTCTTTAGTTAGCACATTTCAAAACCCCATTATACCCATTACGCATTCATTGAGTAAAGTGTAATTGGCAGTCAATTAGAAAAGAGGAAAATTCCAACATTTCGCCAATAATTACCAACCAACAATCGGTTGCTATAAATATATCAAAACACAAAACATTATTTCGCAGACACATCCATAGACAGACAACACAAAAACTATCTATCTATCAGCACTCTCTATATCGATTCCGTTGCATTTGACATTTTATGTGCGGATGTGGCGATTGGTTTCGTCAATTCGCCAGTAATTTGATCGAATTAATGGCTTAAACAATCGATGCCAATATTCGCTTGTTTGCATTTACATTTTATATGTGAATAGAGTATGTATTTATTTTTCTTTGCTGTCGCTTTTAACAATCAAAGGAAAAACATAAACAATGGCCGACATGTGTTTCCGTTTTGTTTTGTCATTTTATCGTTTTTTTTTATATATTTTTTTTTTATTTCCACCATCATTATGCTGATTTATGTAGGTACATGCAAGAAATGATAGACACATATTTAAATTCGCACACATTTTACGGTCACACGATTCTTTAGAAAAGAAATTTTTAAATTAATATTATTTATTGAAAGAAAAATACAGTAACAGGGTGTTTTGTTGTGTTTTCTTATCATTTGTAGGCGGACTTCCTGTTAATTCTTAGGACGAAGTTAAGATCAATTAATGAGCAGGCAACAACGTGTGAACTCCGCTTTGGATTTCTTAAAAAAAAAAGTATAAATCTGAGTTCGGCATGAACCGATACACCCTGTATGAGACTACTTTTTCTCAATTAGTTATATGAACGTTAAATCCGCGCAATCTTTTGCGTGAACTCTTCATGCAATTATAGTGTGATTTATTCAAATATTTGCCCCTTATATTCCAGGGGCTTGATTCCAAGTGCGAAGTTTATTATTGCGAGTATAAAGAAGAATAAGAAAAAAACATTCCAGGAGTTATCAATTTATTTAAGTTGTCGTAAATGTTTAAGAAAATATTATTATTACTGTCGTTGGTTGCTTCCACGCATCATCAAGTATGAATTGGATGAACTATTTTTAGATACAACACATTGTGTGATATCTATCACGAACATCTTGTTTTTTTCATTGAGCTCGACTTTTTATAGATAGCATTTTTTTTCGTTGAAGTCTTAAATTTAGCAGCAAGCTGCAGATTAACTAATATAAATTTGAGAAAGTGGATATAAGATTTGAGTATGATACATGCGAGGTTCTTGTAATTTTGAAAATATTTTAATTAAGCATAAAGTGAATAATTGAATATAAATCGTTCGTTTCTGCCCGCAAATTAGTATCTGGTTTGATGTTTGCTTGCGAAAGAAACTGGTTTTCAGGCGGATTTGAAATAGTTTTACGCATAACGAATTTAGTTTTGGAAATCGGAAGGAAACACTTAGCTTTTTAGTAATTGCTTTTTTTTTAGAGATCAAAGTAAACGGAATCGGTGTGAAGTAACGAAATGAAGTGACATTGCAACTATATCATCAGGTTACAGCCCTTTTATTGATTATCTTCAGAAGTATTATTATATTGGCAAAAATGTTTCTAAAGGGTTTTTGTGACAACTAATTTGTTGAACTAGTTTTAAACTAGTTTAAAAGTGCTTTCCACTGCATTTTAGCAAGTATTTCCATAGTGCTCCAAATTTTTTGAAAAAAAGTAAATATTGCGAAATGTATCCTTAAGTTTTCAACCCTGGCTTACTCCTATTGCAAAAAATGTATCATATGGGTGTTAATCCCTTTAAAACAGAACTTGTCTTCGTTACAAGGAAATAAAAAATTCCGAAATTAAATCCTCCAACAGTGAATGGTGTTCCTTTGTCTTTTTCAGAATAAAAAAAGTAAAAGTTGCTTTCTCCTCCTGTTAGCTATCTGGGCCAATCAGGGTCTATCCTCAAGTATCATCCACTCGTCTTAAGACCGATACCTATTGCAGTTTGTTGGACTGCTTTAGATAAAGTTACGTTCTATAACAAACTTATACAAGTCCAAAGTTCAGCGTGCATGTGCATCAGTGGAGCTCTCAGCTCAAATCCTACAGCTGCAATGGAAATAATCCTCGACCTTACACCCCTTGATATACATGGCAAACAAATGGCTGCAAGAACAGCCGTCCGCCTTAAGGCTATCTCTAATCTTCTCATTTTTACACTGACGGGTTAGTGCCAAAGAGGGAGTAGGTGGGCAATGGTACTCAGACAGACTTAACCGTAGTCTATCTTTTCGACTCCCTAACCTAATTGTAAGGTATTGCAAACGGAAATTCTAACAATCAAAGAAGCTCTATCTTGGCTGAGAGAAAATGTGGTATCAACTTCGGATGTTCTGTCTCTTCCGAATCACATCACTATCGATCATCTCTTAAACATTTCAAAAGTCCCCATGGTTCTTTTCCATTTAAATCTGCTCTTAAGTTAATGGAAGTCTAACCAATTCGCATCATTTTCCGGTTGTTTACTCACATCCTATTTGGGGAGCATAAGCGCTGAAAATATTATTTGAAATAATCAAAATGTTACCAAGCAATTCCTCCACAAGGATGATCAAATATCAGAATAGCTAAAAATGCTACTGAGCTTGTGAATGAAATTGTTTGAATAAAGCAGAAACATGAAACTCAGAATGAATTTATTGTTCAACGTTTTTGTTTAATTCACGAGCTTAAAACCCTGGTCTTTAAATATATGTAGTTCGAAAAATCTAAATTTAAATCATCACCCTTGTATCTACACGTGTAATACCAAATGATGGCATCGCAAGTACCTTTACTTGTTTCGAATATAGTTTAAATATTTATAAAATAATTTCATTTAACTTTCTTTCTGCTCTGATACCAAGGTATACACTTAAAAATATCTAATCAAGGGAGAAATGTTGAAAATTTTCATTTAAAAATAATTAAAAATCAATAACCTGAAGTCTTTGTTGCGTGCAGATTCAATCAATAATCCTATTTTAAGTTTATTATAGTCGTCTATGAAAACACTTGTTCGTTGCAACATATAACTAATCTACTCGAACATCAATAATTCATTTCAAATTAAAATATTACATCTGGTTAGCGCAAAACCAAATCATTATCAAAAGCATTAAAAATATTGCAGTTAAATCATAAACTATAAAAGATTCACGCTCTAATTCCGTTTTTATCAAGATATCACGTTCCTCTGCATTAGATGCGAATCAGGGTCTTCGCAGTGCAGTGTTTGATATATATATGCATAAATGTGATTTGACGTGCAGCCTGGCAATTGTGCTGGACAAACAATTTCATGCATTATAGGGTTTCAATAATAATTGCACATGTCTAATGGGTGCAATATTGCATCTGCGAGTTCTAAAGTTCTATTGCTTTCAATTGAAAATATACATCATACACGAGTTTTCAACACCTATAATAATCTTCTCCACCCATTATTATAGACGACACGATGACGATGACAGAGGCAATATATCTTTCATTCATTGAAATTTGTTTGTGCATATTTGACTTGGAAGCTTGTAACTTGGTCGTTTAAGTAATAAAAATTGCTTTGCAGTAGGTGCAAATAGATATGTATTTATTTTGAAATTCGATTAGGCAGTGACAATGATGACTTACTTTATTGTATAGTTGCATACAGTTAGAGGGAACGACTTTTTGTATTGATGGATTTTTTTTTATTAATTAGCTGAGTGTTTGATTTTTATATCTTCATAATTATCTAGAACTGGTCACGAGACTTTTGAAGTATCGCCACAGTCTAGTCAAATTCAAAATTTTTAGGCTCGTCTTGTTCTCGTGTGTCTAACTCTCGTCTTAGCCTCGTCCTGGTACGAACTTAGAAGTTCTTTGAAAACAAAATTCTGCACTTTAAAACTGTTATCCAAAATTCTTTAAATAATAAAAGAAAATAGTTTTGATACTTTTTATTATCAGTGCTTTTTCATTCTCAAAACAATTTACAGACTGAAAAAATGGGTTTAAAAATATCAATCTGGTTTTAGAAAAATCTATTTTCATGGAAATAAAACATCAAATCCAAAATATTCAACTAAATTTTTTTTTAGTTCATGACAATTCATCAAGAAGTACGGGAACACATTTCCTAGAACTCAAAAGCATAAGTAGCTAGAACTCTGAACAGATACACAATTTGAAAATTAAAAAAAAAGTATTTTCCATCAAAAAGAAATTTTGAGAAGGTTATTTTTGTTATGAACAGCGAATTCATAAGATATACCTATATAGCTTTTAGGTACTAATTATCACCAAAATAAGTAATTAGATTAGAGACTATACTTATTTCCTTCAAAACCAGACAAAATTGGTTTCTTCACATTTTTATTATTGCTATTCTACAAAACTAAAAATTGAAAAAAAAATTGATTTTTGTATTAAAACACGTTTTTTTTGTTTAAATTTTAAATGCAGTTTTAAATATTTCCGACAACATCTGTCATTTAATTATGAATTGCAATTGATTCCTTGACTTAAGAATATTATGTACCTACCCGCAATAAATTTTTTTTTTGAAATTTTGAGTTTAAAAACTAATTTTTTTAAAAGTATTCGCTAAAAAAAATTATTTAAGAAGAAAATCTTATTCTGGATTTAAACCTAAACATGATATTGTTTGTGTTAGAATTATTTCTTAGTAGTTTTTTTGTTCTGTTTTAAGTTGTTAAAAAAAAAAATATATTATAACAACTGTTAAAACGCAAATTTTTGCGCAACAAATAAGCCTTTAACTAGTTTCAAATTCAGACAAAAAATTGATTGATTCCTCCAAACAGTGTCCGTGTTGTTACTCAACCTCAAAATAATGTAACCTTAAAAAGGGAAAGAATTTTTTTCATTTTGTTGGAAAAAACTTGTTACCTTCCCGTAGCGGAAAAATTGTATAAACTTGAGTGTTATTGCCGTAAACAGGATTAGATTGTAATTTTCTGATTGCTTATAAAACATTTTGTTTAGTATATTTCTCGTGTTTAAGATAATGATCATATTTCAATATTGCTTTTATGTTAATGAAATCTCATTGTTCGAGAAGCATGATGAGCCCAGCCTTAAGTTATTGTATGTTTTTTTTTTCTTTGCAAAATGTTGCAATTTTTCTAATAACTTGTTCCGTTTGAGTATAAGATATTTAAACAAAAACTGACACATTAATAATAAAGTGCAGATTAAGTGATATAACAGCCATAATAATAAATTAATGCACTGCGAGGGTAGTTCTCAATTAATTTCAAAGAAAACCCGTAAAAGATTAATTGATTACATCAGCATCTCCATTAAAGCACGTGTTTGTTGTTTCCGAGAAATAAAAAAAATTAAAAATACAATTTTCATTTTTTCAGTGTAGGTATACCTAGTAGGTATGTTTGTTTCTATCTTAAATGTATAATAATCCAATCTGTTTTGTGTTACTGGTGGGTGATAATATGAGGGCAAAATGTCAAGTTGGCGTAGTGTTTTGAAACCGCAGTTCCTACCGATGATTCATAAAAAAATAATAAAATATTTGCCTTTGGAAAAAAAATAATTAGACTTATAGTACAGAATTCAAATTAAAACTATAAAACTTCTTAAACGAACCCAACTGAATGACAATCAATGATCTCCAACTTTCCAATTACAGTTTTTCAAGGAGCTGTCAAAAAATGTTTCTTTTTTACCCCAGACACATCACATCAGTGTTTCTTTTTTCCATCGGAGCTAGCTCAGAGCGTGCTAGGTTTGCTCAGAATAAAACGACCGCGGAAGTATAACATGAACACAGCCAACTTCACACTACTTTTCATGTAATTTGACATTTTCGTGCTCCAAGATATCTAGTGTGTTTCATATTTAAATCGGGGTGCTCAAGACAAATTTTTCTCGAAACTTCCTCAGAAAGCTCAGTCTCATTTTCAGAGCTTTGTTCGAAGCTAAAAAAGAGAAAACACCAAATACACTTCTACCTTCTTTACTTTATAGAGCCTGAATGTTACAGGTTATGAGAAGTCAAAGTATGGAACATTTAGACTTTTGCAGGGAACTAAATCCATATTTTTGACATTGATATTATGAGCATAGGGGTTAAACTATATTTGGCACAAATGTAGCTGATGTTATTTGACCACCATCTTGTTTTCAATGTCATATTAATTTTCGTTTCTAACTCGCGCTAAATTAATCGGCCTTATTTTTTTTTTGCAAATTTAATTTTCTACAAATTTGTTGTAATTTTCTTTTCTAATGTCAATACGAAAATAAGCAAAAATCAATATGGTACTAAGACAAAATGGCGTCGAAATGACACTGGGTACATCATAAAGCTGAGAAAATGCGTTCCTAGATTATGGACCAATTCCCTATTGAATTTCACAAATAAACTTGACCTTGGATTTATTTCACAGATCACATTTTAATGAAATCTAAATGCATCGTACTTGTACGAAAATTCTGATTATTTATTTGCAGAATTTTACATTTTTTCATATTCTTAAAATACTAAAACTAAAACCAATCAGTATAGAATTAGAAATCTGAAAATTGACATTACTTTTACTATTGATAACCAAAGAGTAAATAAATGTGTTGGTTCCTTCTCGGTTATTAAATTAATATTGAATTCTACAGTGGGTTAAAAACCTTTACTGAAACTTAAAAAACTTAAATTTTGAAAAAAAGTTAGTCTTTGGTTTTAGAAGTAACTGCCGTTTACCGTTTGGTAGCAAAAAATTTTATCGAGAATTTATAAAAGGTTAGTCCACTGTATTAGCTAAAATCGTATTTTGTAGAACCTACTTTAATTTTTTTTTGTTGCAAATATAAAACTAAAAAAAAACAAACTGGATTCATATCTGTGGAAAATTGTGAAGCTGTAAACTTTTATTGGTATTTAGAGGGTTGTAAAATATAAAGGAAAACTAGAAGTGCGTTGAAGTATAACAACGGTGATGTGGTGTAGGCGTTGCAATGAGCATTATATTGTTCTATAAGCTTGTAGTGACTAAAGATAGCTATGTATGTTTGTTTTCTGACTGGAGATAAGAGTAATTCTTCAAACGGCTTAGACTACTAAAATGAGAACTCACAATCAGATCTATAAATAGCAGTTATGGGATGTCTTTTTTGTTTTCTTTTAGTTGAACAAATCAACGTACTCTTTAATTGGACTAGTTTTTTTCAAATTGAATTAAAAAAAAAGAAACGCAGTAATGCATACAAATGTATTTTAAATGATTCGTAGTTGACATTTTTAACTGAAATGAGTTGACACATAATTTGTAATTTTCATTAATAATGCTTGAGTTTGAGTAAATGTTGATATATGTACATAGAGGCTGCAGTGGATTTTATTTAAGTTGCAAATTGTCATCAAAACTGAAGAGAAAAGAAGATGAAGAAGAAGAAGAAGAAGAAGAAGAAGAAGAAGAAGAAGAAGAAGAAGAAGAAGAAGAAGAAGAAGAAGAAGAAGAAGAAGAAGAAGAAGAAGAAGAAGAAGAAGAAGAAGAAGAAGAAGAAGAAGAAGAAGAAGAAGAAGAAGAAGAAGAAGAAGAAGAAGAAGAAGAAGAAGAAGAAGAAGAAGAAGAAGAAGAAGAAGAAGAAGAAGAAGAAGAAGAAGAAGAAGAAGAAGAAGAAGAAGAAGAAGAAGAAGAAGAAGAAGAAGAAGAAGAAGAAGAAGAAGAAGAAGAAGAAGAAGAAGAAGAAGAAGTCATTGACTGCAATCTTCTAGGAATTCATTCATTCTTCATTCTTTTGTGTTATGCATTCTTTACGTTCTTTACATTCAAAAAATTTATGAAACTTATTTTTTTATTAAAAAATGTTAAATTGAATATTTTAACAACATGGTGCATCTAAAAAAGTAGTCAAATGAAACTAGGTGGTGCAGTTGTAAGAATTGTCGTTTTATACTTGTGAAATATCAATCTTTCAATTTGAATAGAATTGGCAAATTTTAAGAGGCAGTCTGTTGTTAAAATACACAATTTCATATTTCATTCTCAAAATATACATAGGTATGTTTCACAATTGCTTTGGTGAAAATAGGATTGCAATCTTTTTAAGTCTTCAAAAAGAATAAAAGAATGAAATCATTAAGTTGCAATTTTTTAAAGGTTGCATTTGCAAAGTTGGAAATCTTTTACAACTCTGTTAGGAAAGCACCTTTACCTGACCCCTCAATTACTAAATCATTGCATGTCGTCCCTCTACTGATTTGGCTATTGAACTCAATGCTTAATTCAGCTTAAATTTTCAATGATTACGATATTTCTTACAGGGTGACTGCCCAAGATATACATATTTTATTATTTATTGATTATAAAGAAAGTGATATCAAACTTTTCATTTCAAAAATTTTCCTTCCATCAATTAGCATAAGCAATTTGTATAGGAGCCAAATTTAATACCAACTGATAGTCAATTAAAATTTCCCACAAAAAAAAAAGAAAAAACATCAAGGAAGATCGAATAAATTGACTTTTATTATATTGATTCTTCCTCCAATTCGAACCATACTAGTTTCAATTAATGATCATAAAAGTGTTGTAATACACACCCCTTAATACTTAAGCACTTACCATCGATTTGCATCTCACACTGCACTGCACAATGCATTGCATATGCATGCATTTAAATGAAATTATTTCATATCAATCTGTGTGAATGTGCTGCATATTATTAAATGAAATTGAAGTACAAACAAAAAAAAAACAAACGTGTGCCCGAGAAATAATATGACCACGATGATGGTCACATCATCATCATTATTACTATCATCATCATCGTCGCGTCAATCTTTCGGTCGTTATGATCACCATGTCAAAGTTTAATCAAACCTAAATTTTTCTATACTTCCACAAGTACTAGCTGCTAGGTACCAACAATCAAACATACATATTATTGTAATCGGAGCACTTTGGTGCTGAACACTGGAAGCGGTTTGCATTCACTTGGGGAATCAGCAGAATAGACGAACGGTTTAAGCGATGAAAGCAGAATACAACGCTGACAATCGAACTAAGGCGGCATCAATGTACAGTGGGGTCGTGTTGATCATTTAATTGTTTCTTTTTTTTAAATTATTTGCATTGTGATTATAAGGTGATATGAGTTCAATGTGTTTTTTATTGTACAAAACTTTGAGGCTGGAAACTAAACTTTTTTAAAATAAATAGCTCATTTGACACCGCTCTTACTACAGCTACAGCTCCTGAGAATATCATAAGAAGTTATACACCAATTTTCCGTAAGTCAGTGTCGTTAACGAAAGGACTACTAAATTTCTTCTAATAAAATTCAATTTGTGTTCAACATATTTTAAAACTTTAAAAGAAGAAATGTGGGCATAAAAATTGTACCCTTCAATACTTTTATAGCGAAATCGATAAGAACCATTAGTAACGACGAAGAAACAACTATTACAACACGTTGTTGGTATGATTGACAAGAAAACGTTGTTGTAATTGTATCTTAGTCTTCACGAATGTTTCGTATCGGTTTCGCATTGGTTTCGCATTGGTTTGGGGAAGCTTTAAGTTGGATATAGTTTTTGCACAACTTAGTGAACTTAAGGAAAAGTAATATAGACTCTGTATGAACAACGAATTGTTATCTTACAATCAGAGTCCGGAGAAAAAAAGAAAGAAACCGAATGTGCAACAACAGACTTATGTGAGTTAATAAAAATGCTAGTCGGTTCAATTGAACTTGATAATTGGAAAACCTGTTCGGGGTTATGAATTCACAAGTGGGTGCGGTGGTGGTGCTATGCGTAGTGCGTCGGCCTCTCAATCGCTAGATCGTGAGTTCAAGCCTCGCTCGGGCAATTTTCAAAATTAATTGAACATAAGCGACATAGCACCTGCACTAAAAGAAGTCTGATGATCGGATTGGTCCCCGTGAAATAGCTATAACTCCAGCCATTGAACTTGGTGGTAACACACACAAGTTGTTGTTGTTCATTCAAAAACCTTCAATATAAATTAATCTCACAGGCAGCAAGCTGCGAGTATAACAAGCCATACAAAAAATCCCTTCAATATAGACCCACAAAAAATTAAGAAGGTTGGTACTTAAAAATATAAATTTGCACAACCACGTCTCTCCGGCCATTTTACAATGCCTTGAAAACATCAAAATTTAATAATTTTTTTTAATTTGTTAAAGCAGAACAAAGCTATAGGCAGAGCGTTCCGTTTTTTTTTCAACGTGAAAAATTTAGTTGCCAACTTGAAAAAAAAATTGTCTAGATGTATGTTAAAAGCTATTATGTCTTCAAAACAGGTATTTACAAATCTTTGAGTTTTTCGCAAAAACATGCATACAACTTGTGTTTTTGGGTAACTAAAACCGGGTAAGGCTTGAAATATGAGAAAAATTTTTATTTTATTGACAAAGCTCTCTATTAAACTCTTACACAACAACTGAAATTATGCTTTAATGATCTGAACTGAGCTTAATATTTACATTGGGACACTTTTTACCAAAATCTATCTAGATCACTTAAAAATCGGAGTATCCCTTTAATTTTTGAATTATATTATTGCTTGGCTTTTCTTGACTTTGATTATTTTTATTCCCGCGGTCCTCCATGTCAAGACTTAATCGTCTTTTGGCAAAAAGGTACTGAATTTTGATATTTTCTAAATAACTGTTATTGGTTGGCATGTATTAAATGACAATATCGGACATAAGAGTGGGGATGCAAAAGTTAAAGTCCACTAACAATTTCAGAAAGTGGGACTCAGGGCCTAGAGATTTTCTTCAGTATTTGCTATAATGTGTTGAAAATCTATAAAAGATGTTTACCTAGTTATTTCATAATATTAATATAACTTTTTAATAAAAAGAAATGCAATGTTTGTTAAATGAAATTTAACAAAATGATTTTTTATCGCATTTCTGCACAAACTAGGCTCCACTGTTCGACAAATAGTAGCTTGCTTAATCCCTTGTTTTTATTTTAATTTTTTTTTTCAACACCAGTTGCAATGCATTAAATCAAATTCTTACTCTGCGGTCATCGTTAAGGCCGGATCACAATAACATTCCCGCGCCACCACAGTTATATTGAAGAGTAGACAATCCCCCCAATTTAATAAAGCTTTGTCTCTGCTCTTCCACGGACAGTGAAACAGTGATAAAATAGTGGTCTTTGATTTAAATTCTCTCGGTTGTCTGCCCGGAGATTGGTGAACGGCTTTAGTTAGTTTTACCGTATCGTAGAAAACCGAGCAAAATACGCGTGCTTCATAATTTTTTCAAGACTCAGTTAAAAAAATAAATATTTCAGAAACATAAATGTGCAAAAATTTGTGATAAAAAAACAACATATAACATCACGAAAGAGTTCAGTGGAAAACGATCTATTTGTCTTTTGATAAGAAAAAGCCTCTTGCGGGGCCAAATCTAACCACAATGATGAGTGATCAAACGGATTCCAGTCCAGAGATTCGTAAAATCAATCAAAAGTAATTAAGTGTCCTTGCCTATCTATGTTTTTTTTTTCAAAGATAAATTAAGTCACCTTTCTAAGAATTTGTGATAAAATTGATTTTACCTTTAGGCAGTAGTTGATAATATTTTATTAATGACAAAACCAAAATCGAAAATTTACTGTGTTAATTATTCAATTATCTTCTTTAATTGGCACATAAATATAAAATGCAGTTCATAATAAAAAATACTGCTAAACCTAAAAGAAAAGAAAAAAAAAATCGAAAACAAGCAACGGAAATAACTGATTAAGGAGTAATTTAAGAATCAGAATTTCCACCTTTAGTTTTCTCACTGCGTACTTAATTTTTGTGTGTGTTAATAATATTGGTGGAAAATTACGTAGACTTTTGGTGAGGTGTTTTTTTGTTTGTTTGTTGTTTTTTTTTGTTAATTAAAGTAGTGGGGAGATTTGGATTCGTCGGCATAATGCGAAAAAAATGATAAACTTGCATGTCTGGTTTATTATGGTGTATAGGGTTGACTTTGGCGGAAACCTTCATTCGAAGAATAATAAAAGCAGATTTGAATTGCTGGCAGATGCTTTATTTTTTTATTATGTCTCAAAAATAATGTAAACAGTACACAAATACAAATTTAAAAAAATAAAATACCAAAAACGCAGCATAAAACTTATATCTTAATCAAACCCCCTGTACCTAATAATTGCATACAAATTTTGTTTTCTAGCGGTAGTTTAATGCCCGCAGAACAATATCCCGTAAGCTTAGTTTGTTTTCATTTAGAATTCAAAAAAAATTACCTTGGTTCAAGGTTAAATGTAGATAGTTTCTTGATACAAGTACAAAACGCATTAAAAAGGACGTGCGTACTTTTTTGCATTATTGAGAAGATATTTCTTTTACAGCATTTTTAGAGATCTTTGAAATTTATAATGACATCATAATTTTCTTATCACCACCTGAGATAGTAAAAGACAAAACTTAATGAAGGAGGGGAGTCAAACTTCAATTGTTGATTATTATAAGAACCTAATTAGGAGCTATGAGCAAATCAGAGAGAAAACAAAATTATTATTTATTTATTATATTATTTAAAATGATGATTGCCAAGAACTTGACTATACGAGTATCTTGAAGAAAAAATTAGAAATAAAAAAAAAATAAGAAAAAGCATTAAATCCATTACTTATAAAAAACAAAGGTTTGAGTTCAAAACTGAAGATTTCATTTGATGTATCAAAAAAAAGTTTGGACTTTTTTTTAATAGAATAAGTCTTCGAAAAATAATTTTCTATACCTATATGAACCTTCCTAAGTATTAGTAAGTAGTAAAACTTTTGAGTATTTAATAATAACACTTAAAAACAAAGATTTAAACAATTGTGTGAAAATTGTATTATTTTTGAGAACCGCTAAAATCTGATAAACACAAAAAAAAAGTAAAATAGTGAAACTAAGTGAAAGTGTTTAATTTAACAAGAAATACAAAAATTTAAATTAGCAAATTCGGAAATTGGCTAGGTTCTTCAAATAAAGTTTTAACCAAAAAAAAAATGTTTAAAAGCTAAAAGTTATGATGTAGCTTTTTTTAGAGCTAAAAACTCCTTCCTTTAATATATTTTTCTGATTTGAATTTTTTAGATAATTGCTGGGAGGGGACCCCCTCCCAGCCCCCTCCCATACGATTTTTTTCTCGTCTCGGTTAAGCCTACCCGTTCTAGCCTTTAGTCACACCGTATATCCAAATCACCCTGCATATGTCGCATCGATCATTCGTTATACTTGACCTCCATCTGCAACTTCTCACATCGAGAAAATTGGTTGGGAAACTATGGAAAATGGAACGAAATGTATTTCGTTCCATTTTCATCATTTCTCGACCGATTTTATCGATGTCAGAAGTAAGAACGTCTATTTGTAATGTAGTACCAACAATTTCACATTCTAAGCAAAAGTTCACACCATAAATTAAAAATAAATAATCATTGCCATCATAGGAACATAAAACGGAAGTTTTACTTCATACTTGTTGATTTGCATTTTGTATTAAAGCATTTTTTTCATATCACAAAATTTGTTAGTAATGAAGTGTGTCTGGCCAATTTTTGGGAAGAACAGAAGATTGCATTCTCAGACGTATGTAGATTCGATTCAATTGTCTAAAGCCAATTATTATCTTAAAAACGAAGACGAAGCGACGAACATTTCAATTTGACAACATTAAGTCAAATTTTTCCCCATAAGACCGCAACGTGAATGACGGTATTGTATTATTAGATCTTTTTATATGGTCATGCTCAAACTGCAGTGCTTTTCGCAGCCTCGAACAGATAATGTTTATTCAAATTATTATTATTATTATTTATCTAGGGTCTCGGTCACTTATTCAATTGACTGGGAGTGGGGGTAAACTAGTATGATGATGATGTACCATCATAATTGTGCGACCATCATTATACGGAAAAGCGGTTTGACATAAGAGTTTGTTGTCTGCGCTGTCAAATGACCCAATGATCTAATATTTTATTTAAATTTTTTTTTTTTTTTCAAGAAGAGGAAGCGATCATTTTTGTTTAGCTTTTAATTGTGTGAAACAAAGTAATAAATACAAACTTGCCTGGGTTTGTACAATGTGCAAAGGTAATCGGGAATGAAGTTCAGGTTCTTGAGTGCATTTTTCGTGTGATTGGCAATTAAAACAAAGCTAACAAGGCTCTTGTACTCGTAGAAACTATGCAATTTATGTATAGCTGAAGGTATTTTGCATTTTCTAAAATTAGACACACACGCGACCGTTTGTTTATAACGGGACGAAAATGCTTTAAAAATAGACGATGATTGAAAAAGTAATGGATAGTCAATTTAGCGAGAAGGCTATTGCCTTGCTTATCACAAGGGGTAAAGTACAGAATTTAGTTTGCTATATTGAAAAAATGTATGTACAGATTCCCGAACTTGATAAACTGATTTTGAGAAGACGTCATTTTTTGTCTTTCTCTGTAGTATATGAGTAGATATGTACATATAATTTATACAATACTGTATCACATATTAGAGTATTGTGAAAAAATGGACACATTTGGAACATTCGTAGACTACCGGGATCCAAGCAGGAATTTACGGTATTGCTCGCATTTTTTGTTCTGCATTCTATTACCGATTTTGCAGCTCTTCAAACAGTGGATGAATGTCTGCACTGTTTTTCAAAAATGTTCCAAATTTGCAATTTGTATGGCAATTCATAATATGAAGTTCAGTTTTTGAAGCTCTCTTAGAACAAAAAATTATTCATTTATCCCCGACCTTACTGTGAAGTAAATAGTAGGAAATAAATTTTTCTCAGTAACCAAGTAAGTTTGGAAAGGAACTTGAAATACAGCGCAAAAGATTCAAAGTTTTCTCGTACTCCAAATAAATTCATGAAGCTGAAGACCGCTGCATCCACAGCAAGCGAAACGACTTTTTTTGTTCTTGGTGTCTAGAAGATTAACGTGTAGCCCAAAAAGGTCAGTTTATCACTTAAGACTATTTATCAGTGATTTTAGTATTCAATCTACTTTTAAAATTAATCCTAGGTGTAGTATAGAAGTTATATATTTCATTGATTATTTAGTTGCCAACTACAACAATTTGCAAAAAAATATACCATTTTCTGTCAAATGGAAAAAAAAGCCAAAATGTTGACACGCGATGTGTTTAAAAAATGTAAATAGTTCATTTCCTTTTAAATAAAAAAAAAAACTTCAAAAGCCTCTAACAATTTTGACAATATGGTTTTTTTAATATTTTAAAGAATCTGTAAAAAAAATTTACAGAAAATTTCGCCATTTTGGTAAAAAACGGAGTTGTTTTAATAAAATTCAATGATAGGTAAGTTTATTGATTGAAGGGGCTTTCTAAATTTGGGTGATATTTTCTTTTTGAGTTATTTTAGGCCAGTAATTCGAATTTTGGACGATCATTCATATATTGGGCATTCTTTTATATCAAAAAAAAAATGGAAATAACACAAAAAACCAAGTTTTATCATTTACATATGTATGTCACGTGCAGTGGCGTACCTTGAAAATTTTCCGCCTGCGAAAGTAATCATAATTTGCCTTACGTACTTTACTTTAGATGGCAGTACAGCCCAGAGTGGGCAACGACCTCAACCAAGAAGCTTTTGCAGCCATAATTTCGTCGCCCTCTTTGAGAGAAAAAGTGTTAAAAATATTTTTTTTGTTAAAGGCTTTCTCAATATAAAATCAATTTGTAAGACAAAACTTAACTTAGAACTAAAACAAAAGAAGTTTGTTTCGCAAAACTAATAGAAATTATTTATTAGTGTCTTTCTTTTTGGCATAATCTAATGAGCGAAAGCAATCTAAGTGTCAAATCTTGTGATTCACTCAATCTTAAGTATACAACTGAACTGAATTTGGATTATTACGATTTAGCAATGAGTTTGTTTTACACCTAATAAAATCAATATTTTTGTATAATTGTTTAATTTGAATTTGAAAAATTTGATAAAAATTGATACTTGAAAAACCGGCAATCTCTATACAAAAAAAAGAACCACATACTGTAGAAGTCAAAAGTTATTCGCCTTAAACTATAAGTTGACTTCTTAAAACAAAAAGAATTTCGTATTTGTGGTGTTCATTTTAGATGGTATTATTTCCAAAATAATGAGATTATAGATTTTTGATTTTTTTTTTCTATGTAGTAGGTACCAGAAAGTTCATAAGTTACGAAATAAACCTTGGAAAAAATCTACAAATTATAATTTACTTTGTTTATTAATTAATTTTTATTTTCTTACAACAGGGGCACGTCTTAACAACCAAGAGTGTTGTATATTCGTTTTGTAATATACAATTCAATAAAACTGATTATCATGTTTAATTTTCGCTTATCAGAATAAAAAGAAAATAATGCCTTCATCTATTTAAACAACCACCAACTCAAATGATAATGATTTTTGTCGTCGAACAAAAATTGTTTTATCTTTCCAAATTATTTTATTATCAATCTTTATGTTTTGACAAATTCCATTTATCTGTTAAATATGACGTTATCAATTTTAATTGAGCTATTTTAGGTTCTAATATCAACAATTAATTATTACAATTGGACGTTTTGTCGTTATAACATCCATCAAAGTCGAATAAAAAGTGTCTTTTGTGTCAAAAAAAAAAAAAAAAAAAAAAAACATTCACGGTGTTTAGTTTAATAATAATCTGGATAATTGGCATTTAAGCTATTTAAGATAAATTACAACATTTCAACAAACCAAATTACGTGATAATTTTTGTTTGAAATTCGATGAATGTGCTCTCTCGCATTTAACGTCGTCGAACAGCTAAGTTATTTAAATGATCTCGAAAGTCTTGAGGCTCTGATTTCAATATGTGGTGTATACAGCGAAGACGCCAACAACGCCAACGTCAACGAAGAACATCATTGTAGGAAAAATATTTCTGTTTTTTTTTTTTTTAATTGAAAAGTTGAATTATTAAATTATTATTTAATCATAAATCATAATAACACAACCTCATTTTATTGAGTGGTTGTGAAATTTAATAAACTTTACTTGATTAAAAGATCATGATATTTTTTTTTGTGGTATAACTCTATAAGGCGTATTGACAAATGAATACAATACGACAAAACTTTAATTAACATGTGCCAATATTAATTTCTAGTGTTAAATCAATTATTTTTTTTTTATCGTGATGTTTAATAGTTTAAATATTCCTAATTGAATAATTTTTTTTTTGTTTTGCAGTGAAGTGACCGAAGGTGCGCTACAGATATGGCGATCATTGCCAGAAAAAATTCGACAAGATCCCAGCCTTGCGTCATTCCGGCAGGAACATGAACGGCTTCATGGTAAGTTTTCATACTATACAATATAACTGTCTAAAATTGATGGAATTAATTTTTATTCGTGAACAAAAATGTTAATTTTTTGATAACAAATAAACACAAAAATTTGGGACACTTTGACATTTTTTTGTCAACATAGGTTAATGGTAAACTGTAAAGTGTACAAAGTAAAGTTTAAATCAGCCAAAACTATAGTAATAGTCCGTAAGAAAATAAACAGTCTGTTCGCTTTCTGGTCCGAAATTTCCAGCTTCTTCTATTTACATTTTGTTTTAAATGAAGTTTGTCATGTTTTTGACTAAATCAGGTAGAATCTAAGAGATCACAGTGATATAATTTTGTTGACGAACCATTCATTTGATATGTCAAATCGGTCAAAGAAGATATTGGCGATTCAAGCTTCAATAAAATGTCCAAATGATACCAAATTATTTATACTACGTTTCCACTAGAGCCGAAAAAAGCTTTCTCATTACAAATGATATAATTTCTCTTTCTGTTTGATAGAGAAATTTTAAATTAATGAGGCAGTTCACAATAGCTGAACGACGCCATCTTGGAAAAGTATGGAGATTCCATACAAACATAACAACTATCAAAATACCTGGGCATATGTGATACTGTGAGAAATATCTGGGCATGGCGATGCTTGATGGGATGAGTTGTTGCTACTTTAACACAAATTGTTTAGCCTAGGCAACGTTTTTATTTAACAAACTCATTGAATCTTCAAAAAAAAAACACACCTATAATTTCGTGCAAATTTGGGTGAAATTATCTCATTTGGAAATGTAAATTTGTATGCAAAATGAGATAATTTATAGAAATCATAAACTAAATTACCCTATTTAACCAAATGAAGATAGCCACAAGCATAGCTGGCATAAATGTCAAAATTGCTACATCCAGATATATCAAGCGTTAAACAATTATCAACTTTTCCGACCCAGTTTATAACTCATGTTTAACAGATTTTTTAAAATATATTTTGAATTTTCAAAACGGAAATATTGCGATCTGATGTTTTTTGCATTCGAAATCTAATTCAGCTCACCAAAAATTACAAATTTCTGGAACATAAATTCGCTTCAGAACGAAAACCGTTATTTGAATTTAAAACCTGTATAAAGGAAAGAATTACGAAAGCTTTCATACATATTATTTTTATATGCCAGAACTCAAGTTTTTAAAGAAATTAAGTTTCCGAGACTTCAACAAAAACAAAGCTTGTATATTTGCAATTTCTGAAACATAAGTTTTGAAAACTTTATTTCTAACGCATGATTTTGAAAACTGACGCATGACATTGGAAACGTTTTGGAAAATATTACTTTTAATTTGTGTATTGTGGCTTTTGATGTTTGCTGAACTCTCTGGTTAAATAGATTAGCTTATTATTATATTATTAGCGATTAACTAAATCCATGATTATCAGCAAAAAAAATATCAAATCATTTATAATTATTTTTTATGTGGCAAATCAGTAAAATTGCAAAAATCTCAGTGTTATCGCTCTCCTATTATTATAATTGTTATTATTTTTTTATTTAAAATATATTTTTCAAATATCTAAATTGGTAACCTAACCTAAGAACTACACAGATTAAAAACTAAACTAAAATTATAAATTTGGTACCACTTTTCGTTTCTTGCTTAGCTTATTCTAATTAAAAAATATTGTTTTATTTCAACTTATTTTGAGTATATGCAAATCATTTTGTAAAATTATTGTTAATTACATGATTCTTTCTTCTGTCATATCCGGCAGAAGGCAGATTGCCATGTCGGTATTCTTAAGTTTAGTATTGTGCAAATTTTCTATCGAAAAAAAAAAAGAATTTATCTAATCTAATCTCTCTGATTATCAGAAAAAATAAAATCCAGGTACATTTTAAATAAAATTAAATCAAGTTTTGTTTTGAGATTGAACATTCCAAAACAGCACAAAAGTTTATTTTTTTTATTTAGAATTTACTATTGTGGCAGACTAAATTCCAGGGTAGGTACATACTTATTTTCCTGCCCTGAAATTCCTATAGGTAATGTCTTCTGTGTGATTTTAATTTAGTCAGCGTACTGTTTTATTTCTAATCTATTTTTAGACCATCAGCTAATTCAGCTCGTTAACACGTGCGCTCATCATCCCTAGTGACCTATTTTATCTTTTTCGAAAAAAAAAAACACTTTTGTTTTCATGTCTGACTCAATTTATGGCCTGGTGAATCCTGTAAGCCCAAGTAAGCCATAGAAAAAGCATCTTATTCATAATTTGTTTGCAATGCTTCTCTATCATGCAGAGAGCTTACTGGGGCCACCTTTAATATGCGTTCACCCAAAATAGCCAATTTCCTGCGGAACAAGGATTTCTGCTTAATTATTATTATTAGTCCTCTCACTTTCATACATCTTTCCGCTTCCCGCATACTCGGGTAGCAAAATTTATCTCTTCCTAACCAAAGAACATAAACAACAATATTATTGGGATGAGGAAAATCCAGTTCTGGGGAAAATAAGTTTATTTTATTGGGAGTAGAGATGTGCGTGTTGAAGCTTTCATTGTTCGCAGGGATATACTCATAGATTGCCTTTTATGATAGCTAACCAGAAATTCCTTTGTATCTTAAGTTTCAGTTGTAAAAATAAAGTGATTGAGTCAAGATTATCACCTCAATCTTTATTTAATTTATAAATAACTGTATAATATTAATTTAACGTGTATTATATATTTTTTAATTTCTAGCTGGTGAACCTCTTCATGATGATGATCCTCTTCCAACAGAAGATATAAACGCAATGGATGAGACTACAATTGACAATAATAATGTTATAGATCCGAACACACCAATTAGAATAAACATTACAAATGAATTGGGCCAAATTGGAAGGTAATTTATTAATTTTTCTTTCTAACAACTAAAATATTCAAATATATTTTATTTATTTGGGGTTGAAAGAGGGCATAACGCTAAAGACGACCATCCCAATCATATAGATGATATCGATGCTGGACACGATCATAAGGTTAGTTGGATAAATTTTGTAATTCTTTTTTTCTTTTTTTTGTATTTATAAAGTGTTACATTTGTAGAAGAAAAAATGGCCTAAATGGACGAAAATAATAATATTATTGGTTGTATGGGGACTTTTTACTGGATTTCTTATGACAACCAATGAAAAAGTCGTCGAAAGAAAATTACTTTCCGTTCCACCAGCACAAGTACCCAAAGGTGAGTTTTTGAAAAAGCAGACGAAAAAATAATATTTTATGTTTTTGAACTCGATAAAAAATCAACTAGTCAAAAGTTTAAGGATTTAATGTTTTGGAATTCTTTAAGTGATTATTAAAAATCTGTAGCTTCATAAATAATGGTAGAGTTGAGAAAAAAAAAGTATTTTATAAGTTTAAATTCTGCTTTTGTAATATTGAAATGGACAAATTTATCGGACGTATTATCTAAAAGTTTTAAAAGTACAAGTATGGAGTAATAAATGTTTTTTTTATTTATTTGATTTGGCAAGTTTAATCAACATTAATTAAAAATAAATAAAACAAAAAAATCAATCATCATAAATTCATATTTCATAGCTTAAGCGTTTAGGGTGAATCGAAACCAAAAAAAAATGTACAGGAGGAGAGGGGGAACTCTCTTTTGTTAAAAAAATTAGAAAATTTTATATTTAAAAAAAATAACGCCAACACTTAGAATATCATATGTACAATAATTTTTTAAAGCCAAAACTAAATTTTTGAGTTATCTTTCAAAATAAAGTTTTTTTCAGTGCTTTTTTTTTTAAATCAATTTTTTCGAACTTGTTGGTTCAATTTTTTTTTTTTAATATTTCGTAATATCCAATGCTCTTTTTAATTTTAAGTCAAACACTGAAACCCAGATAGTTCTAGGAATTATACTTTCAAAAAACAACTAGCCAACTACACACTCTTGCATCTGTAAAAAAATCGAATTGATTTGATTTTGATCAAACTTGTTTATATAATTTTCATATTTTTTTTTGTAAAAGCATTCAAAAACTATGATACCATAAATACTCGTTGTACAACAAAAATTTTTCTTAATTGAAATTTTATTTTGAAAACTTAATTTTAAGAAATAACGGTACTTACTATAGAAATGTTAAAAAGCCTTTAAAACAAATCTTAAATTTTTTGAAAACGCCTACAAGAATTTTTACAAAAATTTTTGTTTGGATTATCGTTAAACAATCATTTGAAATAAAACAGTATTAAATTAAGGAGTATCGATCATAGAGCAGTTGTTCATATAGAACATTTTGAAAAGTTCAAGTAAAAGATTTATTTTTTTTTTATATAGAAACTAAATCGATATTTTCCAACAAAGCTTTCTTACATTATAAACCCGAATTATAATTGATCTTTTACTTCAAGGTTTCGAAATCGGTTTCAATTTTTCCAAAAAATTTTGAATTTTTGCCTTTTTTTTTACAAAAGCGTTTGAGCTGTTTGTCTTTCAAAACTATACAAAATATTTTGTAATTCATGAAACCATTTATGCGAAAATTGAAAATCAAAAATCTGGTTCTATTCAACCTAAATAATTCTCAAATAAAATAAGATCTACGAGTACCTATACAAAGTTTTTAACCAATCGAAAATAAATTCTTAGCTTAATTCTAATTTTTGGTATCAACTTTCTTCTTTTTTAGAAAATTTTACTTTACATAAAAAAATTTCTTAAAAAAATAATTTTCCACTTTCTCATTTTAGACTTCATTGTAAGCAATATACCAAAAGGACTTCGTCTTGGAGTCACGCTAGATGGTGCCTTTGCTTCCGAACACAACGTCAATAATCTTACCACCAGCTATTTATATGTTTTCGTGCAATTATTGTACCTTGGCAAAGAAGAACTAATCACATCAAATGAAACTACAATCCTACAAGAAGAACTTCAGATTACTCATACTCAAAATTTAAGCGAAGTATGGAAACTTCCTTTGCTGGACGAGGAACTATTCGACTTTGCTCCTGAAGTACGAAGAACAAAGGTATTCACCATCGATGGAACTAGATTCACAAAGATCCACAGTGAGAAAGCTGCACTGCGAATTCGTATGAAAGCTGATGCCAATCGAGGAATTCCATTGCAATTCAGCTATGATGATACTCCAATAAATAAGGACATTGGCGTAGTGTATGCTGCTTTGGTTTTATGCGGTTTGTACATTATGATCATTTGGGAAGTTGTAAATCGAACCTTTGCTGCCATTATTGCATCGACCATGTCTATTGGGATATTAGCAGCATTGGATGAACGTCCACCAATGGCACAGATTATGGCGTGGATAGATGTGGAAACTTTGCTTTTGCTGTTTGGAATGATGATACTGGTCGCCATATTGTCGGAAACTGGAATTTTCGATTATCTAGCTGTGTTTGCTTATAAGGTTTGTCGAATATTTTCTGAGGATTATCATGATTTTTCACATTTTTATTACAGATCACAAATGGAAGAGTTTGGCCTCTAATAAATTGCCTTTGTTTGTTTACGGCCGTTATGTCATCGTTCCTTGACAATGTGACTACAGTCCTCCTAATGACGCCGGTTACGATACGTCTGTGCGAAGTGATGGGTCTTAATCCTGTGCCAATTCTCATGTGCATGATCATCTACTCAAATATTGGAGGAGCCTTGACACCCGTCGGAGATCCACCAAATGTGATCATTGCTTCGAATAGCTTTATCGCGAAAAATGTAAGGCTCTGATAAATTGTTGTTGTTGATATACTTCAAGACTTAATTTATTTTCAGGGTGTCAACTTTACAGTCTTCACAGCTCATATGTTAATCGGAGTTGTTGTAGTGATGGTTCAAACATACATTCAGCTACGTTACAAGTTCCGTAATATCAATGATCTTCGATTCAATGAAGCTCAGGACGTACAGGAACTACGTCATGAAATCTCAGTATGGCAGAGAGCTGCTGCTTCGCTGTCCTCATATTCCAAGGATGAAGATCTTGTGCGTGAGACTCTGACAAGAAAAGTCAATCGATTGAAGAGGAATCTTAAGAAGAAGATAAATTCCGGAGCTACAGTGGCTGATAACTATGAGCAGACTCTTGGACAGTTGCAAGCGAAGGTTTTTTGCATTAGCATACTTTTTATTTGATACGTTCTAACAGTTTGTTACTTCCTACATTAGTATCCCATTCGAAGCAAATCATTGCTGTACAAATCAGGAGTTGCTCTGGTGTTTGTGATCAGTTTGTTCTTCTTGCATTCAGTGCCAGAAATGCAAAGACTTTCATTAGGTTGGACTGCACTCCTAGGAGCAATTCTTTTGTTAATTTTAGCCGATCGCGAAGACATGGAATCAGTGTTAGCTCGTGTCGAATGGTCAACTTTGCTCTTCTTCGCCGCATTGTTCATTTTGATGGAATCACTATCAGAACTTGGTTTAATTGATTGGATTGGCAAGATGACAGTTAATGTTATTTTGTCTGTTGGTGAAGATTCAAGATTAGCTGTTGCTGTTCTTCTTATTCTTTGGGTAAAATCCTATAGCAACTGTGTTCTGAAATATTGTAAGCATTATGAATTTTGATTATTGTTTTAGGTATCAGCGATAGCTTCAGCTTTTGTGGATAATATTCCATTGACGACAATGATGATTAAAATTGCCATTTCACTAGCACAAAATAAAGATTTGCACTTGCCATTGCAGCCATTGGTGTGGGCCTTGGCATTTGGCGCCTGTTTGGGAGGTTGTATTTTGGTACTCAGTTGTGTCCATAATAATTTATTACTTAGAGTCTTATTTTTCAGGAAATGGCACGCTGATTGGTGCTTCGGCGAATGTTGTATGTGCTGGTGTAGCTGAACAACATGGTTATAGATTCACATTTTTGGAATACTTCAAGTAAGTATGTAGTTATGCAAAAGAAAAAACCGTTACTTTCTTTCTATAGTTTGCTAACGAGAAAAACAAAACATTTTATGAAATTTTTAAACAATATAAAAAGCAACTTAAGATTTTATTGCCCAAATCATAAAATGTCCAAAAACTGATAAATGCTTAAAATCTCAAAAATTGCGAAAGGAACCCAAAAATGGAAGGCATCGCAAATTTGAAATGTTAAAATTTTCAAAATTTTAAAAAATATTTACTGCAAAAGATTGCGGAAGTTAAGCTCATTGCATTTTTTTGTTTTTGGAAAACTGAAATTGATCAGTGTATTTACAAATAACTGCCTATTTTGAAAGTAGTCTAATAAAAAAATTTAATTTTCAAACGACAAAGAAAAAACAAATGGCTTGAATTTTTTTTTTAAATATATTAAATATATTACTACATTACATATATCAAACCTAACCTAAACTAACTAAGTAATACCTTTTTCTTACAGAGTTGGCTTCCCGGTTATGATAGGTAGTATCTTAGTAGCAACTGTCTATCTCATGATCGCACATGTTGTATTCCAATGGCATTGATGATTCATCGAAAAGTACACAAATAACGAATTAATATAAAGAATTTCATATTTGCATAATGGATCATAAAACTACATATTGTAACTCATTCACTGTCAAGATGAAAAAAAGAAACAATTAGTTATTAAAACAAAAAACAAAAAGAATACAAAATTTGTCCTTAACAAAAAACAATGAATTTAAACCAAGCCTAAGAGAAAAACAAAAAAAAAATTGATTGTAAAAACTTAAAAGTATAATTATATTTTTCAAAGAGATATATACATTTATTTTTACACCAAATATTTGTTATACTAACAATTAGAGATAATATTATTATTATTATTATAATTGATACCTAAATAATAGAAAAAAAATGTTATGTGCGATTCATGTTAAACAATACAAATTAGTATGCACTATGTCTTAGTTAGTTTTTAAAAATATCATTATCATTAGATAATTAATTTAAATTCCTTAAATTTAAGTAATTATAAAATGAAAAATGTTTATTGTGAATGTATAATGTTTTATGTTGGCTGCAATATATATATTTTTTTAAAAAATATAAAAATAAAACTTTTGCAGATTATTTTTTGTTAAATTGTATTTTGATTTTTATGTTTTTTTTTTTTTTGGTTTTATTTTTAAGCCATATTGAATTTTTATGAAGCCCCAAATTAAATATTTAAATAATTATATTTTAATTATAATTTAAGGAACAAAAATGAATAAAGAAAAGCGATTCTAAATTTATTAGATATTGTTTATTTTAAAACCATTTTCAATATATTAATGGGGATTGCACACTTGATCCAATAATTCTTTGGTTGATTTGTGATAATTTTTAAATTTTATTATTTAGTTATAACTTCTACAACGCAAGTCACGTAATAATTTTCACAGGCGTGGAAGATGGATCAAGACAAGCAAAAATCGTAGCAGGGCCATAATTTTGTATATGAAAATTCCTTAAAACAGAAAAAAATAATTTTATTAAAATTTAAAAAATAATTTGATTAAATTATTTAAAAAGCAAATTATTGAATAGTTTTTTAGCTTTAAGAAAAATAATAGCACGGAATTTTAGGTATTAAGACAGTTCTTTTTATTTTTTTTTGAGAACTGGGGTCCCATATGATTTATTTCTTGCCTATGTTCAACCCACACGCTCCAGAGTTTTTTCACACATGGCTATAATATACCATTTAGAAACGATCAATAATTATGTTTTTATGATGAATTATGTTTGTGTGGGAAATTATAACAGAAAATGTTTCAACTCACCGTGGTGAGTTTCCTAGAGAATGGTAATTTTTCATTATTTTTGGTATAATTTGCGGGGTACTTTTTGGTCATACTTGTAACTTTTCAATAAGTTAAATTTTAAAATTTGGCTCTGTTTTTGAGTTATACCAAAAAATATTGAAAAGTGACCAGAGTAACTATTCTCTCAGAAACGCATGGTTGAATTTAGTAGTATTTTTGGATTTAATCATAACACATAATGTAATTAATAGTTCATTTGAAACGTTACCTGCTCAACCACACAGAGAAAAGCAAAACTATCATAAAACATATAAAACATATTGAGAAATTTTACTATGAAAAGTTTTTAAAAGCAACAAAACAAATAGTTTTGCCAAAAATTTCTTAAAAGGAATTGGATACATATATTTAATGAAGCAAAACAAATTGAAATTTAAAAAGTGCCTCGTGTTTTTTAACATATAAAAAATGAATCAAAAGTATGATGGTCAGCTAGCCCAAAGAAAATCCAAAAAAAAAATAAACGTTGCCAGCTGTGCTATTATATCTCTTTGATCACTTTATTTACTTTTAAAAAAAAATGGTTACTTGGTGAATGTTGTGTTAATGCATGCATACAAATTTAATCACAAAAAAAAAAAAAAAACACTATTGACACAGTAAATTACGAAAAAAAAAGGAAATCAAAGATAAACACCGGTTTTCTTGTATATACGGTATTATTATTACTTTAAAAGTCGTGCAAAAAGCCAACAACCCCAAAGTATCGATATCTCGATATCTACAACATATATACCGCAACTTCTGCAACTTTTCATGTGGGTTTTACCACGCACGTAGGCAGTACATACAAACATGCAACCAGATTAATTCACTCTGAACATTTTAAACTAAAACAATTTTTATTTAAGGTAAAATCCTGAATTGTTCGCATAAAAAATAGCTATATTGAATGACTTATCGCACTTAATGGAATAATATTTTCGAGTTTATGATTCATCGAATTTAAAAGAATAAAGTTCTTTTTTCTGTGAAATGTGATATATTGCAGACTAAACGCTTGAGTAGACATACCAAATGTGAACCTTATGGATAAATGGAAAACAAGTTTTAATTTTTGTTCAATTATATTGTGATGTAAAAAGAATATTTCATATTCATATTTTAATAAAAAGGTATGTAAATTATTAAATATAAAAAAGCATAATGAGGTTCATCGGAAAATAAGCTAGCAGTTATTAATTTATATGACGGTTTGTCTTTAAGTATCTACTACATTAAATATTTTATGAAGCTTTTAAAAATTTTTCAGTACTTAAGCTTCAAATGGTGTTATAAATGTGTTATAAATACATAACTATGTGAAAAAAAATTCAACAAACAAAAGAGCTGAGTAGCGAACTTTTTTTCTGTATTTCAAATGGAATTGGAAATTTAAGTTCGGATAAGTTATTCCACAGATACAATTTTATGCAATGTTTTAAGTCTTTGAGTCCTCATAAGACACAATTAATTAATTTTTACTTGCAGCTGTATGTACTAGGCCAAGTCCTTTATTAGTTAAAAATTTCGAACTTTAGACTTTGTTCAAATGGGTCTCGCAATACTGCGTGTCTGAAAATTTTGAAAATCTGATTTTTCTTGATAGTTCTTTTTTGGTAAATATTTTTAAATATAATTTATCATTAGGTACAGAATACTGTATTTAATTTACTTTAAAAAAAAAACGTCGAGTGTGGAAAATTTGAGAAAACAAATTGGTCGGCTAAAACAATTAAAAATTAAAATTCATTACGAACAATTTGTTTAGCAACTAAAATGAAAATTTTCGTGTGTTTACATAAACATGAAATACTTTTCTACCATTTCGTACAGATTTTTTGAAAAATTTAAGTTTATTAATTTCAAATCCTGTTGCTCATAAACTCAGAGGTAATTGGGTCAATCTCATGTAAAAAGAGCTTAAGATTTTTTTTTATTCATATTAAAGGTAAGATATGTTATTTTTAAGTTCAGATTTGATACACAAATTTAAATTGAATTTCCTAGATGTTTTGAGCTTTGAATATTTTACCAATACTCCGCTAAAAGACTAACGTACATCAGAAAGGCCCACCTGCTGAATAAATTGGTTCAAAATTTTAACTTTCAAATTGCACCTCGAGCCGTGGTAGAAAATTATCTTTTTTTTTCAATAAATTCAATGCCAAGGTCATTTCCTTCGTTTTTATGTGTTTCGTTTCATTTAAACTTAAGAAAAAAAAACAATACCTTTGATACTAATCGCAAGAAATAAAAACTTGAACATAAATTAACCAAAACACCCAAAAGTGTTTCACTTAATCTCTTAACACCTAAACTGCATAGATATTTAACACTTGATAATGTCTATAAAACTTAAGCATCATATACTATGTATGTTAAACCATTTAACATTATTTTAAATTAAAAAGTTGTTAGAAACTCATTTTATTTAAGAAAAACAAAAAGGTCACTGATATTTTCCATTATTTTCATTTCATTATCAATAAAGTTTCGTCAACCAATTTACCATTACTCTGTGGTTTGTCTATTGACAAATTCTATAACAATTTTAAATTTCTTCATACATAATGCTAATGCAGCTTGTAAAAGAACAAAAACAATCAAATCAAAGTACTTTGTCATGCCATGCATTTATAATCTGCAAATTGCTGCATTATTTACCCAATAGTCTGTGCACATTTAATAGTGTAAATAGTGAGTAGTTGAGTGCAACTTTTTCAACAATCTATCTTAAATTTTATTTCAATCATAATATTTGTATTCGTGCTTTTTTTCTCATGCTACCTAACATACCCCACCTTCTCACCCGTCACCCTTCCCGCAATCGCCCTCCATCACCCAATAAAGTCCGCAAATTGAAAAAAGAGAGAGTGACCGAACCCTACCACTACAACAATCTACCTACAAAAATATAAGAAACAACAAAAAAAAAAAAAACAGCGCACCGAATATCAAAAGTAAATCTCGCAGCTCATGCATAGTAGGTAGGCAGGTAGGTATAGGTATTGCAGCCCATAACACCATCAGCACCGGATTCCGACTTGGCCGTAACGTCGCCGTCGTCAGTTGGCCAAAACACTTCTACTCAATCGTTTGTCGTGACGCTCAACGTTATCGTGGTCGTGGTCGTCAAAGCGTCTCTTAATAAAAAAAAATAATCACAATGAAAACGAAAAATCGCACTAAACACGCAATCGAATTTAGATTTCGCGCTCCTTAAATAAAAAATTTAAAAAATAAAACAATTCACTTTCATTTTTAATTTTACCTCGCACTGGTATAATTATTACAAGAGACAAAAGAGAAGTTAAAAGCTATTATCCCCTTTCTGATAAGAAATAATTATATTCATTGCTACCAATAAAATTTATCCAAATTTAAAAAAATAAAAAAGACGGTTTCATTGAGAATTCCTACGTGTGTGCCCGAGTTATGTTATACAAGGTTAGTCACCACCATAAGATTGAAAAGCACCGATACGCGCGGCGCTCCAAGCACCTGAAGCCACCACACCACCGCTATTGCTTCAAAAAGTGAGAGTGATTTGAAAAGTGACATAAACAAAAAAAAAAAAAATATCAACAACACGCATTCTGTACTCATCATACGTTGAACGTATATGTTCGTGGCATATGTGTGTGTGAATGAATGAAATTCAAATCAAAGTGATAAAACACAATAATATTCATCTTGGAGATATACGTTGTGTTAATTTCTTACCATTTTTAAATTAAAACAAAGATTAACAAAAAAAAAAAAACTAAGTCAAAAATTGGTTCAAAGCAAACATGTTTCGATGCTGTGTTCTTGTAGCGGTTATCTTGATGACCTTGAGTTCTAGTAAGTATATCTTAAAGTTCAAAACTACATAATTAAATAATTAGATCAGTTTTTACTACTTGTAGTGTTAATAAAATGACAACACTAGTTACTGACAGGAAATATGAAATTTTTATTTATGACCAAAATGAACAAAATGAAATTAAAGACACGTGCAGGCTGCATAATAGTTAGGGAGCTGATGGCAACAATAATTTCATTAAGTTTTTTGATATTTTTCTAAATTCATATTGATTTCAAATTTAACATTCTTATTGAATTTGTAGATTTATTCAAATTTGGTTTAAATAAACTGACCTTCCGCACAGAACATGATTTTTAATGAATCATTAACAAAATTAATTCACATTCTAAACCACTTAGCAGAATGTCATTTGTCAATATATGTACCATTATCTTAACTAGAGCGCACTTTGGGGTAATTTTTATTCAAAGCAATTAATGTCACAATTAATCGAAACAATGAAAATTATAATTCATTTAATCTGAAATTATTTTGTCCACCGCCGATTATGTTTAAACCAAGGTTATTCTAACTCGTACATCCTCGAAAGTTACAGTTTGAGGTGTAAATCTTTGGGGTATAAGTATTGAACCAAAAATCTCTATGACGCAACCATTCCAAAAATTAGGCTGAAAAATCAAACAAATTGAAATACAATACAAAAAATCAAAAACCGTTTGTTTTTTTTTTTCAAAAAATGTAAATATAAAATTTCTTAGATATTTTTAGAAAAAAAAATTGTTTTGCAAATTGTTGGTATTTATAAATATTCACTTTATGTACTCGTTATCTAAATATGTATAAATTATAAATATTTATTTCTATAAAAAAAATTGGAACGAAAAATATTGAAAATTTTGGAATGCAATATTCAAAGCATTTATGAGTTGAAATGGTTAATTTGTTTTTTATTTTTTTGAGTCGGAATTATTTTCAATTATGTTTTTGCTTGCGCCAGTTGGTAGACAGAGTAGAGCTTTTTGGATAAGTAAAAAGTTTTGTTTATTACGCATAGGTGAATTAAATTTTTTTTTTAGCAGTTGCGACATATTTTATTTATCTTGAAAACAGCCTCAATGATTTTGATTAAATAAAACCATACTTTAGCTTTTCGATTTTCTAATAAATGGAATGATGGATTACGATCAAAACTTATTTTAATAATAAGTACTTCAAATAAAAATTTTGAAAAATGTGCAATTTTTTTTAATAGTTCTGAAATTTTATGTCATATACATATGTAGGTATAAAAAAAATCCTACATTTTTGATACATATCATCTTCAGTTTGGAGCTCAAACTTCTTTTTTAGATTACTTTAACAATTCAAATATGGAATTCATATATTTTCATATTTTCCCCTAATGTCATTCTTGATTATGTTATTTGTTTTGTGATCTGTAGTAAATAGAAGTAAGTTCATTTATGTTTTTTTTTTTAAGTTTTAATTGTTGACTCAGAAATTATAAGACAGTATGTAAATGCATGAACTACACGTTAATTAGCTGCTTTCAAGTATGTCTTTATTTCCTGTCTATTAGATTGCATTATTAGATTTTTATTTTCGTAAATTCGGTTAGTCTTTGTTTCCTTTATCTCATTGTTATTAAGATATATTATAAAGCACAAGGAGAATATGAAAATATTATTTTTTGAAGAAACTTACATAGGTTACCTGTTTTCGTGTTATTTTAATATTTTATTAAACATTGTTTGTTCTATTAGCAACATTATAAAATGAGCTTGTGACCAAATTATAATATAATTGTATCTAAGCAAGAAATAAAATAAAAAAATGTCTATCGGAGGTGAAAGAGTTGGAGGCACATGAATGTGTTTAAGGTGTTTAAAATAATATAAGGATATATAAAGTATAAAATAGGCTTACGAATTTGGTGTTTCGCCAGAAAACTACTTTTCCGTATTTTTAGTATAATTCTGGTGGCAGGGACATTGTTTTGTGAGAAAAAATTCATGGTGAATAAAACTTTTGTCACTGCGGGTTGTTTAACGGTACTATTAAAATATCAAACACCTGTACGTTTATATAAAATTAAACAACAATATACATAAAATGTTAATTCATTTTTCAAAAATATATGTAGAAAGATATTTATTTTTAGCTTAATGGACAAAATTTTCAATTCGCGTAGCACCGATTTCAACTTGAAAAAAATCAAACGCGTAGCACTAATTGAGAATTCAAGAAATAATAGCATTGCCTCAGGGGAAACTATAACCAGTACAGAAATTTCTATATTAAGTATTTATTTCTTATTTTTAATAAATGGTAACTGTCGAAAATCTAACTTACCTTTTCTTCCTTCGACGAAGCCATAACAATAAGCTTGAATTTATTTCCTTTGCAAAAAAATCCAAAGTCGATTTTCTATTTTCTTCATATTTGAATGTTATTAATTTATAAATTAAAAAATTTGAAAAAATAAGAAATCAAATAACAAACCAAATAAAAGCAACAAATTAAGTAAAAAAGTAAAAATGTCCAATGTAGTAGTATTTTGCAGCTGCGGCTTAGCTTCAGTTATCGTGATTCTTGTTTTTCTTTTCTACTTGTTTTTTTTTTGACGTAGAAAATCGTCATAAATTAAATTGTTTAAGATGTCAAAATTGTTTTGCTGTACCTCTTAACAAAACAAATTGAGATACATTTTAATGCATACCGTTAAAAAAAACCGTTCAGATTATGTCTATTTTTGAATTTTTGAATGTTTAAAATCACAAAAGACAAAGAATCATTCATCATTCATAGAATCCAAAAGATGACTAAAAAATTTAATTTGAAAAAAATTCGAATTTTAAGAGCTATAGTCTAGATTCCGCGTGGAGGTTTTTAATTTGGATTATTTATCTTAATCTTTTCTCTTTCCGATTTTGACACTAAAACAACAAAAAATTATTGAATTCCGCAAAATATCGTCAATTTTTTCTAACGAATGTGGCCACGGTAGCTTTTAGCAAGGTAAAATTTTATAATATGCACATATTTTGAGCTTTAGGAGAACTGACCAATTTAACTCAATTCTACAATCCCCTTCACTTTTGTTTCGTTTTATGGCCAAAAATCAATATTCGTATTTTAAATTGCGGGGTAAAATAAAATATGGCAAAAATTGAACTTGAATTATGTATATTATATAAATACATACATACATATATATGTACATATTTATTTACATTTAAATTCAATGAAAGTAATTTCTTTTCAAAATTTTTGTGCAATTGCATTTTTGAACCTCTATATTTTTCTTGTGACAGTTGTTCAGGGGTGCCGTAGTTCAAATTAAAAAAAAACACAATACGTTGGATCCTTTGTTTTTGTTAATTTATATTGTACTTTATGTACAGAATCCCAAAAAAAAAACACTACACAAATGCAGTTGGTTGTTAAAACATCCGACACCGGTGCCTTCTTGGTCATTCTTCAATTTACTTTCGCCACTTCCCTCTCAAAACATTACTGTTATCTTTTTTTGTGAAGACGAATTTAAGACGAGATTTGCCATTTCACTTCTTAAACTATGCAAATGGTGAAAACTGTGAGTAGCTAAACAATAAATACAAAATTAATTCGGAAATCTGAATCTTTTTTTTTTTTTTGTTATTTAATGAGTAAAATCAAACGGAAAATCTCAATTTAAAACTTACCTTTTTGATGACTGACAATATGCGAATTACTTAATCACACTCATTATGTTTGTATAATATCTATATACCTACTCAAACATGTCTATCTACTAAAAGTACTACCAGCCCCTTTACTAAGCACCAAGCTTTTCGTATAAAATTTTGTGGCTTTTGCCGGTTTGGTTGACGCTTTGAAGTCCAAAAATTTATATACGGTTGGTGTCAAGGCTGAATATTTTTATTCTTTGATCGCTCAAAAAAAAAATGTAAATATTATCGATTTATGCATTTTGTTTTCTAATACTTATAAATTTATTATCTCCTAACCTCGGTTAAATGAACTTCCTAGACGCTTACAATGCTGAGAGGTATATTTGTGTGTACAAAATATACTGGTCCACTGACGATTTTTTTTTTAAATATTTTTATTTGGTTGGATCGATTGAATTCAAATCATTTCCTATACCGCATTACATGCAAACTCAATTAGCATAAATATTTTGTTTTGTTTTTTTTTATCTCTCATATTATTTTATAAATTAAAAAGAATAAAACGTGGGTTTTAAATTTATTGGTTGTTTAGTTGTTGTGTGTGGCTTTAGCTGATTGAGCAAGAGTTTACTGCTGCTGCTGCTTCTGCAGCATTTTAATTTATTTTATGTGTCTGGGTGCTTAAGAGCTTGAGTCAACATGGTTCATGGTTTTGAGAAGCTAGATTTAATTGAAAGACGCAAAGTCAGTATGTCAATTATAGTTTTTTGCTAATGGAAAAATTAATAGGTAGGTACATACGTAGCCAATTATTTATTTATTTAGATGATCAAGTAATTAGGAGATTAGAGGTTTAGAATGAGAAATTGCGTCAAAATTGAGAGCAGACGTAAACCCAAATAAAATAATTAACATGATAGAAGTTAAAGAAATTTAAGATTTTTGTTGTTGCGCCAATAATTCAATTAATTTAAAGAAGAAAAACTCTTATTTAAAGATTTCATTTAAAAAGTAACGATGCGGTAAGGATGGAAATAAATTGACTTGAATCGCATGATCTTGGTAGCTAAATTTATTTACAATTTCGTTCTTGCAATTCGCGAAAACTGGCTTCATTTATAGATTATTAAGCGACTTATTATCGTAAATAGAAAGATTGAACTTAAATTATGGCACTTCAGATGACAGATGAGTTTGACAGTTACCAAGTTTCACCGCTACCAACTATTGAAACGACAAAATGGATGACTATTATATTTATGAGTCAGCTGATCAGACAATTTAAAATTGTTATATTTGATTTTCTCTCTTTAATATTCCAGTAAATGTAAGAAGATAATATTCGTTTTACATTTTTTGTATTATTTTTATTATTTTAGTGACATTTTTGTTAAAAAATATTATATTATGTTAATTGCATAGTTTGTTTATGGAAATATTAAAAACTCGTCCTACAATACTGTTACGCTGCAATAAATATCATCCTCCTTGACAAATTTTAGCAAACACTTCATATGAACGAAGGAACGATGCTTTCCAGTCATTAAATACCCTTAAACTGAAATAATAATATATAGTAGTATTTACCTTTTTTATATAACAGCTGTAAGATTTTGACGTACGTGTGCATAATTTATAGTTTCATGGATTAATCTATTGCATAACTTTGAACACTTTTATGTATATAAGAAACGTGTTTAAAAACATACATTGGGATTGGTTGTATTGAGGTAGGGCCTATTCTAATTTTAAAGTCAATCAAAATAAATTTTATTGTTTCTTTAATACTCTTTTGAATAAAACGAATTCCACGAACTTTAAAGCTTGAATAAAAACGAATATATTACTTTGTAGATCCTATACATAATAACAACTTCCTCAAAATAGCTTATGCCTACGGCTTGTTGGATGAAAATAGAAAGCCAGAATGTCATCTTGGCATGCGAAAAAAAACACTATCTTAAGCATTATCTTAATTGCTTGTTCCCAAGCACACACAAACACAACGCATTAGATTTATGGAACTATAATATGCGTCTAGTATGAGCTCTTAATGACTATTTTCTATTGAACAAATATGACGTGTTTGTTCAAGAGGAAGAAACAAATGAAGCCAATGAGTTTTATTATTGTTTTGCTCACTTAATGTATGTTCCCTTTTTGTTTATATTTTGTTTTTAAGCCAGAGTACCTATATGTATATAAAACTGATTTGCACATAATTAACAAATACTTTACAATAGTAACTGTTGATCAGTTGCAACAACAACTACAACAACGTAACTTATCGTTTTTTCTTTTAACTTTTGAACTGCTATGCTATAGCTACAAATCAGGTTTTTGTACATCTTGATATGTAATATGTTATTATTATAGCCAAAGAAGTGAAGTTAAGAAAAGAATTATTTAATAAGTCAACATATGTGAACTATGTATCTCCAACAAGAATTCATAGAAATTAGAAGTTGTTAATGTTGAAATGCAGAAATTCGATTGTACATAATCTTTAAGAACAGAATTTCGCTTTTAGAGAATTTTGGGTTAACGAAATTTTTACCAAATAGAATTTTCACCAAACACCAAAGAATTATAAAAGCCAGATTTTGGACATTTTCTTCAGACCAAAACATTAACTATTTTATTTTTTTTTTAAACTTAAAATATAAAAAAAAAATTAGAAATACAAATTTTATTGGAACTTATCAACAAATTTTCCATATTTATTAATTCAATAGCTGGTTTCATGGTTCAAATTTTCAAATTTTAAACTCTCCACAAAAATGCTTTTAAGTTCAGCTTATTTTTCACTCTTCAATTTAAAAATTCCGATTATCTGGTTCTGGTTTTTTTTTGGAGTATTTCTCAAATCGAGTATGCTTGACGCTTGACCAAATATTGGCAGTAAAATAATATAATTTAATATTTCTTTGAAAAATTCTTAAAATAATAAAAGCACGCACTTTTTTGAAACTGCCCTAAATGTTCCTTGATTATTTTTCCAGAATTTTGTGAAAAGCAGAGTTTAAAAAAAAAATGACCCAGTAAGAATTTTGAACCAAAACCATTTAGAAAGTTGGCTGTTATTCTAGTTTTATAATCCTGTTTTTCAAAATCGTATCTTATTAAAGTGCGTTAGAACTAAAAAAAATGTACAAATACAATAATATTGCTAATGCAATATGTAAAAAATTGAACTAAAATAAAGAAAACAGTAAAACATTTTTGAGAGTTATATAAAAGTTTTGATCGAAATCAGTGGAACTGTATATAAGGAAATGTTCTTTCGTCAGTTAAATTTATCTTATTATAAAAACGTTAAAGTATGTATCTATTTTTAGGTTGATTTATGTTTATTTTGTAAAATTCATTCAAATCAAAAATAAATTGATTTATTTTACCAATGAAAAGCCCTTTTTAAATGTGAGGAACCATTTTATTGCTTTGAAATCGAAATGAACCAAAATATTGATAGTAAGATTTTTAGTATTTCAGTTTCCAGGTGCCCTCTTAATCAAGATACCTATTCTAAAATCGAATATAGAATAATGATTAAAAATATATCAGTAGTATCAAGAGTACCAAAAACGCAACCCTACCCCTTAGACTATAATAGATTTCGATGTAAGATAGTTCATTTGATTTTTATGATCACTCAATGCTCAGCCGTCTCGTCTGCACCACCAGCTGTTGAGTATTCAATATCTATAAGCTACACAAAGTGTTATGTAATTTCTCTCACCTTTTCTCTCTTTCTGTATCTGATAAGTCGGATTGGAATTTCTTATTGAATTAAAGTCAACTTTTGCGGTTCATTATGAAATACTATGGTTAGTCCTAAAAACAACAGGCGTTGACTTGCATGAGTCAGTGATGGGATGGTTTGGGTTTTTGAAATTGATTTAATCAACAAACACATAATAAATAATTCACACTTGTCCAAGGTGACAAAAATAAAAGAAAAAACATGTTTCTATTTACACAGATTTTATGATTTAAAAAAAAAAGTGAAACAAATTTTTAAATTAAATGAAAACCTTGTTTTGATTTAAAGTCTTCTCATTTGAAGGTGTATTTTCCAATTTATTGAAATAGATCTTTAAAAACCTGAAAACATAAATTGGAGATTAGTTTAATGCTTGTTTGCAGAGCTTCGCTTAGAAATTTCTATCCGAACATTGAACTCTCCATTTTGTAGAAAATAAGTTGCATCAATAACTGATGTTAGATGCACTTTATTAAGATTTATGTATAAATTGATTATTCTCAATTTCTACAATCCGGAGAGTTCAATGTCCTAAATACATGAGTACATATGACTATAAATATTTAAAATATTTTATCAAGAATTAAGGTTAAAAAATATAAAATAGTATAAGATTAAAGTGAGGTACATAAATAAACATCAATCTACTGTGAACGATATAAAAACCATTGAACTTGCTGACCTCCTGAAATGAACATACATATCTTTAAGATAATTCGTTGCCAAGAAATATTGTTGTTGTTTTTTTTTTTGCAACTAGGTTGATTAACGTCTGTGTGTCATTGTGTTGATTGAAGGTTTAACTAAATATCTTAACTAGTTTAACGCAATAAATTTTATATTTTTTCTATCAACTCGCTGCCAACAATAACAACAAAAAATATGCTATCAAATGTGAATAAGTTTCTTTATGATGTTTTTGTGTTAATAGTCTAAGATTTAATGCTTAATTTGATTGCTTTTGCTAGCTTTGGAATTGTATTATTAAAACTAGTGAAAGGAATGATTTTGTGCATACATACATATTTATAATATCATGACCCCTAGGGAATTATTCTCATAATAAAAATTTAGTTAGAAGGTACCCGAGACAATTAAAAAAAAAATGTATGAAGGTATATTTTTAGAAATCAACTTGAAATCTGGGGCTTAATGTGTATCAACCAAAAAATATTTCTATATAGAGATGAAGACATATTTTGACTTTCGGTAAAAATGTAGGTAGAGTGAGTTGGGGTATATGTGTATATGAGTTAAGTGGGAACAGTAGTTATTTATTATTTTTTTTGTTAAAGTAAATAAAAGACTTTACTCCATTCTTCTACCCAACGTTTCGTAAGAATTTCTTACTTCTGTAGGGGATTTTTTATTTATTCGATCTGTTGATGGTTATAATTAAAAATTTGTTTGTTTTGTTTTTCTATTCCTTATTTTCCTTACTTTTTTCAAATTACATGACAATTTTCAAATCAACTTTTTTTTTATGTTTCGTCCAACGGCACTGATATAAATTGAAAAAAAAATTGGTCAAATACATTTTATAGTTATTTATTACGTTTCAGAGATGGCAATAATTTTTTTAACGAAAGCCCCCTTTTTCGATCCGAAAATGGGCAGCGTTGGGATATTGGAAAGTATAGCCTTGGAAACTGTTATCTAATTAAAAAGTCTGTGAAGAATTAAATCGTCATACACAAGGAAATGAGCATTGCTGGTGAATTTTGATTTACAAATCTCCTCAGCATTTTTTTCTTGTTCTTGTTGGCATGGTATACCCACAAGTTCCGGAAATGATTTTTTTCTCGCTCCCGATACATGTGTTTCGTACTCTTGGCTTGAAATCTCTGTAAGCCACCCAAAGGCGAGCTTTTTGAAGAATTATATTATGCGATGGACACATTGACCAAGATTTGATAGACGTTTTTTTCTTAGCCTTCACTGCTTTGGTTACATCACAGTTAAAAGAGATTTGTGGACCCGGCCATTGAATCGTAGAAAAATCACCTAATTTTTGTTTTTAGTTTTCTAAAAATTGTAAATCATTTTTAAAGTTTCTCAATTATAAAAATTTTGTGAAATTTTAAAAATTGCATTGGTAAAACTATTTTTTTAATTTAAGGGAGGTATCTTGGCCCGTAGTCAATTTAAGTAAAACTTAACATCTCTTATAATGCCTTTTAACTTGGAGTTAAACCAGTTTCGTTGAGTTTTAAAAAAAAGATGATAAAATCCAGGGATGGTCTACAAACAATGAAGAGCATTCGTGTTAATAAAACAACTTATTTTATTGGATTTTGGTGCAAGTAGCCGGTTGAAATTAGCTATATTTTTTTTCTTTTTATAGACACTCTCATTTAATGCAAAACAAAACCAAAAAAAATTTATATTTCGAAACCTGGCTACGTCCTGGAGTTTTTTTTCCAAAGTGAGTATTTGTGTTGTGTCATGTGTCAATTCTATGACAAAATGCAGGGATGGTTAGAAAACTGCATTTAAAAAACTTTCACTACAAAATTTTGCTAAATATATTAGAACTGTCCATGAAAGATTATTTTGTCATGATGAAAAATTTAACCAGCTATTTAGCAAATACAGCTTACAGAAACTGTGAAACTTATATCTTACTTTTTTTTAAACAAAAAATCAGGAACAGGATATAAAAATGATCCACTTATGCCACACTTAACCAAATATTTAAAGGCAATACTTATCAAACAAACTTGGTTAAATAAGTTCTTCTGCTATAATCATTAATTCATAATTTGTAGTCTATAGCCAATATCTATTGATTTTTTTAGTTTTGCGTCAGTAATATTGGTTTAACTGAAAAATGGCTTCAACGTCAACGCAGAAGAGATCTATTGTTATTGTAATTTTGTTTGTATTAATCCTCTATTTATTGTGTTAGCCATGGATTAAAAAAATATTGAAACCCATTTGTAGATTGATTTCAAAAAAGCTAGGTATAAAGTTAAGGCTGAATAGCAGAAGAATGTAGTCATTTTATATCTCTATTTTTCTTGCTTTATTATTTATTTATTTTTTCTTTAATTTTCCAGTTACACAAGCGCTGATCGTCCCCCAGGAGCTTCCATCTATTCTATCTCTAGTTTATTCAAATATTCCGCCAATCAGAAAAGGTAAGCTATAATGTCAAATATTTTCAAAAATATTAATTCTTCTTTTTCGTTTTTTACCAACTGTATACAGGAACTGATTCCCGACTTGGCTTCGGATTCCGTTTGGGTGAACATGCTGATTTTCAAGTTGTAGTTGAACTGGGTCCTCAAAAAGATACCCGACCTATTGGTATGAATCAAGATAGCGATGACAGTTCGAATAGTAAGCGACAAGTTAATCAGAATGATTACAAAAAAATTCGAAGAACAACTACAACAACAACAACACCTCGACCTTACTGGTCAACAGAATCTCCAAACGATTACGCTTGGTTAAGAGATTGGTTTGGTGAATGGACAGGAACGAAGAAACGAGAAGATAATAATAATTATCGAAATCCCAGCAAAGTTCAAAATAAAAATTCAATAAATTATGAAGCCCCCAAGAAGGGTTACGTAAAAACAGCTCCATTGATTCCAGAATCATCATTGAAACAACTACAACAACTTTACAAAATGGCCACAATGAATCCAATTGTTGTACCAGATGAAACAACACCAATGCCCGCCAGTACTAGAAGTGAGAAGATTTACGACATTGCGAGTAGATTAAGGATTCTATCAATGCGACAGGAAGCACTGCCAGCAGCACCAAAACAAAAAACAAGAGGTGAAATCACAGAAGAGTTAATGGATGTAAATTTGGAGTAAAATTTACAGTTCAGAAGTAGAAATATAGTTACCTGCATACGTGTCGCGTGATGGGTTTGGGTTGTGAATTTTTGTGTAATGAAACGATATTTTATGTTATAGAAGATTTTTGTCTGAATTCTAAATCGATATTACTATATATATATTAAATTAGACAAATCTTTACTTTCTTGTAAATTAAAAAAAAAAAAATTGCTTAAATATGTACGTTTTTGTATGTAGGAATAAAATATAAGAATTTTTAATTGTTTAGTGCTTATTTATAAATCGAAAACTGTTATTATTTATATTATATGTGTATGATATTGTAAATAAATATTATGGTGTCTTAAGTAAAATTATGTTTTTTTTTACGGTTTTTATTTCTTTTTAGAATTCTGAGCTATGTATGTTGTGATCAAGCAGTCACAAACATTTTTTACTTATCAAATATAAAGGATTTGAGTTTTCAATGTTATATGATGAGGAAATAACAAGATTTTAATTTTTAACGTTAATAATCGTTATAATCAATTTTTTTTTGTAAACTTAAAAGGCAAAAACATGATTCTTTAACTTTATTAATTTCGAGAAAATTCGCAAAATTTACGAACTTGTAGATAAACAGGGAGTAAAAGCTCCCCTATTAAAGAAGCATGTAGTATTTTCTACAAAAAGTCAACCGTTATTGGAGTAGAAGCTAATATTAACTCTTTCCCGAGATATTTATTGAAATATTTGCTGCGCCAAGAAAACTGTTTTGTTTGTGCTCATTTGCTCATTTATTTATTTCTGTATTTGCTCCAATAAAAAAATCATTATTGGAATAAATTCGTATTTAATTAATTTTTAAAAAACTTATTGGAGTATTTTGCTCGAATAATACTATAAAGGTACAATTTACTCGTATATAATCAGTTTTAAATAGTTTAATTAAGGTTTGGATATTTATGAGGAAATATTAAATCTGCGTGTAAATGTGTCAAATTTTGCTTGACGATTTTGACAAAAAACTTCTTGAAATCTCACAATTCACACCAGCCTCAAAAGCTTTTGATGCTCTTCAGATCAGGGCACAATTACTCCATTTTGAGTAATTTTAATTTAACTAAATATTGGCGAAATTTCATATTCACAAAATAGACATTTTTTATTATCAAATTTCATCCACGTTGTAGATCATCTAACATTTCTGTCATTTTTATATACATGACTAGAACAACTCGAGATCCTTTTCTTTATTGGGTTCACGTTGTTTTTGTTTTCTTCTTTGTTGGCCATAACTGAATTTGTCAAAGTCAAATGTCATTCATGAAGAATTAAAAAAACCATTTGGAAGAATATTCGCTCATTCGTCGGTCCCTCTCATCTGAATAGTCCTTAAAGGACTCTAATAATATTCTCAAATAATTATAATTTGAGAAATCATTTTGTTTCCAACTTAAAATTCAACTCTTACAATTTGCCGATTCTCTCCAAGAGATGTCACCTATGCGCATATCTAATACCCAAACCTTTATCCAAATTGGTCTAATTGAGCAAAAATTGAACGAACGTCAAGTCAAGCTAGCCAACCTTTCAATATAAAAATAAATCCAATTCACAATAATTTTGTTTATTGGATTTATTTCTCCAATTTTTTTTTTTTATTTCTCGTGTTGTGCAGACGCAGAGCCAACCACCAAATCCGACAGACAGCTAGCAGCCTACCAAGAAAAATCCAAACGAAATCCAATCAAGTTGAATTTGTGATGTCGTTGTGAATCGAAGCAAATTGTCGTGTCCTCTCGTGTCTCGTCTAATCGAAATCGAATCGAATATCTAACCCCCTGAAGCAAGAAGAACGGTCGCGGTTTATTGAATTTTATCTTTCTTTTAATTTTCGCATAAAATCTTCTTCGTGCAACCAAACAAAAAAAAATACTATACCAGAAAATATTTTCTTTTTCAAATAGTTATCTAATTAAATAATAAATGCTCTGTTAGAACAAACTGTGCAAATTGGAAAAAAAAACAAGTGAAAAAAGGGTTTCTCTCCACCGACGACGACAAGAAAAAAAATAATAAAATCTACCATCGTCGCTTTTTTTTCTGTTCCAGTCTGTAAAGTTATTTTATCGTTTTGTCTCACTTGCAACCACTTGCTCTCCTATCGCTCTATCGCCTTTTGACGGATATTTTGCGCGAAATTCAAGCAAAAAGTTGTTTTTTTTTTGTTGTATATTCTTACCCCCGTCTGCTGCAAGTTTCAACAAAAAAAAAAGAAGAAATGTTAAATGAAAACAAAATTAGATAAAGAAATTTAATTTATCATTATTTTTTTTATTTATTTTAAATGATAAGATAACAGTGAAAAGTGTAACTACTGATTTAGAAGCGTGAATAAATCAATGTTCTCATAGAAAATTCCAAAACCAATATTGTTGGGAGGAAACCAACAACCACAACAACAACAAAAAAACTCCAAAAATTCTCGGTGTCGTCCTGTGTACCTCTTTGCCTGTCATCTCTACGAGATCTCTTCTTATTTTTTTCTCTTGGATTTATAATATTTGATTTGCAGGAAAATAACACGACGACGACGCAAAGGAACAAACAGAGAAAACAAATAATAAATTTATATTCCAACAAGAATAATTTTCTTGTTCCTAAATCACAGATTGTGAGATTCACCTTCTTCCATCCACAATATTGTTAGTGGTTTATCATTATTATCGTCATCATCTTTATGGACTTGATATTCAACAAAACAAAAAACATGGTTTACAACAAAAACAAACAAGGTAAGTCGAGAGTTAAGAAAAAAGAAGATTCAAAGTCAATAAAAAAAAATTTAGTTCACTTTGGTAGGGAGCAAAAAAAAAAGGGAAGCTGTGAAAGCAAAACCCCTTGCAGTCACCTTTCAAAAAAAAAAAAATGAAAATAAATAAAATATGTAAAAAGGTCAACACCACCATCCTGTCCTGAACCAGCGCGAGCATCAGCGAGATATCCACATGGACACCGAACCGACCAGAGAGATAATTACACTCATGCGTTTATCTTTTATATTCTCATATTCTGTTTTATTATGTTTGTTCTTACAAATTCTTTGGGTTTGGTCTTAGTCGTTTTTGGTTTGTACGCTTGGTCTTCGATGTTCCATCGAGCAGGTCTTTGTAGAAAGAAAACGAGCGATAAATAGTTTAGGTACTTTACAACACGCAATGACAGGTGGATTCATTAAATATTTCATTTGGTTTTTTTTTGTTTGGTCTCTTAACAGAAAATGAGACTCTTCCTTTGAGATGTTGTTTCCTTTAAGAAATGAGAAAAGGGTAAAACATATGTATATGAAGCATAAGCGGCATTGGCATTGGCGTCTTCGTTAAGACGTTATAATCTTTGAATTTACCTTCATAAATAAATTAAGTTTATCATTTGCTGTTGAATAAATTTGACAAACTGTCTGGAAAAGTAACATATCGTCAAAGGGTCTAGGTTTCTATGTACATAATATGTATGTCTTCCTATAGGGCAGCAGATTTAGCATATTATTTTGGAAATTGGGGAATGAGTTCTAGTTTTGATGCTCATTCGTGTGCCAACTACAGAAGAATATATCTCCAAAATGTCACTCAAAAATGTTATAGGCTGTTTTTTGTTATCGCTAAATACCTTTTTGTCAGCGAACTGATTAGCCCCTATCAGTCTGTTTTTAGGCCTTGAAAATCAATCATCGCACAATGTGGTCAAGCTAGAAAAAAACATAGTCTTTGCCCAAGGAATCCAGCTGTGGTGATCATTTTGGGTTGGAAAATAGCTTTTGGATGAAATGAAGATTTAAAACTTTGAAATAGGTACATACCTATCTACATATTTTGAATTGCTTATAACATTTTTGGTCGTAAATATTTTTTTCTTTTTCACTAAAGACATATTTTTTATTCGTAAAAAAAGCTCAAGATGATGGAGAACCCGAAAAAGTGGATACCGCGATTCTGCCTGTTTGTCGGTGAGTTGATCTGTATGTAACTTGATCTACAGTCTGAACAGGAGCGATTTTTTTTCAAACTTTCTAATGTTCATTTACTCATTTATCGTTAAAAGAAAAGAGAGCACTTTAAAAAATATTCTGCCTATTTGTTTTTTAAGGAAAAAATTGAATTTTTTTAAAGAGGCTCACAAGTAAAATTGAGTTTTTGAGTTGAGTTATATGAAGATACCTACCAAAAATATTAAAAACGGACCATTGGAGCTATCTCAGAAACGGACGGAAAAATTTTGTAGCACTTTTGATGAATAACTTACAATCAATAATATTCAAATTTATGTTTTAAAAACCCTTTTTTTATGTATCGGTCCAAAAACAAAAGCATCGTTTCGGTATCTTCATGTAATCCTAGGAGCTAGTCTCGTCTCGTTGTTATGAACAACGATACTAGCATATAGTTCTTTTTTCAAAAAAATACAATACGCGTTTTGGCTGGAGCGTAGATGTAGCCTCATATGAAAAAGAACTTACCTAATCAGTAAAGAATTGCACACAAACTGAGACAAAACTTATTATAAATAAATTTGTTTAAGCGTAAAAAATAAAAAAAAAAAAATTCCACTTGACGGCGGATATTGCAAATTGAATAGAACCGTCCCCCTATCTTCAAATTGTTTTTGTTCGTCTCTTCGGTATAAAGGAAGCGCTTTTAGCATCATAATACAATACTGACTTATTCACAGTGTTATTATAAGCTATCATGCAACATCCATCATCCATGTGATCTCAGATAATATTTCACCTGAAGATACATCAGAATATAACAACTATCAGCGCTACTTCTCAAAGAGATGCTCTTGTCACCCTTCAAAAACAAGCGCCTTGAACCACATGTGTCTGCTGACTTGCAAAATGACAAAAGGTAAATCTATCCAGACGCCCAGAGGTCTTCATGTACAGTGCTGTGTTAAAAAAATGTGTTCTTTGTATTTTTTCTGTAACAAATCGAATTATAATTTAAAGGAATAAAATTTGTTTTCGTAAGTTTGTGACTTGTGTGCAAGCAAACAGAATTTTTTGTGAACTCAAATTCATTCGAAACATTCCCAAAAAGTTTTAAGAACTGCTAATTCTCCATTGCTTTAAGGCCTTTTTAGGAGGACTTAGCGTTCTTTGAAAAACTTTTAAATTTTTTATTTGAATTAACAGGAAACAAAACAAACAAAGTCCAAAGTAAAAAGTACCTATGTAATGTCGATTTCCATCCAACAAAAAAAAGCGCTACTTTTTACAAAAAAGATCGCTCCTTTTTTCGTTGCATGGAACTTGTCAAAATGAAATCGATTTTTTTTGTGATTGTGTGTGTGTATTCAGTGTATTCTTCATAGTATTTGTACAAGTCTGTGTAAATCTCTCTAATTTGAAAGATTTCATTTCTATTTAAAGAAGCGCTTTTTTCTTCTGAACAATTCTAAACAAATCGCTCCTTTTTTCAGAAGGAGCGCTTTTTTTGTAAAAAGTAGCGCTTTTTTTGTTGCATGGAAATCGACATAAGATAGCAACAGTTTTGTTTTGCAGCACTGTTTAAAGCAATTTATCTTCCATCTTGTTCATGTGTCCGCATCTTCTGGTGTCACATTGTTTTGCTTTGACATTTTTCAAACACAAGGCTCTTTCTCACGAATAGTGCTTATCATTTAGTTTCTATTTCAGTTTATCACCTTGCGGTTCCCCCTTCCCCCCTATACACCCTTCATCCACCATCCAGACACAATGACAATTCGATGACACTTGAGAAAATTTTTTCCAATGATACAACAAATCGATACGGTCGGGTTATTCGTTGAATGCACGGAACTATCTATATACAAATAAATAACACTCACAAACGCAACGCAAATTGTCTTTAATTTAATTGATGACGACTCAAATTCAACTATATAGGAGTATACAGTCTTATATGGAAAAAACGTGTCTAAGGTTTTTTTTTTTTGTAACTAAAGCTCAGAGTCTTGAGGTGTAATTAAATTAAAGGGAATCGGTTTTTGGTCGTAGTGGCGATGGTGGTGGTGGCGCTGTAAATAGTTCCGTAAAATTGTATAGTTTATTAAAATCATTAGACAATGACGTAGACAAGTTTTATTGGCTTTTTTATTATAGGTATTCATTGCTTTTATTGGGTTCTGTGGTAGTAAAAGGTATTTGTTTATCATGACTTTTATATAATGGATTAAATGTGAGGTTAGGTTGAGTGATTTGTTTTATGAAACGAGTCATTATAATACAGATGATGGGGTTCAGAGACTTTTTTTGCTTGATTTATTTTTTTTTCAAACATGTGTTTAAGATTATTTATATGAAAATAAATATGTCTGTCAATTTAGATCTACCACTTAAAATTTTCGGCACAAGCGTATTAATTGTCGTACATTTGTCGTGAGAGAAAATAAATTTTTGGCGTGCGTAAAAAAAATTTGGTATTGATTTTTTGTTTATTGAAAATTATTTTTGGAATGAATCTCGCTTTAATCGATCAAAATTCAAAAAAAAAAAAAACATCACAATAGAAAATAAACAGTAAAATTTTTCTATGGTTTTGAATCAATAAGAAGGTCGTATTAAAACAACAGAGAAAATCTTATTGATCATTCTATAAAAATGGCCGCCAGCAAAACAATGTTTTTAATTCATAAGTTTGACATTTTAGTTTCATTAATTCATTAATTATTCGAAGTATCAGGTCTTTTCTATTCTGTTAGAGTATTAAACTTGAGCACCAATTCGCATAAATAAATAAAATGAAAAAGTGCTGTTCTCAATTCCTTAAATTAAAATTTTTGCAAGCTACAAAATATTGTCTATAATTACATCTGCGAGAATTAAATATGTCATCACCATCATTGGTATCTAGGCCACTACAATAATCCTCCTTTGAAAATTTATTCCTTAATAAAAAATTTTATTATACCAAAAACCACCTACAGAGAAAATCAATATTTCATTAACATCATTATCACAAAAGCGCAAAACGCAATAATAATTTCATATATCACCTACTAAGTCTGCATTCTGCACTCTGAAAGCAAAACATGCACTTTGCCATTATTATATGAACAACTCGGTTAAGGTTAAAACCATTTTCATCTCTGATGCCTTTATAGATTAACTCGCACACGTATCTAATAAATGTAGTGTCTTGTGTGTTTTGCAATTTTAATCTTTACATTAGCAATATATCCTTGCAATGCAAAAGATGTTCAAACAGAAATTTTGTGTTCTTATAAATAAATTTGATTATTTTGCTCTGTTATACTACGTGTACACTCGTACACTCTGGTTCACTTGTTTTGAAGTAAAATATCCCCCTGTTAGATCTTGTTGGCATTTATGTTTCTTTGAAATATATCATTTGGCCAGTTTATATTTCTAAGATCTCAGAGATCTTCGTATTCTCAGAAATATAAACAAAAATTCTCATATAAATTTCTCAATTCTACTGTCAAAACTCTGAGAATGAAAATTTTTGGATTCGATTTCTCAATTTTACAAAGAAATAGCTTTGACTTTTGAAATAATTTAATTTTATTTGCTTTTGTATTTTTAAAAGGCGTCACAACAACAATTTTTATTTCTTTGAGAATTGTTGTTTATATTTCTTTCTCAATCTCTGTCATTTTTATTGAGAATATTCTCAGAGATCTTAGAAATATAAACTGGCCATTTATAAGAAACAATCAGTCAGCTGTCAAATTTAATGTAACTTACAAACAGTGTTGCCAAATAAAAAAGAAATAAACAAAAAACAATTTAAATTTTTATTATGTAATAATAAAGTATTAAAATTCGGCGTTATGTTGTGTAATTTTAAATTTTAATATTCCGAATTTTTGATATAAGGTAAAACATACAAATAAAAATAAAATATATAGGTATTGTGTAAAAACACTTTCTTAAAATTTCAAACCTTATTCACAAGTATTTCGAACTCAATCGGGACAGAAAACAATGGCATTGCCTCGAGTCAAAAAAATTCTTAGCCCACGGATTAGTTAACCTGAGAATGAGTTTCGATTTTTTTTTTTTAATAATTGGACAGTTACTGTACCACAAGGTAAAATTATTACCCAATGTGTCTAATCCAATAATCAACACTGTATGTAAGTACTAACCTAGTATTGCGGTGCAATCATGATGTTATAAAACTTATCAATGAAAGGTGCAAATGAAAGCGAGTTTTGCTATAGTAATTTTTAGATCGTGCGTTTATAAATTTATTTTCTTCTTTTATTATTTATGTATTTTTTTAAATTAAAAACAATATTGCGTGCTGTAGGTAAAAGATAATGAAAAATAGACCCCGCAGTTTCACTATGTGTGAATTGAAATCCATCTAACGAAAATCGTGTGTGCATATCCGTCACTGTGGCATCATACATTATTTTTTTAAACTTTGATGTAAAATGTGTGATACTTTTTTTTTTGTTTAGTATTTTAATTGTGTGAATATTATTTTAAAACGCAGGACGTATGTTATACATACATACCTAACATACATACATCACTGGATATAAAGCTTTCCAGTTTGAATGACATGACGGTTGCAAATATTCTGGAGATGAAAAAAAAGAAAGAAAATCAGAACGTCATGTCATTTGAAAAATTTCACAACAATAGAGGTATAAGTATAAAAGTATATGTATGTATGGTTTATGAAGGAACTTGTCCTCAAATTAAAATCAAGTTTTTTTTTTGTGTTTTCATTTTAATTATTTGGAATAATGTCAGCAGAACGGGAAAACACAAATGTCACCATAAAAAAAATTCTTTATGGTTTGAGGTTTTTTTTTTTGCTTTTTGGCAAGGTAATTAAGCTTAAATAAAAGCATTAGAAAACTTAGACCAGCATGCATTGGAGACAAAAAAAAGGCAAGAGAAAATAAAAAAAAAGATTTTAAATAATGCAACACAAACTGGTTCAATGTTAAATCAAATGAAAATCTGATTGGGTCATATTCAAATTAATTTGGTTAATTTTAAGACTAAGATAACTGGATGAAGTTCACAAGTAGGAATGATATTTCAAAATTATACAAGGAAACCTTATATTTATATTTTTACAAACATTAATTTTGACGCCAGATGGCGCTCCACAAAGATTGAATATTATAATGATTGAATACTATAAGGCAAGAAAAAACAAACTAGTTATTAATCAGAACTTATATTACTATGACATGGAATTTGACAAAAGAGGATCACAGAATTTTGATTTTTTTATATGATTTTATGGACTGCGATCAAAATTTGTATAAAAGAAATCCTTCATAGGTAATCTTAAATAATCTTTTTAAAGTTTTGAAAAATAAAATTCATATTTTTGTTAAAAACTCTTTTTTTTTGAAAATGGTGGATACCATTCTTATTATTGAGTTTTTTTAAACAGGATCAGGTTTTTGTCTTTGAGGTTTACACATAGTTTTAAAAAGTATAAACCATATGCAAAATTACGTCTGCAACTTTTTGTGATTTTTTTTTTTAATAATAGATATAATTTTTTTAACATTTTGGTCAAAAAAATAAATTCAATTTTAGAACATTTGAATATTTCGCTATCGAAAAAAATTCAAAACGCAATTTTTTTTACTTATTTGTATGAAGTAGAATATATTTTTTATGGCTTTAGTTTTCGTTTTTTTTAAATATATTTTGCAAGCACAGGGTGCTTAATTTTTATTAATATTTTGGATCATTTATTTTTTTGATGTCCCTCAAGTTAGCAGACCAAGGTCAGCAGAACATATTTTTTTTGATGACATTAATTTGTGCTTAATTAATGCTTTTAAGTGCTCCAAAAAATTTTTTTGTGCTCCAATAGTTTTGGAAAAACACTGTGCGTATGGGGCGCCATCTAGTGTCAAAATATAAATTTTCAAGTTCGCAGCCTATTTCGTGGGTTCCAAGAAATTTTTAGGTAAATATTTTTGGAACAAAAATTTATCAAATATTTTCTGGAAAAAGTCTGGAAGTTAGTAACATCCGTGTTACATAGATGTTTTCTTTATAATCAGCCAAATTATTAAAAAAATGTCAAAAATTATAATTTTTCATCGAGAAATTAATTCACATATTAGATTACCCATCAAACCTAAAGGTACATGAGTATATTTTGAACGCGTAGACATATCTATTGTCTTCACAATCAAGACAACATTCTTTAGAATTTTATTCGCTATTTACTAAAAGTCCATTGACCCCCTCAAGAGAATGCATCGATTGTCAATTTGTCTTGTTAGCGAATTTTCTCAACTCAAAGCACGTTCGGTTGCACCAAACAACAACAGTGACATAAATCACAGAGTTCAAACACTTAAGTGTTTTTTTTTTATTCTGCTTCTCTTATCTCTCCTTTTTTGTTGCTCCTTGGAGAGTTTTATTTACTCGTCGTCGTGGTTGCCTTTAGTTTAGAGAAAGGAATTTCACATTCACATACTAATGTGCATCATAGACGAAACCTATTTCCGGTTTGCAAAAAAAAAAAACACACATATTTGGTTAACTGGCCAATCACATTTAAGCCAAAATGTACTTGCCACACATGAGAGACAGCGACACAACACATTTTAGAACTATAAAGGACATTTAAATCTTCGATTCTGTTTTTTTTTTTTTTTTTTTTTTTTGGTTTGACTTGGCTTCCATTTTTGTGGTTTTGATGGGCTATAGAAAGTTACATTTTATACATTGATGGTGATTTTTATTTGTTGTTGTTTTAAATTGCGTTCAAAAGGAAACTATTTTGTCGCAGCAATTTGCATATAAATTCTAGAGAACAATTGGAATTCATGTTGGCAAAGACCCAATGTTCTGCTTTTTTTTTAGTTGGTTTTTTGGTACACGGGAGCTGACAGTGGTGTGAATTGTGTAAAGTGACAGTGCATAGCCAGACGCTTTTTTTTGTTATTTTTTTTCGATGGTTTCATTTGGTTTTACTTTCTAGTTTAACAATCAAAATATACGTATAAGTTGAAAAAAAAAATACGGTGATTGGCTTGGTATTTTCTATTTGTACCATTTTATGTGACATGTTTTTCTGTGGCAAACGAGAGCACCATACAATTGAGATGAAAATAGGAAATTCTATGTGAATTATCATGAACTTACTCTACACTGGCACACAATGTTTTTTTCTGAAATTAAATATATCGTGATTTTGTTTTTCCTTAAAAGAATATTTTTTGTTTTATCTCCTTTTTGAATTTTTAGGGGAGGATATGATAACTGGGGCGCCGAGAAATGTTAACGGATTTTTGTAGAACAGCATCTAGTTTTCAGTTTATGATCAAAAACAAATAAGAGCAATGAATTCTAAAAAAAAAAAACAATAGTAGATAATCTTAAAGTTTTGAAAAATTACACTTTAAACCTTTTTTAGCTTTTTTTACTCAAATGTTGAGTTTAAAACAATTTTTTCAAAAACTATGCATAGTTTTGACTTGATTTAAATACAAGCTAATAGACAAAAGTGTTAGCTTAAAAAAAATGTATTAAACTTAGTTGTAAGCACTACCGTTATTTTTTAATTATTTTTTTTCCATTTAACGTACATATTTTTAAAAATTGCCCCTCCCGACCAAACGGGGATGAGATAGACCCCCCATCCATAATAAAAAATGCTTGTATTGACGTGTTCTACAAAAAACCGTTATCATTTCTCCATACTCCATGCCAATTTTTAACTGATACTATTTTTAAAGAAGCTAACAAATCAATTTGTTTTCAAAACTCGTGAAGTAAGGCCACTGAAAATTTGCCTCCATTGTTTTTTAATTTTGCGTAGTACATATTTAGCATTGTTTACGGTCAAGGAACATAAATCTGGTCATATTAAAATTTATTTATTGATTTTATTTTTTCAAAAACTCGTCGGAGCCGTTTTCGAGAAAAATCTGTATTTTCAAAAAGGCCAAACAAAAATGTATGGAAAAACCTCTTAGGCTGTGGCTCAACGGACCGAAAAACAGCCTTAGTAGCGAAGCCACTTTTTGTCGATTTCCCTATCATAGCAAGGTTAACTCGAGTTCGAATTTCTTTAAGGTCAAAAAAAATTAGTCAAAAAAAAACTACTTCAAAAAAAACTACGTCAAAAAAAGCGTAGGATAAGTTTGTTTAATTAACTAAATGTTTTAAGGTTACATAATGCATACTGCACTGTGCATAATGCCTGTGCTTCTTCGTTTTCATATTTTTTACTTCACTGTGATAATATATTCTCAGCAAAAAGTGGCTATAATAATAACTAATAAGGGTGTATAAGCCTTTTCTTACAGCCCCAAGCAACCAATTTTAATGTTATCACAGATCTCAGATTTCGAAATAAAATCGTTTAATTTGACCCACCCTAATATATGTACGTACTTTTACGCTCATGTATGTAGGTACTTTTCATCTATTCAACGGTAAACCCACTCCATTGATTTTGGATTTATTTAAATTAAATCACATATGTAGTATAGAACTTCCGAGCACTTTCATATTATTCTATGTCGTTATGCATATTATCGATTTAAATGAAACCCACCTGCATGGAAAGAAAAACAAAAAGCAAAAACAGAGAATCTGATTTAGGTCATAATTCTAGAAAATCAGCAAAAAAAAACAATATCAATTTTGTCTTCATTTCATAAAATAAAGTAAAAAAGAAAATAAATTATTTCAACGCATTTTTATGAAAGAAAATAAAATAAAAAAAAAATAATAATAATACAAAGCAAAAAATCAAAAAAGGAGAGGAAAAATTAAATAACAAAAACTTTTGCAATTGCACGTGCGTGTGACACCACCCCATTCTCGATATTGATGGATGGATTGTTCTTTTTTTTTCTTCGCCCCCCAAGTTCTTGCTTTGTTATTATTTTGTTATGCTCTTTGGAGTACTTTCGCAACTGGAAAATAAAATACCATATTATGTTTTCTCAACTCAAAGTGAAAGAAAAACATTCTTTCTTCATCAAAGTGGGTTGACATTGCCAAGGTCTTAATCTTAAGTTTTATATGTTTTGTTAAATATACACATTTCATATTGATTTAAAGCTTACAAAGGTTTGTTTTGTGCTATATACATCCATTTTAAGCAAAAAGGGTATAAGTGCCGTCAGGCATTTTGAAATCGTAAAACAGTGGTTTGAAACTGCAAATTCCTCACAATCACGAAAAAAATTTGATTGGAAATTAAGAACAGTATTTAAATGGTCCGATTTAAATGGTCCGATTAAGCAAAAAAAGCAATTTAATTTTACTAGGTAACTTCGAAAATTGCTAAAACTTACGCCAAAAATATTAAGGGTATTCGTATTCATGCAACGATGTAAAATACTGGATAAGTTCATCATTTGGTTAAATTTACCATTTGGTTAAATTTACCATTTGGTTAATATTACCCTTTAATTAAGTTTACCATTGGTTAAGCTTACTTTGGTTAAATTTATCATTTGATTAAATTTACCATTTGGTTATTTTAACTGTTTGATTAAGTTTACCATTTTGGTCAATGAACTGTCAAATTTTGTATGGAAAATGATTATAAATTGGTTAAAATTATCCCAGGATCTTGGTGCTGAAAATCAATATTTATTCACAATTAAAAAAACTGATGGGTGTATTTAAATATTATGGGTTAAATATTTTGTTTTTCAGATAACTAGAAAAAAATCTAGTAGTCGTAAACTTTTAATTTTACACAATTGGTAAACTTACCACGCATGTTACATTAATACCCTTATTATAACATTACTTTTTTGCTAAATTATTGAATTTATATAATTGAAAAGCACGAGGTATAAAAATTATAAAATGCGTTTTCTCACAACTATGAAAATGAAGATAAGCCCTTTTTGCTTATGTCGGCTGTATAGTGTAAAAACATACTTTTAGAAATGATACTGAAATTTAAATTCACATCTTAACTTAATAATCATACTCAAAAAAGAGAGGTTGGTAATAAGTTTTTGTTCCGAAGCGATTAACTTAATCTTTTAAGAAAGAACTGTCTGCAAAATTTATTGCACTTACGTATTTTCTATGCGCAGCCCAGCGCCGCCGCTCCGCTCCGTTCTTCGAAGAAGTGATGACCTAATAGTAAGTTAACATCCAAAACTTACTTAAAACATTTAATTGAATTCATTTGTATAAAAGTATTGCTCGTATAAACAAAAGCAGGTTATGACTTAAAAACATGATAAGATAAAAAGTTCATGCTAAAATAGAGCTGATAGTAAAAAAAAATTATAAACAAATAGGCTCATAAACAGTAAAATAAATCGATGACGAATTTGTTTTTTTTTTTATATCTAAAACTCACGTAACATTTAGTTAAGTTCTTGAGTGTGAAACAAATTATTCACATAATAGCCCATTCACATGCGCTTCAAGACTATTTTTGCTTTTGTTTATTTTCAACTAAAAAAAAAAAAAATAAGTATTAACTTGAACTTTTATAAAGACGTTTCTAAATAAAAACTTTTGTGTGCAATTCGACTATAACTTAAGTAGGTACTTACTTAGTTGCAAGAAATTTAATATTTTAGATCTTGGAAACATTTCAAGTGAAAGTTACTCATCCAGTCTGAATGGTCATTATAAATAAAACAAGTTCGATCGAAATGCGTATAAATGCAGCCATTGTGTGTGATGTGCAAACGTGATTTTTTGTGGCGAATTGTAAAAAGGAACAACAACAAAAAACCTTCAGAAAAAAGACTTAAAAGAATTGATTTGATATTGAAAGTATCAATAAATCTTAATTTCATTATTTTATAATTATGTAAAATGATTAACATTTTTTATGGTAGATGTTTCGTAGGAAGGAGAAATTAGGTAAATTCAAGTAATTTTGATATTTTGCTGAGTTGTTTATGATTTTGGATCAATGTGAAACTAAAAAAAAGTTCTTGAAATTTTCGTGATTTTTTCAGTCATTGACAATTTTAGTCATGAAAAAGGGTTTCCAAAAACTTAAAATGTAAGAATTATTATTTATGAGTGAAATAACTCCTAAACTATTAATTCACCAAGTTAGGGAGTTATTGCAATTTGATTTGAGAGTCCATATTCATAGAAGAAATAAATCCCCAAAAAGCGATGTAATAAGTCCCTAAAAACTAAAATATTATTAGATATTTATTATTTTTTGGGAACTTAAAAACTGCCCAAATTTGGAGAGTTATTTGATTAAAAAAACTATTCAAAAAAACTATTTCAAAACTATTTTCTAGTTTTTGTTAAATCTTAAAAATAAATATTAAGTTTCGAATTATGGGAAAGTTAATAGCCTTTGTCCAATTTTAAATAAAAAAACTTAACATCTTTTTTTTATAGTTTATGTATATCATACGTAAGACAAACAAAACATCTTAAGTAAATGTTGGTTTTCCCTATACCTGGGTAAACAAAAGAATTCACTTTTAGTTTTTCAAAAAAAAAAAAAAAAATTAATTCACAATTCAGTAGTAATATATGCAACTTAAAAAAAACAGCAAACTCTTCCTTCTTTGTTATGAACTTTTATTTAAAAAAAAAAAAACTTGTGGTTTTGTGCCAAAAATAAACTCTGGACGGTCTTCTTTTTCAATACAAAAGTTTGGTGCTTTGTGAGTAACTTTTAGCCTTATCTCCATAAAATTTAGAAGCAAGCACCCTAAAGTTAAACTATGAGTTGATTTTTTTTTGTATACTCGTATATAGGTAGACATAAAACTTTTTATGGATTCAACTTTTTTATTTTGTTCCGTACTTCAAAAAACTATACGATTGCAGTGACTAACACTGTAAACAGACCTTTCATGAAGCACAAAGTGATTGAAATATACATTTTGATAAATCGTTTGCGGTTAATTGTTGTGAATAAGATATAAGATTTGCTATCACATAAACACATAATTAGATTAATTTTGTAGTCTGGGAAATACGATTGCAAAATTAAACTTTTTTATTTGTCGAATTTTTAAAGATGTTCTGTTCAGCCGGAAGAACATTTCTTTTTAAATTTTTCACATTTTCTAAAAAAAGAATAATTTCTTGCGGGATATTTTAATTTATATTATAGATTTTTAAAAAAATCGTTTTATGTTCACGGAGGTGTTTTAACTGAATTACAATTTTATACACACCTTACTCTTCTTTAAAAAATTTAACATCAATCAATGAATTCTAATTTTAGGAACACCAACAAAAAAATGCAACGCCTTCTCCCTGACTATTATTTCACTGATTGCAAACGTTTGCGTATGAAAATGATTTAAAATCGATTGCAATAATTGCAATTAAATGAAGAGGAGTGTATACTTACCTTTCTACTATCAAAAGGAATAAGATAAATGTTGAATCCTTAATTTCCATTGCATGCCAAGGTGAAATTACAAAAAAAAAGAAATTGCAAAAAAATCTAAACTAAACGCAATTGGCTGTGTTATCTACTAGCCTTTCATGTTTTCTTTTTTACTGGTTGAAAGGTTACCGAATAAGGTGAAGAGAGAAAAAAAAAACGATAATTCCAAAGGGAATAAGTGAAAGGTTCTTTAGCAACTCGGTAGGTAATTTTGCTTTTGTGCGATTTTTGTTTGTAACAATTTATTATTTAAACTAGGTTCATTAGGTAAAGTGATTTCTTTTAAAACTAAAAAGCTATTTAAAAGATATCATGATAATTTCGCGAAATTAATTCGCCTTTTTGAACAAAAAATGACCTTAATTTAAGGAAAAAAAATATGAGGAACTTAGAGGCATTGAAAAAGAACTATAACTATTGATATCTTGAAGCATAGATAAATGTAAATGTGGCCTTAAAGTCCAGCCAAATTAGGAATTTAAGTGTCGAAAATTAGTGGAAAAATTTATTAGCAATAAAAGGTTAAAAAAATTGATTTAGTAAAATCCACACACTAACATGGCCACTTTTCATATTTTTGGGAGAGTTGAAAAACTTAACTAAAATTGTTCGAACCATTTTCGAAAAATTTAAAGATATCAAGAAAATATTGCAATTTTGCAGTATTTTTATTGTTTACTTCACCTTCGCATTCCCAATCAATGTTGAAGATTTGAGTAATTCACATGGTGGCGTCGAATGCGAGAAGAACAGTTGGTCAAACAATCAAGGTAGGGGAGCACGAATTTGAAGTGGTGCAATCCTTCAAATACCTTGGGTCAACAGTAGCAGCCGATAATAATTTAGAAGAAGAAATACGCGGGCGGCTGCTCAATTTCAACAGAGCCTACTATAGTCTGTCAAAACTCTTCAAATCCAGAAATCTCACCATAACTTCAAAACTGCTACTGTACAGGACCATGGTCCTGCCAGTACTCACGTATGGATCCGAGACTTGGGTGCTTAGCAAGAGACACTCCGACATCTTAGCCGCGTTCGAGAGAAAAGTCTTAATGAGAATTGTTGGCCCCATATGTGAGGAAGGACGATTCCGGAGACGGTACAATCATGAATTGTACGTAATCTAACTTGAAGCAGACATAGTGACAAAAATTAAGCTCGGTAGACTCCAGTGGGCAGCGCACCTAGCTCGCATGAGTGAAGAGGAACCTGCATTCTATGGTAGACGGCAGCGTGGTAGACCATGCTTGCGCTGGAGAGATGGCGTAGATCAGGACGCCCGAAGCCTTGGGGTGCGCAACTGGTTGGCGTTGGCTCAAGACCGGGATAGGTGGAGAGACTTGTTGAAGGAGGCCAGGACCGGACCCCGGTTGTCGAGCCGATGATGATGAATCATTTTGAAGCAGTTAAAAACAACTTTATTTTCCAAGAGCCGAGCTACCCTTTGAAAAACGCAAATAATATATTTATTTGGGGCGGTATTTACCAAGCGCTCATAACTCAAAAAATCCCCATCATTAGGTCAAGGGAAATTTTTATGAGCTGATAAGGGAGGAATTTTCGAGTTGTGAGCTCTCGGTGAATACCAGCCTAAGTATTTTCGAGATATACCTATATAGTATAAATTAGGACTGTATCAAGTTTCATTTTGGTCCTGTCAAAATCCCAAAATCAGTCTCGGAAAAATTAGAAACAATAATTTGAAAATTCAGTTTCATGTTTTAAAAACATAATTTTTGAATGATTTTCTTTACTGGAAAGTCTTCAGCGATTCGTTATGTATCGGTCCAAAAAATTCTTCGTCGTGTCGGTTTCGCATCAGATGCCAAGAACCAAGGAGTACTTCTCTTTTCGGTCACGTGGTCAGCCATAAGAAATTATTAAATTTTTTCATAGATTTGCGTTTTTTGCTAATTCAAAAAAAAGTTCAATATTTTTCAACTCAAATCTTTTTTTAAATTATAAAATTCATAAACACCTAATTAGCACCTATTTTATTTAAGCTATTTCCCATTAAAACTACTTATCTTAAATCAATAGAGTACTTACCTAATTGTAATTGAGCACTTACATCAATTGTTAGGCATTTTATTAGCACCATCACAAAACTTTTGTTCTGCTTACCTCTTGCCAGAAATTTCACATTTCCATGGATAAACAAAGTTAATGATTTTTTGGTTAAGTAGGTAAAAACGTTTATACATACTCGTATGTTCCTTTTTTGCTAACGTATGGAATAGAAATACAAAATATGTTTATACAAAATAGATTATAAACAAATTCTATGTATGTATATGTTATGCCTAAACAAACGAATTCAATGAAAATCTTACATGTCCATTCAACTTAAATAATTGCAAGCCTTAGGCTAGGCCTACTCTAATATAAATAAAAGTTTGGGTTCCAAATAAATAAAAAAAGGCATTTTCTGTAATGGACGCTATCTCCATTAAGCCTACTACTTCTTTTTCAAGCATATCCTTTTCCTCTCGAATGCACATTATTTGTCAACTTTTTATAAGTTTACAGTCACCGTCGGAAAAAATTATCATTTTTAATAAAATTTCATCGTTCTGCTAGAAAAATCAGTAAATTTCTATTTGCATTTCAGATAAAAATAATATTCAATAAATTTTCTGATTGGAATAAAAATCAATCTCTGTACAAATAGTTTTGACGTCTAGTGTAGTATGTAATCGCTTCTAAGAGCTTTCATATATGGTACTTTTACCTCTCTACCTACGACTCTACTTTCGCTTTGAATACCAGACATGCAGACATGACTATAAAAATTTCTTTGCACGCAATGTAATGAATGCAGTTTTCATATTTTTTTTTTTCTAAAGTGTCTTCAATTAAATCGACAAGAGCGCCTCGACAAAAGGCTACAAGTAGCATAAAACCACTTCAGCAGAGAAAAAAAATGTAGATATGAAGAATAGGTACATATAATTTGCATCATAAATTAGTATCTTTAGTCTTTGAGTGGTGTGTTGGAAATAAAAGCAAAAAAAAAAAAAAATGGATTCTCTCAACATTGAATACATGTATCCAATTTCTCATAGTTTGCATTGTTTTTGTCTACTCTATTTATATGATGGTCTCGAATGCACCGGAAATATAATTTTTCATACATTTCTAAGACTTAACACCTAAATGCAGATTTTTTTGAAAAATTTTCATTTCTAAATGAATGCAAACAAAATCGATTCAACTGTATGTAGTAGTTATAAGTTCACTCACCTAGATGTTGAATGAAATAGAATTTTTTTATTTCAATTTTATTTAATTGAATGGAAATTCATTAATTGAGGTGGTAGGTGTGGATACTTTTTGAAAGTAAAACGGCTGCTATTTTGTTCAATATTGAATAACTTTTTACCCAAAAAAAAAATTTAAATAAAAATGTTTATTGTGATTCACCTATTCCTGCCTAAGGTAACCATTATCATTTCCTCTAAAATCGAGTCTAAGGTTAGTAAGAAGATATGCTTTTAATTAATTCATTCAGAGAAAAAGAATCCTCGGACTTATTACGTCTGAGAGGATCCCCTTGTGAGGCATAGGATCTCCATTTTGTTCCTCAATGTCAGCGGAACAAAATTTTTTTTGATGGCATTAATTACGACTTAATCATTAAAAATAGATTAGCTAGCTGGAATTAAATGCAAAATTTTAAGAACTATTTCACAAGATTTGATGAAAATAAATATATTAAATTTTGTCTGATTTAAAGGGTTCCATTGACTCCAAATGCACTTGTTACCGTTTCGAAGCATATGATCAATCCACTGCTACTTACGTCTTCGTATGATATAGAGTCAATCGGTTTCTGTCCTGTTCTCGCATAAAGTTCATCATTAGAGATACGGTTGGGCCATTTATTTAAGAACGTTCCAGGTTTCTAGTGACAGCAGTTGTGAATTTTCAAGTGTTAAAAAACCTTAAGGAAGCACGGATTCAACGTTGTAGTGGAACAAGCGTTGCTTGGTACTTAAGCTTATAGAGTTGTTTCTATATACGCAGTTCAGTTCTACCGTTAGTAAAGACTTCTAAGATATTGAAAATTTTCAACCATCTCCACTGGCTGTCCAGAAATCTACTTGATCAGATGAGGAAGTCCCAAAACCTTTTTTTTGCCGTTTTGATTTTTAACCCGACAATTTCAGCTTCTCTCTCCACCCTTTATATTATTGAATGAATATTAATGATCCTATTAGTGAAGGTAGTTAAAGTGTTTTAGAAATGATTGCAGAGTCCACTGAATTCCTCCATTTCTACATGTAAGACATCACTAATCACCAATAGGAACGATATTAGTGAAAGCATTCAGCACTGCCTAGCTCCGTTTTGTATTTCAAATTCCTCTGCCAACCTTCCATTATGCAAAATTTGACATTTCGATCCATCTTATGAAGCCGTGGTAATAGCAATCTGGGATGCGCCTTGGTTTGCTAAAAAGATTAATTAATTAATACTCTGTTATGGTGTTGAAGCTTCCCCCTTCACCGAATAGGTAAAACTTTTCTTTTTTAAGTAAGCGCAATAATATAACCACAAAAACTAAACAACGATTTAAAATACTTCTGTGCTGTAGGGAAAAATCATTATTGATTTAAATGAACATATGGTCAACTGTGCGACAGGGCAATCTAAAACAGATGTCAATGAACTTCCAAAGGCATTTGCCAAAAAATATTTTCTTTAATTTATTTACATAAACTAACCGAGATTGAACTTGCAATTTAAACGTTCAAAGACCGAGATTTTACAGTAGCAAACCACATCTACAAATCTGATTTCTAAAAAAATAGGTTACTAATGATTTCGCACTCCTTCTTTTACCCAAACCAAGATACGCTCCAATACAACTTACAAAAGAAATCGATTTTCGTATGTTATAATCGCGATGAATTGATACATTTTTTGTCTTGTTTTTCGGTGCCATAGATCCGAATGCCACTCCTTTTATGCATTTCGAGTATTCTTCTAAAAGAAATTCATATTTTTTCGGGCGTTACGAAGATTTATTACCATTTTTTTATTATATTTCTCTCTTAACGGTTCAATAAGCTGAAGTTATTGGAGCAAGAAAGGGTATATGCAATTTATGAATGTAGAGAGTCAAAAAAAATTAGCTTACTTCTGCCAATTATAACCATTTCATGTTTGGGAAAAAAAAAGCCGAATGACTTATGGGTCATTACTTAATTGTTTTATGGGATTACACTGCAAATGAGAGAAGGTGTGGTGTGTTCCTGGGATGTTAACAAAAATGGTCACGCCTAAGTTAAATACTTATCGAATTTGATTTATTTGAATGTTGGTAAATAACACTGGAAGCTATTTGTAAAAATTTAGAATAAAATTATGGTAAAAGGAGTGTTTTTGGGGTGCAATTTTTCAATGTTAAAACAATAATCGGAGTTACATCTAATAGAAATGACTTATTTGAGTTGAAGTTGTTATCGATTTTTTCAGTTTGTTCATAGCTGATCATCGAATGTATTTGTTAATGTTCATAGTTTAGATTGTTTATCGATTTCAGCAGACTGCCATTGCTGAATCAGTATCTCTAAAAATGACATGTAAACTGTTGCTGTCAGTCTTTTTTCCACTTTCTTCTTTTTTGTTGTTAAATTTCTAAGTAATTAAAATTCATTGTGTTATCAAATCAAAAATAACAACGATTCAACAAGTAAAACCTCCACCCAATCCACTACATCAAGGTTAACCACAAAATGAATTCACTAAAACTTACGATAAACGTCAATTATTTAGACTATGAATCTACTTGGGTGTCATTAGCGTGTTAACTATACAAAATTCAAGGCAATGGGACATTTGCAAACATAAATAATCTAGCTCTCTTTGAATGTGTAAGAGAGAATCAGAAGCACCATTATGTGGGTTCGAATAATTTGGGGCAAAGTGTGTCACTCAGGTATTACAGATTAAAGATAAAACGTTTTATAGATGATTTTGTTGTGATTAATTAATCAGTTACGAATTGATTCAAATTATATGAGTTTAAATATTTAAATAAAATTTCAGTTATAGTGATTGAAAAAGTTTATAACTTAAATATATTTCTTTTTTTTGCAGGTAAATACAAATGCTTGGCAATTAACTTCGCAGTAAATTATAACTTAAAATTGTGTAAGTATGCAATTAAAAAAAGAACCCGCAGTGCAGTGTTCTCATTTCTTCACAAGATAAATGAGTAGATAGGAAAAAAGTACTGCACTGGGGATATAGTTTTTGGTGGATTCTGTAATCGACATGATGATAATTGATAAACTATAAAATAAGGAGTTTTATCAGCCTTTAAGTTTCTTCATTTTTGCAAAATGTCAAAACATCGAAATTTATTTTTAAGAAAATGTTTGCATTCTTTACCTTTTTCGCCTTCATTTTTATACTTTTAAATTATGTACTTTAAAGATTGCTGAGAATAGAAAAAAATTTAAAAAAAAAAAAAAAAATAATGCGAAGAATGGAAATGAAAGCAAAGAAAGTAAACAAAAAATGCAAACGAATGCAAATTAATGCACAGCCGATGTGAATGTTCAAAAATTTTTTCAAAATATAACTTATGACAAAAATTATAGAAAAAAAATATTTTATAAAATGTCCTTAAATTTAGAAAAATAATGATGTATGCTGAAGATGTCCAAATATACATACCTTGGTCAGCCTATCGGTATGATTGGGGATGCTATATGCCAAATTACCTCTGATTTGAAGAATATTTCAAAAGATTGCAAAAAATGCAAACAGAATGCAAATAACGTGGCAGTATGCAAATAAAATTAATGAAAGAATGAAAGTGAATACGAAGAATTAATTTTCTACCTCATTTCGTTCAAACGTGGTTAAAACTTTATCCTCAAGCTAAAGAAGGTTCAGAGAACAGCTAGCGTTGGCACCACAGGGGCTCTGCGCACATGCCCAACGGATGCCTTAATTGTTATTCTGCATCTTTTACCACTCGACCTTTTTATTAAATATATAGTTTCTTGCAGCTCGATTAGGCTGAACGAATCTAACAGTTGGTTTTCAAAACCATACCGCCACAGCAACATAACAAAATTGATTTCTTCAGATATTAAGCCGTATGCATAAACAAAAGTAAATGCTTTTACTTGTAAATTGCTGTGCTAGTTAGTGGGAAATTTGCATTAACTAGTGCAGACATTTCCAAGTAAAAGCATTTACTACCTTTTATGCATATGGCCCATTATTTCGGCAAAAACTAACTACTACACTCCTACTTTGAGCCTCAGTAAGGTAATTTTCCCATCTATAAAAGATTGGGAAGACGACATCTTGACGATAGGAGATGGAATGTGGTGCTGGTTCAATTATCTTTTCGGAGTCTTTAAAAGTAGCTAAATCATTTCGGCTTTCTGACTTTGCTAGCGTTTTTCAAGCTGAATTGCTAGCAGGCATGTAAGCTAATTAAACAAAGCCCAAACCAGACCCTGTAATACGGCTATATTTACAGACAGTCAGGCCATCAACTAGGCTACATCATCATCTAAACATTCCTAGCAATGTCGCGATGAGCTTGCGAGCCTGGACATTAACCTCGTTGTCACCCTGATCTGGTATCGAGGGAAATGAACGGGCTGATGAGCTACCCAGTCAAGGATCGGCCTTTCATAGCTCAATAGCGGAAATGGTTGACATTCCTCTTGGTGCTATGAAGGGAAAAATCTTTTTTATCTATCGAAAAAAATCAAATCAAAGGTGGAGGATTTTAACCAACTGCATTATATCTAGAAAGATATGCCCAACCTATAATAAAACCCGTTCAAACGATCTTCTATGTAGACCCAGGCAAGACATAGCCAGGGTTGTTGCGGTGTGGCCGTAGTTGTGGTGACCAACGCGAAAGCGAAAAACGGTAATCCATTTCCTCTGCAAATGTCCTGCTTTGGCAAACTTTATTCTTTGGAAGAGTATTCTTTAACAACCTCAACGAGTTATCTGAGATGGAGAACGGAAATCTGATCTTTTTTTCTCAATGCGACCAAATGGTGGTTTAAATAATTGGATGTAATTCAAACAAACTGTAATTTGTTATTATTTATTATAAAAACAGTTAAGAAACTGGGTTCTGCTTTCAAGACTGAAACGCACTCTACGAATCAGAGAGTCACCTAGTGGATATTTAATCGGCAAAAAATCATCTTCTAGTGGTACTTAATTTTTAATAACTCGGCTCCAGTTTAGAGTTCCGGTTTAAAATAAACAGAATCCGATTCTTGTTCTTTAAAAATATGTATTGAATAAAGGATTATTTAATTTACGTGGCACAAAATTGAGTGTCTGGTGTGGTGCATGTCAATTTAGATGAAGTATCTAGGTTTATTAATCGATTTCAAAACCATCTCACCATTTCAGCAGAAATGCAAATAAAGTTTTATCATTTATTAAATTTATAAACTAAATTTTTCTCATACCCTCTTTTACGTCTACTTATTTTTTATTCCGGTATTCTATACTGGGGTTCATAAAAAAAGGATAATGACATCGATTAAGATCCTAAAATTCGGTAACGTTACTAACCGTTTCATTACTCTTTAACTTTATAAATATGTCTTTTTGTTCTTCTGCCAGCTCGCATGAAATTGAATAAAGAAAAAACTTTTATATCTTAATATAAGTATGTACCTACTTCTTTTTTATGACATTAAAATTCATACTTGAACCCCACTCAACAAAGTCGTAGCTCTTTTCTTCATTATTTAGACAACAATCTGCTTTTAAAAAAATCCAATATTTGTCAATAATTTTTAAATTTTAAATAAAATCAAACTTTTCAAAGTTTCTATTAAAAATGTTTTCTAAAAATAGAACTATGGTTGTGCTATTTTAATATACTAAAAGTGTACTTTTAATCAAGGATTCTTTATATGAAAAAATATTTACCAGGTGAGTGCAATTTAAAAAAAAGTACGAAAACATAGAAGGATGTGCACATATGTTAGTAAATATATATATATCGCACTTGCCAACGTACGTCCCAGATCAGAGACATAAATTCAACTATCTAAAATTTCCATCAGAAATTCAGCCTCATGTTAGGTGAACTTATGAACCCCCTAACCACCGCAGATACAAGTCCACGTGTTATAAGAGCTTCTACATTTTCAAGCAACTTTACGAAAAAAAAGTTGATGTCCTTGAAAAAAGGAATTTTAATTTAAATTTAATACGGCAACAAAAAAAAAAAAACTTACTGATGGCCTCTCTTTTTTGGGATACAACCCAATTCAATCAACTCCAAAGAGGGTTCGCTCTATATCAATTTGGTTCAACAAAATATAATTCAATCTGGTGTTGAGAATTTTCGGTCTTTTGATATTTTATTTATATGCAGTCTTTGTGAAGTTGTTGAAATTCTGGGTAAAACTGGAGGAGGCAATACTATGAAAATAGATTTCCAAAATCTATTGTCATTCAATGTCGTATATTGAATAAAATGCAAGAAACTGTCTTTAAAGTCTATCATCGGTCACCATGGGATGTACATAGGATTAAAAAGTTTTTAATTAAGAAAGTAATATTGTCAGTTGAAAAGCTGATTTTTACAAATTGAATTGAAATAAAAGGCAAGAAGAAAATCTAATGAATTAAGAGAAAAGTTTTCGTTTATCAGGAGATAAAATACAAGTTGTCCTGGAAGTTGATTTATTAGATGTGCCTTCCATGATAATTAAAACTACGAAGACTAAGATTGAGACGACGCGGACGTCAATGTCCAATTGATAAGGGATCACTAACAACGTCTAAATAAACTTGTCGCAATTGGTTAGTTGATAATGCTGACTTATTAAATTAATAAACTCAGGATTTCTGTGAATTCCTGATTTGTTGATAATTTCTTTTACAAGCAAAATAGACATAACTGAACGTACGTAACACACGAGTCTATAGGTAATACAATACGAGTAATATTCTTAAGAAGAAAGTGTCCATCAGTTCAGTACACATTTTGTGTAAATTTGTGTAAATGCAAATTGGTATCTCCTATGAGTCCAGAGGTCTTGATGGATTCATTTCGTTCTTTTAAAGTAATACCACTTTGCATTTAGACTTCCACTGTTCTTTTTCAGTACTTTTCAATCTTTCTCTGTTAAGTTGTGTATTTCTCGGAAATTTTCGTTTTTAAAACATTTCGGGTCACACAATTTAGTTCACAAATGCAGGGCTATCTCCCAGTATTTGGAATTCCAAGGCTATTTAAACTTGTATGTTCTTCAACATCATCATCAACATATTTGTAATGAACAACATGGCCTTATGCCTGGATAGTTTGCTGCAATCAGTCGTATGCTTTAATCCAAATATGTTGGTCATGCTTTAGAACCCGAGTATACTGCGTCTGAGATAGTTTTCAAGCCATCTAATTCAAGCTATCATTCCCAGTGTGTAAACCTTAGAAATATAATTCTAAAACAATCAAAGTATTTTTTGTACTTTTTGGGGTACCTCAAGGTACCCATCGAGGACCACTTTTATTTCTTTTATGAAATTCTATTTTTACTTGCACACGAAGTAAATTTTTTTTTGTGGTTCAGAGAAATTTGTTAATTATTATTAAAAAATGTATTGTCTTCACGGCTCATCGGATATTAACTCCATTGATGTACAACTACGTAATTACCAACATGATTCTGGATTGGTTATGTCAAGCAACATTTTTTATACTTTAAGGCGAAGGTGTTAATTGACTCGTTTTATAGAAATTTACCAATAGTATCCTGTGTCTATTCGCCACTTCACAATTTTTATCACTCTTAGCTTCAACGTTCCAAATCGCCACTAATTCAAAGTTCAGACATCTTCTAATAAAATGGTTGTCATATTGTTTGATGATCCCATAATGCGATGATAACAAAATATTTATTTTCATTACCCAATTTCCACGTGCTTCATCCTCGTAGATATACAATAAAAGTATACAATAAATCTTATTTTCCACGTCATTCTGTGGACACTGTCAACTTCTCCTTTGCAACAAAGTTGTCTCTTAACGGTTGGCATATTCCTTGAATATTAAAGTTGAAATGGATTCTCTTAAACCACGAAAAGACATTTACTGCACATCACCGAGAATTCAACTGTCTGAACAGTGTTTATGCCATCACCGGCCACCGTTGGCAAAATAAGTATACATACTCCCCAGCTTATGTTTGTCATCTACCAACTTGCTGTTGTGCATAAATAAAACTTTGTTTACATCAAAATATAATAAAAACAAACAAAACAAAAAAAACATCACTAAAACCAAAATCTCGGTTTCACGTCAGTTGTCACAGCTATCCCCCGGCAGTGACAACACTGGCAGACGACTACATTGGCATTCAACTACTGAGGTGCGCCACCAGACAGGGATTTATATTTCAACCTTTTTTTTTGTTTTGTGTTTATCAAACGCGTATCTGCTGCTGCACTGATTAACATATTAATTTCCATTCATAAAACTTCGAATTAAAATAAATGCACGGATGCTAAGTTGCCATCGAGCACAAAATGAATTAATCAAAAAAAAAAAAAATGCAATTTTTTAATTTACTGTACACACAATCTCGTTCAGACCGTTGACTTTTCAATTATTTTATTTATTTTGTGGTAGTAGAAAATCGATGTAATCCCCTATAAATTTATGAACATTTCACCAAAAGCTACCATTTTTTCCTTTATGAAATTGTTACTTTTGTGGAAAAGTGATATGTAAATCGTGATTTATTTAACGACATACCATAGATATGATTTCTTCATTTCTTAAGTGCTTTTCTTGTTTTTTTTTTGATATAAAATAATTCACATAATTTATTTGACACCCAATATCGTAATACAGTTTCATTCGTAAGCTTGTTATTGCATTTAAATTTATGGGCTTACATTTTTTCTATGCAATCATTTTAAACTTGAAATTGAATTGAAATTGAACTTGAAATTTTCACGCACTAATTTTTTGGTTTCATTAAATAAATATTTAGATATGCCAACAAATACATTTTTTAACCGCAGATCAATTAGTCTAAATAGCTTAAATGATCACGAAAGTCTAATTGATCTAGATAATCTAAATGGAATAGATAGTCTAGATGGTAAAAGTAATTTTGATAGTCTTAAAAGTCTTGAAGCTCACTCTCAAAATAATGCAGATGGTATAGACAGTCTGGATGGTCTAAAAAGTCTAGAAAATCTAGATAGTCTTGACAGTCTAAATATTATATATGGTCTAGATAGTCTAGATGGTTTAGATAGTCTGGCTAGTTCAGATATTATAGATGGTCTAGATAGTTTATATGGCCTTGATAGTCCAGATGGTCTACATAGTCTAGAAGGTCTAAATAGTCTAGATGGTTTAGATAGTCTAGATAGTCTAGATGGTCTAGATAGTCTGGCTGATATTGATAGCCTAGATGGTCTAGATAGTCTAGATGGTCTAGATAGTCTGGCTGATATTGATAGCCTAGATGGTCTAGATAGTCTAGATGGTCTAGGTATTATGGATGGTCCAGCTATTATAGATGGTCCAGATATTATAGATGGTCCAGATATTATAGATGGTCTAGATAGTCCGGGTAGTCTAGATAATCTAGATGGTCTAGATAGTCTAGATAGTCTAGATAGTCTAGATAATCTAGATGGTCTAGATAGTCTAGATAGTCTAGATAGTCTAGATGGTCAAAATAGTCTAGATGGTCCAGATAGTCTAGATGGTCCAGATAGTCTAGATGGTCCAGATAGTCTAGATGGTCTAGATAGTCTGACTAGTTCAGATATTATAGATGGTCTAGATAGTTTATATGGTCTTGATGGTCTAGATGGTCTAAATAGTCTAGATGGTTTAGATAGTCTAGATGGTCTAGATATTATGGATGGTCTAAATAATCTAGATGGTCTAGATAGTCTAGATGGTCTAGATGGTGTAGATAGTCTAGATAGTCTAGATAGTCTAGATAGTCTAGATAGTCTAGATGGTCCAGATAGTCTAGATGGTCCAGATAGTCTAGATGGTCTAGATAGTCTGGCTAGTTCAGATATTATAGATGGTCTAGATAGTTTATATGGTCTTGATGGTCTAGATGGTCTAAATAGTCTAGATGGTTTAGATAGTCTAGATGGTCTAGATATTATGGATGGTCTAAATAATCTAGATGGTCTAGATAGTCTAGATGGTCTAGATGGTGTAGATAGTCTAGATAGTCTAGATGGTCAAGATAGTCTAGGTAGTCTAGATAGTCTAGATGGTCTAGACAATATAGCTGGTCTAGATGGTCCACATCGTCTAAATAGTCTAGATGGCCTACCTCTACTTCGTCTAAATAGTCCAGATAGTGTAGATAATGCAGACATTCTAGATGGTCTAAAAAGTCTAGAAGCTACATATATAGTCAAAAATTCTAGAAATGGATCTTCGTTTAGGGTCAAGATGGTCTAAAAAGTCAGAAAATCTAGGTATTCTGAATGATTAAATTTTAAAAAATGTCTCAAAGGTCTTGATAATCTAGATCAAGATTTTCTAGATAGCCTAAATGGTCTTAATAGGCTAGATAACATCGGGAGTTTAGACCGTCTAAATAGTCTTAAAAAGCTTAAGAGCTTAGGTTGACTAGAATGTCTAGATAGTAGATTACCTGAATAGCTGAAATTGCCTTGTTTACACGGTGCAGATAGTCAAGACAATATAGATTGTTTAAATGGTTTAAATCGTCTAGATACTCTAGACAATCTTGATGGCTTTACACGTGTAGAATGCTTAAATAAGAATACTTTAGATAGGTAACCTTGAGCTTAGACAGTATACAGATAATCTTGATAATCTAGATACGAGTACACTAGTTGGTCTAAAACCTAAATGGTCTAAAGTGTTCAGAAGTTATTATGGTATAGATTATCAAAGTAGTATAGATAGTCTCAAATACTGTCGATAGTCCAAATTATGTAGATAATTGCTTAACAGTGGATTTGGTATGACAGCTTCCTTGAAACTTTCGCATTCATGCAAAGCCAACCTAAAACAACACCTTCTACCCAGCGTGCCTTTCCCTTTTTTGTTCTTTTCAAAATGAATAATTCTTACGCAAACTTACCCCAACATGTCCCAATAAATTAATCAGCTTTGTTCACATGCATGTACTGCCCAGACATAAATAAAAGAATAAATTTAATCCTATACCCTATACCTACCCACATTTTGTTGAAGTTTCTTATATTTAATTTGGATGAATCCAAAGAACTCGCCATCATGTCACTTACTCATGCAGCATAGTTCATAAATCAAAAAACTTTTTCTTTTCTCACCCTCTCAGTGTCATAAAAGCAGACGTTCTAGACACGAAGTTTTTGTTTTCTCCTCCCCCTGAATGCATTACCAACATACATATTTCTGTACTATTCCACATGGGATGGCAACTTTACGACTCCCAATAGAAGAGGAAGCAAGTCTTAGCTTTCAGGCTAGAAGGTAAGGCAATGCACTTCGAACAATTTATATAGCCATACACAAAGCACACAACACACAACGGTCGTAAGCTATAGGAAGGTAAACTTACAACCGAACCGAATGGAACCTAACCTCAGTATATGCGATGCATATAGCTTCCTAGACAAAACAGTCAAGTATTTGGAATAAAATTCCAATTTACCCAGCTGCTGTTGCGTTTGGTTTTTTTTGTGTACTGAATGGGTCTGGCTGATTGTGTATTGGAAAATATTCTGGTTAGTGCAACACGCCCTGTGTCGCCGCATATGTAATGTATAAAGGTGTTTGGCCTCTAAATGACTCACTCGCTCATTTGGGTTGATAAAGGTGTAATTCTATTTAAGTATGTCTGCTGGTAAAACTTACCCTAAATTCCATGTGAAACACAACACAACACTACCATGAACTATTTCAAATGCATGTCGGAAGCAAAGATGCGCATTCGAAAATAATAATAATACTAATAGAGTTACACTGGGACTTGAAAGAAATGAAACGTTCAGCTGTAAAAGCATTTTTTCTGAAATCAAAAAAGGTTTTTTCCGTTGTCTTGGTTTGGCGTTTTTTCTGGAGATGGATGACGTGGGGCTTTTACAAATATATTTTCTTTCAAGTCATTATTTAGTTTTAATTTTGCTGGAAAGTTAAATTTTCTTCAATGCTTCTCCTTTAAAGCTTACTTAAAAAAAACGTTGCCGAAATTTAGTACCTTCTTTAAACTTTCATCTCCTGGGCCTAGAACATATTTCTTTTTTACATATCAGCAAGTGAAAGAGGATTTGGATTTTATGAGCGCTTGGTGAATACCGGCCTAAAAGACAATACAATATTTTTTTGAATTTTTATTTTATTTGTTGATTGTATTTTTAATTTTTTTAATTTTATTTTATTTTTCTTTCCAGGTAAGAATTAAAAAAAAAAACGGGTCTTCTTGTTGAAAAATAAACTCTTCAATCTTTTCTTGTAACACAAAGTATACAAACAAAATAAAATGTACCTGGTCATTTGCCCCTCAAGCAAACATCATAACAAAAACAATTTTAACCATTTTTATTGTTTGTATATCTGCTCGACGATGCACCCATGGTAAGTCTTCCATGTTAAAGCACAATAAAAATAATAATAATAACAGATAGCAAAAAAAAAAAAAAAATACTTCCTAAATAAAACATTGTGGATGAAACAACAACTAACACACAGACACACAAAGTACAGACAACAAATAAAAATGTATGTTGGACACACCCCAATTACACCTGAAATGAGAGCAAACGCAATCACACAGTGGGGCTAATTTACATGAAATTTGGTATTCAAATCAAGGGAGTGGTGTTTAATAACAGGGGATAGAGAAGATAGCTTTGAAAATGGTATTACTTTGGAACTCGGGAATCCTGTGCTGATTTATTACACTTTTTTTTCCTTTTCTCTAAATCACTTAACAAAATATTTGTTAATTAGATTAATATATCCTGTATACAACATTCAATTTTATGAAAAAAAAGCTAACAATGTTGTGTTTTATTTTTTTTAAATCCAATTTTTTTTTCTTACTAAACATTTTTTTTTAAATTGGTGTTCAAACTTAAAATTTTGGACAAACGAAATAAAATATTTTAATTGAAAAAATAAAATTGAAATAAATAAATCGGTGAATGAACTAAAATTTTCTAAGGTTTCTAACTTATGTATAAGAAGTCAGATCTTTATGATTGAGATCAATAATTCAAGTTAGGGTTACCATATTAGAGATTCGAAAAAACGGCATTTCAGAAAAATTAATTTTACATTTTTTTTCTTACAAAAAATTTACGAAGTTCAAAAGGATTGTTTCGTTTCAGACAAAAAAGCTTTTGTATGGTAACCCTAGTTCAAGAGGAATGGTTAAGTCTTATTATATAATTCAAACTTCAAATCGGATTGATTTATCAATAGAACAGTAATGCGATGAACGCATTGATTTAGAAAGTTTATTTACTAAGACTCAATTCCTACAAATTCAGGCATAGGCAGAGAAATGTTTCTTTCAGTGTATCGCGATAAATTAGTATTATTTCCCCTATGGTATTTGGATCGTCTCGGAGGAAAAAAAGTGCATTTTGGAAAAAAGTAATGAGACTAGTTGTGAAACTGATAACTCTAAACAAGCTTTTTTTTTGCTATCGGCCAGTTTTATATAACGGTTAATAAGATTTTCTTCATTGTTTTAATAAGATCTTCTTCTATAGGATGTTAAAATTTTAAAGCTTTAAGCTGTTGAGAAATTTGTAATTCTTTTTAAATTTAATTAATTTAAAAATTCGTTCATATTTTATGTTTAAAAATTCCACTGTCAGCCAGGTCGATCTACTTTCGTCAATTCTCTACCTACGATTATGCTATGCAAAAAATGAAAATTATTATTAAAAAAAAAAAGAAGAAAATGTCTGCGATGCATATGCAAACACTAACTCCGATCGACGGAAAGTTTAATTAAATTAATTCACTTTACCTATCTAAGCTCTTTATAGTTCATGTTTCGTTCCATTGAATTTTATTTTTTGGTTCAGAGTTTGTATGTTGCTATAACTAAATATGCTATACGGCGAGTATGAATATTTGCTATGAATGTTTGCAGGGAAAATTGATTTTCCCGAATCAATCTCACTTTCGTGCCAGCAATGATGTTTATCAGAACGTTGATTAATGTAAGCCGGCATTTTAGTTTACCATGGGAGTGGTTATTTTTCTCTTTAAAATAAAAAAATATTAATAAAATAAATCATATTCCACTCCTGTTTTTTTTTATGGAATTTATGCAAAAAAGAACTTAATCCAAATCATTTTTATCGACTTAATGAGTGTAAGTTAATTTGTGTGTTATGAAAATGTTTTGGAAAGCAATTTCCCCACTTAACACAATACAAGCCAGTAAAGTTAATAAAATTTAAAAAAAAAAAAAAAAAAAAAAAAAAAAAACATCTCACTTGAGTGAAATAAAGTAATTGGTGAAGCGTGTCGAACAACATTATAGTTCATTAGCATACTGACAGCACTTTTCCGTTGCATTTCTAGGTGAATATGTATAGCTAAATGTTTCAGTTTCAATTGTTTTTTTTTTTTGTATTTTGAAAATTGAGAAGAATATGCAAAAGGAAGTTTTTCCTTTTTTTTTGATATGTTCTTTTGTTTTTCTTTTTTTTGTTTACAAACCTAAGGTGATGGATTTTTCTTTAAATAGATTCGTGCTTGTGCATAGATGGCGATGGGGTCTGCCTGTACGTCTGCCGATTTTGAGCAAATATAACGGTATTTCCACACACGTTCGCCATAAATAAATTTGCAAGAAATGTATGCTAATCGATTTTGTAAACATAAGTTAGATAGTATATGGAAGGCATTTTATGATGATAACCTGTCTTCTTCTTTTTTTTTAAAGAAATGTTTGCTTTGCTTTTAGTGTTTTGAAATGTTTTGTAAATAATGTTAGATATGGTAGAACAATTTTTTCCTGGTGGTGTTGATAATTTTATAAATATGTTTTATTAAAACCTTACTTCGGGTGCAAAAATTTAAAAATTTCAAACTAATGTTAATTTAGTTCTAGGTACGTACTCGTATATCTGTTAATATATCCAAAAGTATACTGGCCCGAGTGAAACTCAGTTAAGTGATAATACCAATTATTCGGAATTTAATCCACACAGGTATAATTTAGTGCCTTTATTCTTTTCACATCATGGCTCCGCAGTATGCATAAAAAACCTCAATTAAAGAAAAAACGCCCAAGAGAACCGGCAATACGAAAAAGCTACATAGAGCGGTCTCTACAATTTCTTCAGGATCTTTAACTATAGTGATTTCTTCGATAGTGACGTAGAGATGCAAAAAAGCTATAAAGGTTAGAGAAGTAAAGTTTCCTTAGTTATAAACAAAACACCACTGAGAAAAACCGGAATAAGTTCAAACAAGCTAGAAAGTTTCAGACAAAAAATACTACAATGTCAATTCACTTCATATCCTAGGTTCCAACGCTTGTCTTCAAAAATACTCTGCTATCAGTTCGCTACAGAAAGCCAATTTGCTTGCAGCATAGTTTGCTAATAATTCGATGCTGCCGGCTGTTGGCATGACTCTTCCTGTACTTGAGAGCTTAAACGATTCTATTGGAAAAATCTTCTTTCACACCTGTGTAGTTGCAAGAGTCCTAAAAGACCTTGATATCTTGACAAATCTGTTTGCCCGGATTGTTCTGAAGAACACCCTTTCACCGCTGGCCAAACCACTGCGTAAGCTTTCCAGCTATCCATGTTCAGCTTGTCCCTATATAAGCGAATTTTTCGCCCTCTTACTATATTCCAGTTGCTTTTACATACGTCTCTTACGCGTGCCCCAGGGTTCTGTTTTGACTCCGACTCTCTTCCTTATATTCATAAATGAAGCGAAAACTACCCGCCTGCTATCAATTTAATTTGACTAAAAACACTGCTAAATGAATTTGTTTTAGTGAAAGAGTATATTGATGAAGCATCGTTTCAAGTCGATTTGAAGAAGAACTATTCAACAATGAATAATCATTTTTTTCATTTAAATCTAACAATCCGGGTAGATTTTTCAAAAACTAACGTCTGACGGATTTTTGAAACCATTTTAAATATTGTGGACATAAGATTATTTAATATTATACCATAAGGTCCACTTATGTACGTTTTTTTTCTGAAAACAAAAGCAAGCGAATACGATTAATTCATTTGTTTAATTTCTTTAATGTATTCGCATATGAGTTCTTACAAAATGACAACACTTAATCATAATCATTTATTATCTTAACCTCGATTTTTATTTAACCTATAAAAAAAAATCGAAACAGACTCTCTAAGCGTTGCCAACTTCTTTTACACACTCGTTAAGTGCTTTCGATTTTGTCCTTGAACATTAATCAAATATTTACTTCTGAAGATAACAAATCGATGGTATTAAGTTTATTAATGAAATAATTATCCTTTATTTATGTACCTAAGGTATACCATACACTGCTTCCAGCTGCGTGACCTAAGACTCCGAAATGAGTGTAGTAAAGCTAAACAAACAAATTTATCATATTTGTATATTCGCCAAGGTTTGGCTTATTGAGTATTCCCTAAATTACAAAAAAAAAAAAAAAATAAAAAGAAAAATAAACAAAAATGAAGGTAGTCTACCTACCTCAAGCTTTCATTGATCTCATACCAACATTTAAGATAAAAAAAACCGCCACCTACATTCATACAAAAAAAAAACACGTAACAATTAATCTTAATGATGTTTTTCGTAACCTAAAGGTTTACGATGCCTTTCTTTTTGTGTCATTATTATTTTTGCGGTGTTTTTTTTTTGCAATAATTTATCGATTAGTGATTCATCCAATCGATAACAACAAAATAAAAAAAAAACCTATTAATAGATAGATTGAGATACGTTTGAAAAATTGCCAGCCCTGTGATCGAATTCTATTTAGTTATCTGTTCAAATACCAGTTCACCTCAAACAGGTGATTCAGGGTGGGTTGGTTTTTAGCGTTTGTTGAGCAAAAAAGATACACTTGTTTTTTTGTGTCTGCTTTTGATTGTTTACATTTGATATAGCTTTAAAAGGTTACATCACTTATGTGCCCTCGTATATCTATGTACTCAAGTATTGATCTTCAGCTAGAAGCTAATTATAAAAAAAAAATAATTTTACGGTAAGTTAAACGTATAATTGAATCATATAAACGTAACCAAGAAAACAAGCAAAAATAGAAGATTGGATGTTTATAGGGCATTCTCGTGTAGTTTTTCTTTTCGTCTGCACTTCAAGTGCCGCAAAGTATCTGTTGACCTACATAATGAAGAAATAAGAAGTGCAAAAGAACACATGGGCGATAGTTACTCACAAAAAAAAAAAATATCACCGAGAAAAATCCATGTAGTGTAAACGTACCTATACATAAAGTAGTGCAGTACAACCATGTAATCTACACGTTCATGGACTTTTAAGTGCTTCTCCTTGTGGCTTTTGTCGGCTATATAGTTGGTCTTCATTCTTCAATAAGTTGGGAATGCTTCCTCCCAACGATCCTTTAGGGCCCTTTTTTTAACTTGGTTCTATACTCTCTTAGGCAGGTTGTGAATTCTTTAAGAAAAAAAAAAAATATCTAGTTGAAGATGTTTATCAAATGCGGCGATGAAAAGGACGACGAAAATAGTTTTTCAAGTTTCTTGTGTAATTTTTCGATTTTAATAACCTACTTCTTTTTCACAAAATATTTCCAAAAATTTGGATCCGAAACGAACCTCATTTAAATGAAGTCCTCGTGAAGAAGCAATTTCATGCAACCAAGTTGTGCGCTTTTATATTCTTTTAACTAGAAGTATACTAATTTAAAATTCTGTAATGAAGGTTACTTACGCTTACGCAGAAACTAATGGAAATGGTTTCTTTTTTCTCTCTCTCATGTGAAGGGTAATAATTGTTACCACAAAAAAAAAAAAAAAAAAAAAATAGGGACACAGTAAGCAGTTGGGTTCTTAAAATAAGGTTTTCAATCTTTTTTTTTCATTTACATAGTTTTCGTCTCAAGGTTATACAAAGTGGGCAATTTAATGGAACTCAGTTTTGAAGAGCACCACTTCGAGACTGACATGATGTTAACTTGAGAATTACTTTCTCTTTTATATTGTTAATAAAAGAAGGTTTTCCTCTGGGGTTCTTTTTTTTTTTTTTTTTTTTACAAAATATGTGTATCCTTGTAGAAAAATGTATTCACATGGAAAAGTAGCTCAGTTTTATTTGTTATATTAGCTGCATCGCATTTTTATAAATGTATAGATTCTATAGATGTACCTATTGATGATTTTTCATGTTCTATAAAAACAACCTTTGACGGCCATGTTTTTATTTTTCTTTTGTTTGATCAGAAACTGTAATAATTAGATTTTTTTTTAGGGATTGTGTACAAGAACCAGAATGTCAAAATCCGGAAATTCAGATTTTTAGAATCCTAGAATTCAGAATCCCGATATGATAGAATCGCGGTAGATAAAACAGAGTAAACTTACAAAGTAGCGAGATTTTAAATATCCAAAAAAAAAGGCAAGTCATTCGGTTTTCTAAAATTTCGAAATTTAGAAAAATTGTTTTATATATGGATTTCATGTATCTTAAGGTTGTTTACAGTTAATTATTTCCTTTTTGCCTAACCATTGCTTTCCCAATTCGATTGTTAACAGTTAAGCTCTGCCATCAGTACAGACAATACTTCCAAGATATTGAAAATTTTAACCAGAACAGATGGAAGTTACAAGACTGATCCTTTTTGTTTTTGCCGAATTGATCTTTAGCCCAACGATTTCAGCTTCTCTCTAAACCCTTGATGCAAATGATTGAGATCCATGATCGCATTATGTCGTCTGTCAAGTCTAAACATTTGAGGTATGATTGCAAAGTCCACTGAATTTCTCGGTTTCCTGTCGACAAAGCTACATGCCATCACTAATCACTAATCAGTAATCATCAACAGAAACAGTATTAGTGACAGTATACAGCCCTGTGTAACACCACTTTGGATTTCAAACTCTTCTGACAACCAACCTTCCATTATTCAGAACGTGACATTTGGACCATATATATTAGAAGACTTAATGTCTTGAAAATATATTAGAAATAAAATTCTTGTTATTAAGACTAATAGTACTTCAAAAAATCAAAATGACAGTATTTTGAAAGCACTAAATGAATTTCTTGGTAGGTACCTTATGTACGTCCGTCAGCTAAGCAAGGAAAGTACTTGCGAACAAAGATCAATTAAAATTTATTGCTTAGCGCGAACAAAAAAATAAATTTAATGTGCCTATTCCCTTAATAGACTCATGTTGTTTTCGCAAATAAACACGTTTTCTAAAAAAAACTTTTATTATACATGCTGTTATCCGAAGAACATAAGAATTCCTATTTTCAACACCCCAAGTTGTGCAAACATTTATTTTTAAATAAAAAAAAACATCTAGCAATTTTTTTTTGAAATCATCTCTAAAAACAGCGAAACAAAAAATATATATGTTTTTCCATTCACTCATCCTTTCTAACCTTACTTTTACTCAGATGATAACTTTCCCTTTATACGATTGTAGAAAAAAAAGGAATATTATGTGTAGTCTAAACTTCATATACATTTGTATTTATTCCTTATGGCAGGTGGATTATCAAAGGTGCTACAAGTAGTTCCCATCCAAACAAAAAACAAAATATCGATTTCACATTTCGACAAGGATAATGCTGCTGTTGAATAAAGCTAAGGGTTTTTTTTTTTCGTTTATGACCTCGTTATTTCCTCTCATTATTTTTGATAATCTCTTTCTTTCTCGATGAAATTTTTATTTAAGACCATAAATTCAATATATCGTTTTTTTTTTTCTGAGAGTGGTAAAACTAAAACGTTTGAATATAAAATACCTGCCAACCCTGAAAATTAAAAAAAAAAGTGAAGAAGGGCGTGTTGTCTGAGTCCTTAAAAAATTATTTCTTTATGTCCTTTCATTTTTATACAGCTTTAACAACTTCCGCATTGTGTTCTGGTCTCATTTAATTTCTTTATAATTTTTCAAAACTAAAGAAATAGGAAATGCATTTCTCTAAACCTTGGGAACCACATTTAAAACATATTTCTTTTTATTTTAAATAATTCAGTCAACTTTTTAGAAACAAAAATTCTTTTCTATACAAAAATAAATATGTATTAATTTTAACGCAAAATAATTTTCAATGCATAATAATTTCTAAACAAGATGACTCCTTTTCCTCTAAAGCAACCATTAGCTTTATGGAAAAAAAAATACAAAATAAATAAATCAGGATTAAATGCCCTACTGGCATTATGTCAACTGGCAAATGCAACTCTATCATATCTGCCCTATCCTGGATGTTCATCCTGTATTAAGTGAGAAGCCTTTTATTTTTTTTGTTCTTTACAAAAAAAAGAAGCCTGAAACGAGGTTATCTTTTCATGCCTCTTCCTTGCTTCCTTGCATTATATGTATTTCAGATGCAAATATGTATACAGTGATACAGTTTTATGTAGACTCAAAGGCAGGCCGCATCAAATACCGAAGAAATGTGTGTCGGAAGAACGCAAGGATCAAACATATAATAAAGTCCTGAAATATATATGTTTGCCTTTAATGAATTGTCCTCTTGTTTCCCTATTTGATATTTATTCTTCTTTTTTTTTCTATAGTTTCTAGCTAGGGAAAGTTAAAAGTGATTGCACTCTTTTAAAGAGTTTGCTATTTAGTTAAATGGGTTTTAAAAGATATCATATGAAATTTGAGGGAAAAGAACTTTGTAAAGTGAAGTGGGTGTCATCATTTTATATAAATATGAAAATAAAATAATTTAAATAATAATAGTGGGGTTGTTTAGGACATAAACCTTTCAATTTGACCTGATTATGTCCTAGGCTACTCCTTTAATGACAACTGATATGGGAAGGGAAGTGAGGTGAACAAATGCTGTGTTCCTATAATTTCCATTCGCGTCGTCATAAGACTCATGGTTCTCGATCCATAGCCTGATATAAATTTGAGATTACGCATCAAAGAAATATTTTTGCAACCCCTCCTCACAATCATGAACTGCTAAAATAAGCTAAAAAAGAAGTTTAAGCTCAAAACTAAAGCTGGCTTCTAATGTATAACAAAAATACGAATTTATGAAAAAAAGTTAAAGTAAGTTTTTAGTATCTAATAATATAATCTTAAAAATTAATTTTCAAAAAAAAAAAAAAATTGACGTTTTTTTTTCAAAAGTCCAAAAAAACCTATTTTGTGAGAAATTTGAAAAAATCGAAAACCGAAAATTCGGTTCCATGGCAGAGACCGTTAATAACGGTTTTTTCAAAAATATTTTGAAACAAGCATTTAAAAATCCATTTTTACTGGGGGCCAAAAGCAGGTAATATGTACTGAATTCATTAAAAACATTTAACTCGAAATATTTAAAATCTGTATTTTGAAAACGGGTGCAAGTTGTTTTTTATTGAAAATATGTTTTTGAATGCATTTTATTTAATAGTTAATGGACGATTCTATGAAGGAATTTCAAATATTGCAAAGGCAGTTTTTTGGTTTCACGAAAACTTTTCTTGTCACTTTCGACTTAGAATTCTTTGTGTTTTTTTTTTTTATTAATGCATTAATTTATAATATCTTCTTTCTTTTTTTGAAATGGAACGATTGTATTTCAACTTTTTTTTTCATATATCAATCTCAATTATGTCGATGTCTAGCTATCGTCGAGAAATAGAACGCACCATAAAATATCCACCATTTTGTTTGATTTTCTAGATATTGGTATTGGTAAGAATAATGCTTTCTCACTCTTTTTTATACAGAGAAAAAGAAAGTGTTTTTTTTTGTATATCCATGGATTTGATTAGACAAACTCAATTTTCACAAAACGATTTAAGTGTATTTTTATGAAATTGGACAAACATAAGTAGTTAAGAAAGAAAAAAATAATGAAGAAAAAATATTGAAGAAATTATTTTTTTTTTTAACTCCGGTTACTGAAAAAAGTTCGTACTAAAATATACCTAATTGTAATATTTTTAAATCATTTTTTTGTGATAGAAAATCTAATTCCTAACAAAAAGTCATTTCAGTTAATTACTCCAATTTGGACTAGTTTTCGAGTTATACCAAAAAAATGTTGAAGTGACCAGTGTGACCATTCTCTCATATGAATTTAGTAGCATTTATAGGTTTAAGCATCCTTTGGTCCAACACAAAGATAATCAATCACTTTTCCGGTCTTTGCCATAACCTATATTAGTTTGAATTCTCTTTAACTAGCAAACTCAGTTTCAATCAATTATTATTGCTGTCACTTGTTTCATATATAGTTGAGTATTTATTCGGAAAATATTGTACCATTTATGAAAAAAGTTTCTCGTCAAAAGTAGATCACTGGACCACTGCATTTATATCTTCCGTATATTTCTCATCCTCGCAACTCGAATAATAAATTCTTTTGATGAAGAAGTGGCGCTTCGTTTAGATCTGTTGACAGAAACAAGATTTTTAAAAAGTAGCAAGCGACACAAAAGAATGCCATAAGATTGCTGAAGATGTCTTTTTTTTTTTGTATTTGCTGCTAAGTGTAAGCCAATACTCCATAACGAATAGCGTCACACAGCAGATATCCAAGGGAAAACACAATGCGAATCGAGTCCAACAATGGCAATGTGAAAATTTTCTTTCACAGAACGAAAAAATAACTCTCCCTGCTATTATATATCTTTGGCGCGGCGCGTTACCAAGAAAATTATTATTTATTTGTTTGTTAACTTGAAACTTTCTATATAAGTACAGACATACCTTCCGACTAATATTCCTTTGAGTCAATTGTCATAGCGATGGTGTCTCAAACGAAAAGACTTCTTTCCTTTCTCATCATCAGGCACAAGATGAAAGCTTGGAATTCCTCATGCTAACATTGTGATATTGAATAACCTTCTCACACAGGCTATCAAAGCGTAGCGCGAGAAGATGTCGCGTAAGCGTCTGAGGTGTGTCATATTTTTTGTTGTTGTTGTTGTTGTTGCGATTTTTTACTTTATTTTTGTATTTAATTTAAAACCTGAATAGAACTTTATAGTTTCTCTGCTGCAATTTCATCTATCTAACATTCATTTTGATATGCAGTTTTGTTGTTTATGGGAATAATTAAATTCAAAAATAATAATTCATAATTAGAGGAGATGATTTTAATTACATATTTTGTTGTTATGGTTTTTAGTCAAGAGCTCTCTTCTTCTTCTTCTCAAGGTCTATTGTTTCATGAATACAAAAGAAAATTGTCATCAGACGTAGCACTCTGGGGAGGTGTTCGATTGCAATTAAAATACAATATTTTTTTTTGTCGATCCTTCTGGGAGCTTGGATTAATTTGTAGTTTTCAGTTACGATGTTCATTAAATTCAGGAAATATTGATTTAAAATATGACGGTGGGCTATGTTAGATTGCAGTTTTTTTTTTTGGTCAAAGAAATGAAATTTGTGGAAAAATCAATAAATCCCGAAAATTTTGAATTCCCCTGAAGTATTTATTATGTGCTATGGAATAATAAACCTTTAAGAAGGTTTAAGAGGGTTTTTTTTGACTTATTGGAAGAATGCTTAAAAGCAAAATGTCCCTCAATTCATCCATGAATTCTATTTAAGGAAAACGGTAACACTGGCCAGTTTAAAAAAAAAGTTTGTTATAATTCGAAATCTGAGAGAATTTTAGTAGAGAATACGATTTTTTGTGAAAACAGTTGTTTTAAAAAAAAATTATAAAAATATTTAAGCAGGGAAATTTATTAATAAAATAAATAAATAAATTTGTTGGCGGAAAGTCAACTAGTGCCTTAGTGACTTACAAAATACAACTCTCAACCATTCCTTTGTATGTGTAATAGCAGTAATAGAGGAGAAGTACAAATAGCTAGGATAAGAGGAACTCTGTTCTTGACAAGTGGCTAAATTGCCAATTTCTCTCAAGAGGCAGTAGTCCGTGAAAAGAAAAGACGCTGGGAATTGAATCTAGACCTCCGACATCAGTTTTGATTTTTTTAAGCCCGATTTTAATGGTAGGTACCTGCCATAGACATAAATGAAAATTTAAAAAAAATCAATTTTTTGAAATCGGGTACATTTTATGATTTTTTGATTATTTTTGGGTTAGTTTTTAATCATTTACCCTGTTAGTATTTTAATAAAATTCTTTAAATAATATATTTTGATAGAAAATCTTAATCCCTGCTGAAAGTGTATTAAGTTAAATTATGAGAATTTGAACTTGTTTGAGTAGGTACTAAAAATATTGAAAAGTGACCAGTGTGACCATTTTCTCAGAAAGGAACTGGTGAACGATTTTTGGTTTTAGGTATTTTACCCTTCAACGAATTCATTCCTTTTTTCAAAAATGGGGCTCAAACATTTTTGTAAAGTTTTGCAATTGAAATTAAGAAAGGGAATCTAATAAAACTGCATATTTCAGGTTTTCTACTAAAAATGTACCAAACCGAAATTATTTATTTTTTTTTTGTTAAGTTGACCTAGCGTCGTCGCTGAAAAAGCAAAGATTCATAAGTCGACATTTTTGAACGCAAAAAACTATACTGTTCCTTCATATTTTTCTCAGCAGAATGGCATTCCTTTATTCTCTTTTCCATCTTTATAAAACCGCGAAAATCGTTTAATCTTTGAAAGCTTATAACTTTTTAAGTATTCAAAAATTTGGAATAAACAATTTAATTTGTTTATTTAACAATTTTTTCAATTTACTTTTTCCTATTAATCCTTATATACTTAGATATTCAAATTAATTCTTCATGCCTGAAATTCAAGATGGCGGCCAGAGAGTTTGCTATTTTTAGATTTTAAAGAGCATTGCACTTCTGCTTAATGCAAACCTAAATTACCATTTGACTGAACTATATTAAAAACCAGTTCGTTCATAGTCAACCGAAATGGACTAAAAACTATTTCCACGATTAACGATTCAAACTTTAAATAAAATAAAATGGTTAACATGAGCAAATAATCATTGCTTTAAGATCTCTTGTGAACGTATTCTCATTTCAAAGCTCCTAAATTTTCAAACTATAAAAAATATTTTTTTTTTTAATTTCACAAAAGAAAAGAAGAGAAAAGAAACCAATTTTTCTTAAGTACGTGTAATGTGTGTGTATAGAGCAGCTTCAAAGAGTTGAGACGTAAAATTGTCAAACTAAATTGCAATCTAATAAGAGCTAGGAATCTTGTTTTTCAAAATTAAAAAAAAATATCACAACTTAAAGTGATATTTATTAGTGTGAATTTAAAACTTATTTCTTCAGAAAAGTTTCGCCTCTTTTCTTCTACACCTACAAAACAAAAAAAGAAAAACTTTTTATTTCCGCCGAAAAAAAAACTACCAGAAAAAAAAATAAATATATTCTAGTGCACTTTCTTGTTGTTGATTTTATTTGTTCGAAGGCAAAATTAAGTTTTCAAAAAACATAAAAACGAAAAATTAATAATAGATAAATTTCCCACAACAGCTAGGTAAGGTATTCGTACTTGTGAATGGAAAAACTTTATCTAGATAATTTCTTTTATTCAAATGAGTTGCATGAACAAGTTTTAAAATTTTAAATTATTTTCTCTGGAATATTGTTTTTTTTTTTTGTACATACAAAGAAAAAGAGAATGAAGTGTTTCCTTACAAAAGCAACAGACCAGAAAAGATTTAAGGATTCAATATATTTATTTTTGAACATAACTATGTACGAATAGAATGTGTACATTTTATTTTCATTTTAAAGATATTCGATGCGTAAGAGATTCTTAAATAAGGATTTAATCACAATGTATGAATAGAATGTGGGAACATTTGCAAGATGTAGGAGTTGTAAATTTTGTTCTTGATGCTATAGTTCCAAATTTCCTATGCTAATGTTCAAATACTTCATAACCCAGAAACAATTTTTTTTTTATTTGTAGCAACTTTTAAATAATTTCAAATGTTTTGAATCGAAATAGCTTACTTTTCGAAATCCTTCTTAAAATATTATTTAAGTCACGGTCCAAATGTTAAGAAGAGTTGCTCAGCTTTGTAAAACGCATATTATTGCTTGAAAATGGTTTAGCTGTGGGAAATATACATACAAGACTAGTACTTAAGGTGGGGGCCGGCGCAGTGGAGGTGGTGCTTGACTGCTACCCTGGATATGTGGGTTCGATCCCCAGTCTAGACAACAATTTATTTTATATTCTCTCAACTGAACGCCACTCCTGGGATTTAATGAGATAATTAACACCCTAATTTCTCAATCCACTGTGCCAAAAAAAATATGTCCTAGTAGTAAGACCCTAAGTCTTACTGGCATATTGATGTTTTTGTGTTTAAAAAAAAACCGTCGATAAAAATATTTGGTCAAAAAAAATTATCAAAAAAAAAAAAAAAAAAAATTGGGAAAAACACTGGCCTGGTAAAATTTCGAAAAAAAAATCTCGTGAACAGACAAAATTTGTTCTTAAAATTATTTTTGTCAAGAAAAATGCCGAAATATATTGTTTCAAACAAAAAAGTAAAAAACAATCTGGCGAAACAAATCAAAAGAACCCTTTAAATTAACGCCTACCTGACGATCGAACATAGCCTAAACAATGGAACGCAGTTGGATGAGTGCCCCAAAAACAAAATTATTTAAAAATTTCGCAAAAGTTGTATGCTGTGAAATTCCGAAATTTATCTTCAAAAATAATTGTTATACTTTAGTCCTTAGAAAAATGTATTGAAAAATAAATTGAATTTGGTAAGCTGTAAGCAAGATAACCACACATACGTACGTTTCTTAAACAAAAGAAAAGGTTCATCGCTCAATATATTCCGAACATACATATATTCAAAAGGGTAACTTTTCCATTGCTTCATTAAACTTTAAAGTGTGATTACTTGAAAAAAAAAAATGTATATTATCATATATTTTCCATTTTCATTTAAGTTATCATCGATTTGAATCTCATGAAAATCTCTTATGACACTGATGGTATAGTTAATCTATATTCCAAAACACACTTCACAATCTTTTAACACTTTGCGACATTAAATATGCAAAAGAACGTGAACACATTAATGGATCTCAACATTCTTTTTCAAAAGCCGTGTGTTTTAAAGGGCCATGAACTAAAGCTTTCAACACAATCACATCTACTTGCCACACAATCATCACATAGCAAAGTTATAAAGTATATTCCCTCTTTTGGGAAAATCAAAAAAAAAAAGGAAAGAAAAGAAAAACTTTCAAGGTCATGTGAGTAATATAGTCCCTCTGGCACCAATCAGGTAAAGGCCCACAATATATGACATATGTATTTCATTTTCTTTATTATGTTTGAGTAGGAGTATAGTATATTTTGGTATTTGGCTTTTAGGGAATTTTTTATAAATAACCTTGGCTCTAGGAAAAATTTGTCCTAGACTTGCATACTAATTCGAAATGAATGATGAAATAAGATTAAGGATTATTTCTTCAACAGTACCTATGTATATTAATATTTAAGAAATGAAATTTTATTAGAATTTTCTGAATATCAAAAGAAATTCTATTCTAGACCTATTCTTCTCAAAATTCTAATGGGACATAAATTCTAAAATGGATTTTAAAATTCGATTCTGAATTTTTCTTCAAGTTATTGAAAGGTCGTTTGTACCAAAATTCAAAAATTGCCGTTTTTGAATTATCCAATTTTTAAAAAATTACTTTTTTTTTAGCTCAAAATTAATTTTTTGAAAATTCTTAACATTGAATAGTTTTTATAAATTTGAGCTGCTTTGCGCAAATTTTTTTATTGCAATTATATGTGCTTCTGATTTCATTATTAAAGACTTCAAAGTTGATTCGGAATGCGGTTTTAAAGTAAAACTATTACGGTGAAGTAAATACTTTAACAGAAGCTTTTTTTTATCAATATTTTATTTTAATAATTAAGTTTTTAATAAGTTTTTTGCCCCTCAAAAAAAAAAAAAAACAAAGGCAGAAAATATTAAAATATTAAAATGATTAATTTTAATTAGTGAATCGTATATACATACTCTGGAAATGATGACTATCAATGAGCTTGAAAACCTATTATCAAATGCCTCAAGTTCTAGAACCGTTAAAATACTTAAAAAAAATACCTCCCGGATGCGAATTTCATTGTTTTCTTTTTGTATATTCAAATAACTTATTGTTCTTCACAATTTCTTGTAACCCAAGGCTATATACCTTTAGCAAAGCGGTCATCAACTTTTTTCTCCCATAATTTTTCACCATTCGACCTAATTTATTTTCGTAAATTTTTTTTTTTTTAGTAATTTGCAATGGATTGTTAAAAATTATACCTTCTTCAGAACGAAAGTCATTCAATTAATTGTATATTCTTCTTGTACACATTTCTTAGTGGACTTACAAAATTTCAAAATTTAATTTTCAAATTATAAATAATAGGTATAACAGCATTCTAAATATTTCATAATTTTCTACAACAGTAAAACGAGAAACAAAAAAAAAACAATTACTCATTAAACTTCCGGAATCATCACCATCATCATCATCATCTTATCAAGTGACAGCTCTAAAGCTGAGTGAAATTGAAAGGCGGAAATGAAAGCACATAATACAAAAAAAAAAACATCTTCATTCTCGCTTCTTGTACGATTTCAAGTAACCTCTCTGTGCACTTCAATTTCAAAAAACACAACATAATGAAATTTAACAGCATAAATGGATGCATAAGAATTAAATGTTATATCGACTAAAGTACATGTAGGCACACTCAGCAAAGTATTCCACTGCAATACTCTTCTTATATTTATAAAGCCCTCAACTGACACCTCTTTTGCTCGAAATAATTAAAGAAACAAAAAATGAAGATATATAATAAGTGTCGTTGTGCCAACGTTCGTTTCACGATGATGATGAAAGTGGCGCCCGGGCAATTCTTCTCCTATATATCGTCATCACAATTCACAACCCGTGTGCCAGAGGAGACATTAAAAACAAAAAAAGAAGAAGAAAAAAATCTTCACTGATGTCACGTAAGTCGTTGAACTCGCTCCCTTCAATTTGCATAATTTTCACAGACAATTTTTCTTCTTTTGTCTGAAGTTTGACTTAAATGAGTCAATTTTGAACGAAGAGGGCAGAAGTACTCTCTTCTCAACCAAGTGTTACACATTAGCCACACTACGCCATCTCGCCGGCCGGTCCGTCCGCGTCCGTCCGTCCGTCCTTCGTAGTTGGCAATGCAATTAAATTCAACAAACAGAAACTCATTTCGCAACAAAAACAAGACTAAATCTTGGTTTAGTTTTTCTTTTTGTTTTTTTTTTAAAGTCGAGAAGCAGAACTTGATGATCTCACTTCTTCTGGCTAAAATAGTGCTCCACAGGTGGAACCGCAAAAAATATATATTAATCCAGATACCTATGTACATCAGAGAACAAGGAAATTATAAAGCAACAGCAGCTGGCTTTGGCTGTAAGTAAGAAATTCCAAAACAATCTCGGAAATCATTTCACGGTATAGTGACTACTTGTCCGCTTCTATAAGCCGGTTCGCCGAGCCACTACACCGGTCGGCCGGGCCGGTTGGTCGGCAGTAAGTTTCAATTGAAAAAAAAAAAGATTTACTTTTGTATAAACAAAGACGTTGAGTGAGGATAGATGAATGATGGCCAACATCATCACTTTGTTTGTTGTTATACCACAGTCAATCAGCAATGATGATGAAAATTAGGATTTTCCCGCTGATTGACATTTTTCTTATTTTTTTTTTTCGTATACTAGTTCTTGAAGCTTTACATGACCAATTTTAGTCGAATAGCCCAGTTTATAGTGTGACTCAAAAAATAAAAAAAAAATCTATGCCACAAACGATGGACGATGATGGTGACAAAATGACAACATAGTAAGCAAACAAGAAAAACCATAAATTTTGTAACTAATGACAGCGAGCGACAATCGTTGAATAACGGTACGTGAGATATTTTCAAAGCTAAACTGAACAAAAGACTCCATTCATGAGGTTCTTTTTGATTACCTTTTTATCTTACTAATATTGTAATGTTATTATAACAGAATTTGTACCTTTTTCTTCAGGTTGAAGATCTTATTGACCTTTTGTTCTTCTAGATATAATGATGCAAATAATTTATTCATCCAACAAAACCAAAAAAAAACTGTGAATGAGTGTTAATTCGATAATATAACTGTTAGGTAATTTATGGACTTTTAATTATGCAGAACATAATATAGCTTTGAGAATACGTTAAAATATTTTTGATCGTTTGGAAGATTATATAATTCTAGAAGCATTATTTATTGGCTTTACTTTTTCGAAGTTTTTCGTATTGCTGATTTTGAATCCGATCAATTGAAGCAATTTTCAATTCCAATTTAAAGTTTCATTTACAATAGTGAAATAACCAGAAGCATTCCTAAAACAATTCCAGAATAATATTCGTACCGCTGCTGGCTGGGAATGCCCATCGGTTTACACTTGATACAAAAATTATTTCTTAAACGGTTAAATGTTTCCGTGATGTGCAGACATTCAAAACCAACGTACCTTAGTATCTCATGTTAATTCATATCCGATTTTCCTAATCGCTTGCCTGCCTTGTGTACAAACATTTCAAGGGAACTTTTGCGAGCGCAAAATTAAAAAGACTACATTTTCTGCAAATCTTCACGTGTACTTATTTAATCTCCTCTTTTTCTATGCGCACGTGCCTCTTCATTGCTCCTAATCCTTTAGGAAAGACAATGCGATGTGCTGTCCATTTTCTAAATGAGATACTAATGAAGTATCTGTGTTAAGTCCTCAACGGAAATCTTCAAACTAAAATCTTTGTGGAATTTAATGATTTAAATCCTTTTTTCTTTCTTTTTCGTTTCATTTTTTTTAATCTCCTTGAATCCAAGGGGATTCTTTTCTATTTAATTCCTTCTTTTTTTTTTTGCATGCCTTAAATAAATTCTTTAAGTAAATTTCCATTTACCTCTGAAATTTTCTTTACTTTGGCATTTAATTGCTTGCTTTATACCATTGCTAAAATAGTGATGCAAAATAAAAAAAAAATCCAACAAAACTAACACCATCGTCAAAGTTATTTCTGTAGATCTACATTCCAGCATCAGATGCACAAATAAGATCCATTGCAAATCTTTGACATGAAGCAATAAAATAAAGAACTATATTTGCATAGAATTTTTGAATTTATCATCCATTTCAACGTCATGCCAAAGAATTCGCGGCAAGTTCAAGTACTTATCCTTCATTCTGCTGCGAAAATATTGAGCAATCTCAAAAATAGACCTTAGTACGGAAAAAAGGTAAAATTTACTTGAGAGCAAATATGATATTTGTGAATTCTGCCAGTTAAAAGTAGGTAGTAATAAAAAATATGTAATTTGAAGTCATATTTTCAAATTAACTAATCCATGGATTAAAGGTTTTCGGAATTCAATTGGAACAGAAAGCAAATGCCCCTCTGTCAATGAATAACTTGGAAATGGTGTTCTTATTTTTATTACTAAGACAATTTGTATTTATACCGCGGTTCAGAAATGTTTATCTTACGAAATCGGTGAACTAGCTGAGGTATAAGTCTGGTTTTAATATCAAGTAAATACTATATGATCTAAGTACATGCTTAAATCAGGGCTGAAACAATGTTAATCATTTCCCGAAATTATTGAGTGAGGTTTGAACCTAGGTTTAACTGCGTTTGTAAAACAAAGGTATTTTTAAACCTGGTCTAACTTTAGACACCCGTCTATCTTAAAAATTTTTAAGAGCTGTTTAACTTTGGAAACCACAGAATTATTTTGTAAAAATTTGCGGTTTATTTAGGTGGGTAATGTGTTTGACAAACTTCAAACTTCCTTTTCAGAAAATTTAAAAAATCTTTGATAGGCTGATTAGCTGAGGTTTAAGTCTAGTTTTAATACTCGTATCAATTGATACTGGATGCTAACGTGCTTGAACTAGCGCTGAGCAACAGTTAATCAATCATCTGCCGAAATCGGTGAGTTTGAGTTGGTGTTTAACTACGTTTGTAAAACAATTGCTTAAACCTGGGCTAACTTTAGACACCTGTCCATCTTAAAAAAAGGATAAAAACTAAATTTAGGAACCAGAAAAAGTTCACTAATCTTGTTTGAAATGCCAATGGCGGTTTATTTTAATGGGTAAAGTTTTTGTTGTCAAACTTCAAACTTTCTTTTAAGAAAATCTATTACTTCGTTTAAACTTGCGAGATTTATTTGTTTTCTGACAAAATTAATTATTTTTAAAGAAGAACAATTATTTCTTGATGGTGAAATCCACCTTTTCAAACAAATTTTGTTTTTGTTTTATTTATTTAAGTCTTTTAAGAATAGTGACGAAACTAGATATCGCTGAGATGTAGATATATGTATTATTTGCCATTTGTCACTCGTGTGTTCAATGTTTCACGGTCGTGAGTCAACAACAATGTATGTTTTCTATTTGCATCCGTTCTCCTATTCCATTAGTCTCACAGGCTTTTGTGAGTGTTCTCTCTATAAATGCCTATACAGTTGGTTGCTGCTGTTTGGTGCTTTTTGGAACGTTGCACAAATTGAAAAAGAAAAAAAAATTAACAAAAACAAATTGATGTAGCAACAGTGGCAAAAGAAAAATAAAAAAATCAACAGCATGGTAGGTTAAGCGGTACCTACCACTTATGTAACACAAAGAGAATAGTGACAAACCCCATCAACAAATATAAGGATTAGAATTTTTAAGGCAAAGAACTATTTGTGCGCAAAATTCAGAACTTATGGTCTCGCAGTGCTGCTATTAGTTTTCTTTCACCGCTGACACATAACGTTTTTTTTTTTGCACTTTGAAGTTAAGAGCAAACATTGTATAGTCTGAGATGCAAAGTTACATTTTCGTACTTTTTGTTATTCAAATAATGACGGCATGACGGGATTATACCTACTTGGAGGAAGTTATGTTAATATCTAAGAACTTAATAAAATTGTATATCATTAGAAAAAATCATTCAAAAATCATAAACTCTTTTTATATTAAAAAACTCTTTCAAACGAAATATTTTGAAAAAAATTTGTTAAAAGCAAGAATTTTTCTAAAAAAAAAATCTAATCCTTTTTCATTTACACAATCCGATCAAGAATACCATTTGTACCATTTACAAGTATTTATGTATTTTTGGTTGCGCCAATATTTAACAGGCTTTTTAATTTTAAAATGACATATTTTGTATGGAACAAACGTCATTTGAATACTTAAAAGCCTGTTAAATTTTTAAAAGAGTTTAATGTAATCGGCCATTAGACGAATTCTGAGTATGTTTTATTTTAAGGACAAAATAGTTTATTCAGATTCTGAACTAAAATTGACAACACTACCTCTTAGGCTGTGGTCTACTTACCTTGTGCGCCAAGCTAAAAGCGAACTTAATTAGTGTAAATATTTACGTGAGATACTCTACTCGTCTTATGTGTTTTTTTTTTGTTTTTATTCTTACTTTTTATCATTTTATCTCTCATTTTTTTTTTTCATGTTTGTTTGTATTGCAACTGTTAGAACTTGGGCTAAGTGTTTTTTTTTATTTTGTTCTGTTGACGCACATTCAAAAGCAAGCAAAAACTGAAAAAGTTGTCAAATAAACGTTTTTTTTTATATTTTCTCAATTTCAACCGCACACATGGGAGGTTCAATGTTGAATTTATTTTGTTATGTCGAATGTTATAGAACCCAGGAAGCAATTAATTAATTCCTTTTATAGACATTTATGAAATTATCTCAGGTGCTTCAAATACGTTTTTAGATGTAATCCTTGGTTGTGTATTTTGTCTTGTACTAATGACTTTGTGTCAAAAGTCAGAGTCATGTTTAAAATTAACCTTAACGCTTACCTAAATTCAACATGTTGTTTGTCATAAAAGGCTGAAATATCAAAGTCATTTATGTGACAGTAGAAACTTTAAATTTAATACAGAAATAAAAGGAGTATTCTAAAAAAACGTATGTTATAAACATTGACTCGTAAAAGGGTATACGATTATATTAGTAGTCAATAAAGAATTTCTTGCCAATCAATACCGATTATGGGCACCCAAACATTTTAGCATGAGGAAGTCGCTTACATTTATGTGCATACAAATAAATGGTTTCTTGTCACATTTTATATTTCGATAATGGAGATAACACTAGAAAGGAAATAAAAGGAGTAGGTCATAAAAATTCTCTTTGTCTGTCCGGCCGTCTGTACAACTTAAACCAGATACTAAAGCGTTTTCTTCAATTTTGGGACTTAAGTTTTTTGTTGATTACCTAGACGAAAAATTGGAATTTATTTTAAGTCATACTGCTTTTAAAATAAAAAGTTAAACAACATTGAAAACGGCTATAAAGATTTTGATGAATTTTTTTTTCAGATGTCAATAAGTGTCATTCACACCTTTTCAGCTACTTCGTTTCTTTATTCTTTAAGTTGGAAAAAAATCTTGAGTTTAGTTTTGTATTATGTACTAATCAAACAAAAATAAAGATTTCTAAGTGATTTCTTAACATAATTAAAAACTAAGAAAGTTAACAAAAACTATTGTTTAAAATATTCAGACTGCAATAAAAAATTCTTCAAAAAAAAAAACCACAAAAAAGGGTATTTTCATAAAAAAAAGTCAGCTTAGTAAAAGCCTACCTACTTGCATAGGCCTCTAGCGAGTTGAATTTAAGTAAAATTATAACTAGTAGTACTTTGGGAAAATCGTTATATATAATATAATAATTTGGTATATAAGTTATATGATGGTTTCTATATGAAAAACAGTAGCTACTTAAATTTTTTTAATGTATTTATATTAATAAATTATAAATATTCCGGGAAGGGTGGCAACACTAAAATTTTTCAAAAATGTCAACACTTTTTTCTTGACATACTGTCTGATTAGTTTGATGTACTTGTTTTGTTTCCAGATGTTATAAGCCAATATCATTTTCTTAAAAAATAGTTCAATATCATTCTAAGTTTTTTCCAATTAAAAAAAAATATTTTAGGCGTGGTCCAGGCCTATTTTTTGACAAAGTTGTTGTTTTTTTTTTTTTGAGTATCGGGTCCAGCAAAGAACTAATCTCGTGTCTTTGAAAAAGACACAAAGTTGCAAAGTGACAACACTAAAGACTGTTTTAAGTAGCTCAGAAAATGTGAAAAAAAAGTTTTAAATTAGTGATTAAGGTGTACTTTAAAGAAATTTAAGCACATTCCACCGCGCAAAGATTTGCAAGATTTTGTGACTTTTTGGCAAATAAAAGTAAATCATCTTACACCACAGACAAAAGAAAAATGTCACTGTCTTTGCCTTTATTTATATTGAATTTTAAAAAATTCACATAATCGATGTACAAAGAATATTTTATGTGGTATTCTTAGTAAAATAATAAGTAAATCTTTTGAAAAAAACTCAATGAAAAAACTTTTTTTTTTTTTTGTTGTTTTTAAAAACAATGGGGCATAGTCATAGTCGTCTGACAAGTTGTTTCTTTGTCTCTTCTAAGCTAACCTGGAGTTTATGTTATTCATAGACAATTTGGACCCGGGTCCAAAAGATAAACTGGAGCTCAACTTTAAAAACGGCTGACTCTTTGACTAAGTTGTTTTTTTCTATCTGTCAAAAAATGTATTGAATTTCAATGGATTGACGGGCAATACTACTAAAATTGTAGTAGATTTCTGTTTTTTTTACTAAACAGAGCTGCAAAATTCTCTATGAATAGCAGCTGTTTCTAACCTGTGTGTTAACTTTAGACTCGAGGCCAGTTGGACTCGGTTCTAAAATTTGACTATGAATATGCCCCAATGACTCAATATGCGAATCATATTTTTTTTGATTTTATTTTTCTGTGTGTGGATTTCTTCCATGAACGAAACTTATGCAGTTGAAGTCCATCAAATACGGAGTAATTTTAAAATGTTAAATTGGAATTGGAAATTTTTTAAACGCGGAGGAATCGTCATAAACGATGTACCCTGGTTTATTGGTTCATGGTAATAACCTTTGGCCAATATATCGTGCATTTCTTTTAAGGTTATTCATCAGAAATCGCAAACAAAGTTCAGGTGAATCAGCTTATTATTTTTTTAAATACCTTTTTTGTTTGGTTCCATGTAACATCCCGAAGCCGTATTTTCCTTTAATTCCCTTATTTGTAACTTGGTGTCTGGACATGATTTTATTAGTCACCTTTCCACAACTACCTCAAGATTGATGATGTTTTTTTGTTGGTTTCTTAAAGAAAGGATTTCCGCTTTGTGAATAAAACAAAGACATTTTCATACTTGACGTCTATATACCAGCAGTAAAATTATTATCATATTCCTTCCTTTTTTGCCATCCATTCAATAAAATGTTAAGAATTTAAATAATTCTTTAAAAAAGTGGGAACTTCCAAATAAAGATATTTTACAAAAAAAAATAAATATAACTTAAGGATGAGTAATGTTTGTTTTATATTTCTTTTTGTGTAGTAAAATTGTTTCGTGCGTATGAGGTTTTTTGTAAAGTGCTGATGATGTTTGGCCTGAATTGAAATTATCTATGTCAAGCTGTGTGACAATTTATAATTCAACCATCATTTCTTTTACGATTTAACTTATAAAAGTGTGTTTTTATTTTGTTAAGTTGTTTTTTTGTTTCTTTATTCGTGCTGCAATTGTGATAAGTGTAGTAACGTTTACCCCATATTTGTTTTATCAGTTGATTACATTTCAATGGTAACAAAACATTTCATTGTTAATCGTAGAAAGGTATACGCCCTCAATACAATATTGATTTGGAGTGACTTATTATATATCAAACCTCGAACAGAAGAAAACAAAACACGAATTTACAATATCCACATCTAATGAAGCCCTTCAGATTTAATGTTGATCCAATACACAACTTCTAGTCACGAAACTTGGTTTTTGAGTTGTAACGGAATTCTTAAGAAAAGACAAAATGAAATGTCCCAAGAGTGGCCGGATTGATGATGTATCTCGACAAGATTTGCGACCTGAATTTTAAATGTTTCTTTATGTTTTGTTAACTTACAGTAGTGGCAATCCTAATAGAACGATGTTTTCAAAAAATTAGAAATATGTTTTCAATTTGCCGACATTTCGGTAGCCCCTTGAGCTAATTTTATTGCTATTTTTTCTTTGTTAAGAAAGCATTAAAAAAAATCTACAAACATAGGTTTACATTATCGAGCCACCACTGTATATAATTTGAAATGCATTTTCCCAATTGATATGCGTGATAAATAGTCTTACTTTTGCAAAAGATCGTCGACCACAACAAAGCTCGATAATGACGAGAACAACGGCGGACGAGGAAATCTTTAAGTCAAGAAACTTATATACCGGCAGGTTTCCCAATTTGTCGCTATACAGTCGAGGAACGATCGAAGGAACGTGACGGCCGAGTAGACGATTTGTTTCTATCCATGCTATAAGTTACGTGATATGAATTTGAAAATTTAATTTAAAGATTACTTCCACCGAATACAATAATTTATTTGAAAATAGTTCGTTACCTAGCAACTATAGTTATTTCTATAATTTCATTCTCAAAAACAATCTTTTCTTGTATTTTAAAAGGCACCGAAAGGGAAGAGCAAAGAAGTTATTCGAACTAAAAAAATGGTCAGGTTAGGATGTATGGACCGAGATTTCCATTTTGCACCTTAAAAGTCAATGTAGAGCAGTGAGGAATGTTTTGTGCACACGCGTGCATTTATTTGCTGCTGTTGTTGCTGCCGCTGCTGCACATGCATAGTGATAGAGCATGGTGGGAAATGTGGTCCCAATTTGCAAATATTTATGTTGCACATAGTGTGGAATGGGAAACAGCCTTGAAAGTCTCGTTTTTAGTTTTGTTTTTTTGTTTAATTAAAAAAAAAAAAAAAACTTGTATCAAGTTACACCTGGGAATTTTCTTTAACCATCAGAGTGAGAGTTATTCGTTTGATATAAATTCTGCATGCATAGCATAGTTGTCCTGGAAATATGATATTATTTATAAATGATTTGAAAAGTTGGGGGAGAGAGTTATGTAAATAGAAATATTTGAACAAATCTAAGTTTATTTGAAGGACTAAAAAAGGAAGACTATTTTGAGAATTTTTTCACAAAACGTTTAATGTGGGAGGAGATTTTAAAATCAGATGTAAATTGTTTAAAAATGCAAATAATAAAAATCAATTTTTGATTTTTACTTTTTTTAAGGGGTGTTTTATGAAACGTATTTTTTTTGGAAAGTTTTTTTTTTTTTTTTTTTACTTTACAATTTATATAATTACAAAGAAAAATTACACAAAAAATAGGGAGTCTGTCAAATTTCAAGTTTGTAAGGCAACTGGAACAATTAACTGACGGAAATGGAATTTCAATCAGCAAGGTAAAAAAATCCTCCCACAGCTACGGCCGTAAAACAAAATTAGATCAAAATCTGTCTAACTGAAATAATCAAAAAATAAATGCTGTTTAATGTGTGCTGTGCCCAAATTGTCGTACATACTAAGAATTTGAATTCTCGAAGGGTACCATTTTTTCAGCATGATTTTCGATTTTTGATATGCATGTACCTTCTTTTGGTTTTTGATGCTAATTAATTTTTGAGAAAATTACTTCGGTTATTGTATCCTGCAAACAAGTTTTCTTTTTAACAAATAAAATATTCTTTTGAAAACTTTGATTTGAAATATTAAAATATTGGTGATCTTTAATGCTTGATCTCCCACTTTGTGTTTGTTTCCATGTACCCTTTGCAAAGGGTACCATACCATAAAAAGTTTGAATAATGTACCCATATATTTTCAAATATTTTTGTTTAACCATATAGAAAACTAATTTTCCTTTTCCATTTTAATTTCATTTCAGATATCAATTACTAAGATGCCTTAATTGTAAAACAACGCACACAATTTAAAAAATAAAAGATCTGCCTAAAATTTATTACCAACCACAACAACACATGGGCTTAATTCAAAAATGATGAAAATTGTAACTGTCACAATCACTAGAATAAGATGATAATTCGCCTAAATGTAGACAACAAAGTAAAACACTGAAAAATATGCAATATAAAACTACATTTCATGATAATATACGTAACGTTAAGTCCATAACTTCCACACCACAACGTAATCGTAACATCAACTAGAAATATCGTAAAAAGAATAAATTATCTCGTCTGTTTATTCTTTGGCTTTCTATTTTTTTTTTTTGTGGAACGTATGTATTTGGTTTTCGCAAATGTTTTGGATCGTATAGCATAGATAACAACCAAAAGTCTGGAATATGGAATCGGCAGTAATTCGTGCGCCTACTCGCAGGCGGGCCCGTAACGATGAGCAACTGTATGGTCGGGTAAGTTTGAATTTTTTAAATTTGTTGTTTTTCTGTTTGTTGAACATTTTTACATATTATGCAGTGATAACAGAGATAAATGAGCAAACATGTTACCTGAGGAGACATGATTTGCAACTTTCCATATCGCACGAGCGTCGAGCATATCTGGTTTTCTTAAGTTTTGTCGTTGCAAGTTGTAGAGTAATATATCATAGTCGAAATGGGATAATTTATTGCAATGTACAAAAATGTAGAATGCAGAGACACTGAAACTTTTCTTTCAGCATTGCAATGTTGTAGATACAGTTTTAACTTAAAAAGTAACTAACTACAAAAAGAAAGCATAGGACTCTGTCGACCGGATGAATGCATATTTCTATTCAGGCGCGGGTTGTAAAATTATTTTTGTGGGGGCTGATGGGAGTCATATTGCTCTTAATAATTTCATGATTTAATACTTAAGAGTTACAACTTAATCTTCAGATTTTATCAATGAGAAATAATGTTGTAAAATTTTAGCCAAAATTGAATTTGCTTTATTTTGATTAATTTCAATCGTTTTTGAGTGAATGATCTTGAAGCTTTTGTTTTTTAAAATGTTTTAAATCGGTCGACATTTTTATAAGATACGAAGTTGTTCGTTTCTTCTCATTTTTTGGTTTATATCTCAAAAACCATTTCTTACGAATATTTCATGATCCACCATAACTCCCCCACGTATATCCGCAAATGCATTCCAAAAGCATGTGGATATTTCATTCTTCCTTTTTTTTTCTCAATCCCTTTGTGAATTGGAATAGTTGAACAAAAAAGAATATATATGAAAACTGCTTCCTGATGCCGCTGCTGAATGAGCACACACATCATGGAATCCAACGATTCATCTCAGGAGCCACCATATCCATAGTGCGCGCTGTGCACGAACTTTTAACTTTTACTTTTGCTTGTTAACCTTAATTCCAAAGGCAATTTTAGCCATCCTGAGTAATTATTTTCTTGTCTTGTTTCATTTCTTTTTTTTTTCACTCTTTAGTTCTTTTTTTTTTGTTGTTGTTGCTTCTTTTCTAAATGGATGTCTTCACCCCGACTTGGCTGGATGAAGATGATAATCACGATGATTTGTTAAAGTCTAGTGCATAGTGTTGTCATGCCAGAACAACGAAGAAATGATTCGTTAGCCCTTGAGGGACATTAACACGTCCTTTAGATAGGTACTCGAATAAATTATTATTTGAGATTCATTTGAAAAATACATTACTTATCTTTGACGTCAGAATGTATGAGAGATCAAAAGAGATGAATTTTCTTTTCGAACATTTTTAGTGTTATCGAGATAAAATGTGCTGCATAAATTATTCTGTGTGTGATAAGGTATTAATTAATTTCTATATGAACAGCATTGAAGTTGGCAAAATAGCAAATTAGCAATCATTCAGCCAGTTGAATTTTTAATGGGAGGGAATCAAAATCACACAAATTACACTAGTGATAAAATCATAAACGAAACTGGAAGATTTTCGTCACACAAATAAAAAATTAATTTCTTCCTATTGCTATAAATTACTGTAGGTAACCACGTAGTTAAATTGGTATAAATGATGTAAAATCGCACACAATTCAATCGCACACATGAAAGTTGGAACTAGAAAACTGACAAAATCATGGATGAAATAAATTTATATTGACATGTGTTTCCTCGAGTTCAAAAAATGGCAATTAAATGGCTGAATTTTGTAATGCCAATCTACCAATGAAAAATGTTCATTTCTTATGAAAAAATGGCAACTTTTTAATGCCAAATTTTCACTTAGATATTTGAAAAATTATCTTTCAAAAACCTAAAAATAAATAAAAAAAACAAAAAAATAAAAAAATCTTTTATTCCAAGCAAAAAATTAAAAAAATGACATGGCAAAGTTGGCACAGTTCAAAAATTTAAATAATGATGAAAATAGAATGGTGCGTACTTCATTCACAAAAATTTGTTTCCAAAAACTAATTTTATCAACAAAATTTTTTTTTACAAAAAATGATTAAAAAAAAAGTTATCAAAAATAAATTTCCAAACATATAAAAATTGGTCAAAAATTTTTTTTTGAAAGAAAAGTTCTTTCGAAAAAAAAATGGTTTTCAATAAAAAAAATTTCAAAAAAAAAAAATTGACAGATAAAAAATGTATCAAAAATATAAATCAGAACAAAAAAAAATTGTCGGGGAAGGGACAAGTGGAAATATGTTTGAAACGCCTACAGATTAAATCATATCTATCATCATTATATTAATCCATCAAACAATCAATACCAGTCGTCTAAATCCGCCATAGAATTATGTATAAACAAATCTTGAAATATATGAATTTTATTATGAAGCTGAAGATCGCTGCATCCGAAGTTGTTTTTTTATTTAAAGTTGCAGCTCTCGAAAAGTATCAACGATATTGGAAAATTTTAAACACCAAAATGTTGGGCACAAAATTTCCCAGGGGCGATGTCCGCTACTTTTTAAAAATTTTATCCCGTTATATTTGTTTTTAATGGGTTTTTAAACTTTTCAGATTATTTTTTTGTTTAGACGTGCAGATAGACGAAACTAACGGTAAAAATAAAAAAACAAAAATTGTATCGTGAAGAGCGTCTTTTACTCTAGAGGCGATGTTCCTTACTTTTTTTTTTTTTTTTTACTAAGCGTTTTTAACCATGAAACATAAAAACAAAACTCACAAAACTTTATACCGTTATAACTTCGGATCACCTAACGGTACCAAAAAAAAAAGTACATAGAAAAATTAGATTTTTTCAACTCTAGAGGCGATGTTTTTTATTTTTTTTAAATTCATGTTCTAAAGCCATTAATTTGCATAACAACAAATTATAATAAAGAGAAAAAATGACAAAGAAGATACGAACTGCATAGTGCATATACTAAAGGGTGAGCCTTGAATTTATATGACAACAATATTGGTCTTGTTTTTTTTTTCTTTTTATTATAATTTGTTGTTATGCAAATTAATGGCTTTAGAACATGAATTTAAAAAAAATAAAAAACATCGCCTCTAGAGTTGAAAAAATCTAATTTTTCTATGTACTTTTTTTTTTGGTACCGTTAGGTGATCCGAAGTTATAACGGTATAAAGTTTTGTGAGTTTTGTTTTTATGTTTCATGGTTAAAAACGCTTAGTAAAAAAAAAAAAAAAAAGTAAGGAACATCGCCTCTAGAGTAAAAGACGCTCTTCACGATACAATTTTTGTTTTTTTATTTTTAACGTTAGTTTCGTCTATCTGCACGTCTAAACAAAAAAATAATCTGAAAAGTTTAAAAACCCATTAAAAACAAATATAACGGGATAAAATTTTTAAAAAGTAGCGGACATCGCCCCTGGGAAATTTTGTGCCCAACATTTTGGTGTTTAAAATTTTCCAATATCATTGATACTTTTCGAGAGCTGCAACTCTAAAAGAAAAAAAAGAAAAAAAATGCAGCGATCTTCAGCTTCATATTTTATTTTGTTTCTAAACTTAAATCTTAACTCAATAAATTGCTTTATCACAACGGATTTTTTGAGATTTTACGGGTTGAATATAAAAGAAGTTCTTTTTTTATTCTATTTTTTAATTACCTAATGTTTCAATGCAGGGGTTTTTCTCCCAAAAGAACCAATCTTCTCATTCAAAATGCATTTTACAAGCTGACAATGTCTCCTTTACTCCTTTAAAAACTCCTTGTTGAAATGTTCAGTACCTAATCATTTTTTTTAAGTTGTACATCAAAATTAACTCTTCTTGTTGCTGATGAGCAGTATCAAAAAACTGTATGATATTTACCTTTTTCATCGGAAATATCTCAAAAATCTGACATGAAAAAATATAAAAACGTATTCAGTACACTTAATACCTTCGGAAAGATCAGTTTTTTTTTTTGTAACAAAAACTTCTTTGACCACTAGATATTAGGTTTTTTTTCGAATTTGTTAGATAAACATCAGCAAGTTTCTAATAAATTTGCTTTATGTTTAATACGCATTATTACAAAAAAAAAATACAAAACAAAGAAACTGTAGTCGACCACATAAATAATACTAAGTTCAAGATCTTCAATTTCACTTTAAACGCAAAATTAAATAACTAATGTGTATTTATTTGTTTTTTTTTTCTTTATACCAAAGAAATCGATAATACGAAAGATATTAATTAAATTATCTCCAATTTCCTTATCCCACAATCTTAGTTTCCCCTTTCAATAATAGACAAAAGATAACCATAGATAACTTAGAATCCAGATATCAGATGAAAATAAATCGACCTACTTTATCAATCAATTTACGTTCACCTATTTAACTGGTTTTACTCTGACCTGCATCATTAGCATGTGACTAAAAAAGATTGTGTGCCGCTCTGTCGCTGTGGTGTCTGTGTGCTGTTGCACGCAATCCTTGTTCTTTTTTTTTGTTTTAGTTTTGTTATCCGGTTGAAGAAAAAATTAACTTGCATCGCCACCAGCGTTGCCCTGTGCAGTAAATATTTTTTGAAACTTCGCAAATTTTAAAAATTTTACGAATATTTTTTTTTTTAATTTTTGTGAGTTTTCAAAAAAACCTTATTCCTGTTGATGTCTTCCAAAAATAATTACTGTAAAAATCAAACCAAAAAAAAATTTCTTATACATATTTGCAAACTTTGACAGTTAAAAACTAATTTATTTATACGTGTATTTTTTTCTCTTTAAATTTGAATATTGCTAAGCGTGAAGTCAGCATCGCCAAGTTGTGCTCTAGTTTGCTAGTCCTGTGCATCTGTGACGTGAATATTTTATAAAAAAAATAATTTGTAAAATTTTATAAATTTGCGAAGCAGAAAAAAAAAATGTGTCACATGTCCAGCACAAGTTGAGCATATTACAGTACATTTTGTTTGAAAGTCGAAAATGGCGGTGCTAATTTCACTACAAAGAGCTTCACAAAATTTATTTTCATTTCCAAAAGATTTAAAAATCTGAATTTTGTTTTTTTTTCTTTTTGGTTGTTCAAGTAATTTTTTGAAAAGAAAACAGAGTATATATGTATAAAAGTTTTTAAAAAATCGCAAATTTCCGTGACATAGAAGCAAAAGTTGAGACATTGCAGCACTAAGTACTTACTTTTTTTTTTAAACGGCACGCGACGATGCTAAAAAATTCGAAAATTAAAGAAAAGACATTTTTTTGAAATTTTTGCACACTAAAATTGTACACCAAAAATTAAAAAAAAAAAAAAAATAGACTGAATCGTGATAATAATAAATTTTAATTTGTTAATTGAAAATTACCAAGCAAAAATGAAATATCACACAGCCCTGTTAAACACTTGGTTTTTGCAAGTGATGGCAACGCAACCAACCTCTTTCATGCTAAGTCGACAAAATTTGCATATTTTCCGCAATCGAGTTTTTGTTGGATTTTATTTATTCCTTTTTTCCTTAAATTTTTTTTTTCAAAAAGTTTTCTTTCTCCCTCTCTTAATAGACCCATTAGATTACACCAACAATCAATGAAAGAAAAAAAAACTATAGGTACTACGAATAACTTAACTTATAATATTGCGCGACAAGAGGTTCATTAAAACACCCAACCATGCCGACCCCATTTCAGCATCAAAAAGCGTTACAAATAACTAGACATTCCCCCTTACTTCAACAACTCTCGGTGGTTCTACAGCATGAACACGATTCACGAGTCGAACTATGATCGTTACAATTATAGAGTTCAGTTTTAGACTTTGCCATCAGCGTATCGCGAACCTATAGTTAGATAGATTTAGACCTTTTACTAAACCAACCACTTCTTTCCGGTTAAAAAAAAAAGAAGCGCCGCTTCGTCGTTTTCGTCGTCGTTGCCGTTGCCGCTGCCGCCGTCATCGTTCGTCACTAATTTCCATTTCAATTGTTTTTTTGTTATTGTGGTTGCAATCTACGAACATTTCTCTCTCCACTTATAAAGTTATTTATTTATATTTTTTTTTTTGACTCGAAAAAGTCTGTGAGAAAGCAGACGAGTAAGACTATAATAAAACGGGCCATTTTAACCACGAAAAAGTACATGAGCACCGAGAGAGAAAACCATGATAAGAAGACACAAAATAAATAAACATGTAAGACAGTGCTGTGGAAATTTTGTTGGTAAGACAATAAGACACCAATGTGCTTTGCTTATTTTACACTCGTGCATTTTTATTTTGGAATTGAAAACTTTAGGCCCCAGTCTTCGTCTTCAAATGTTCATATTACATTTTAAAAACAGTTAGTGAAATTCTTAATTTTAGTTATATTGCAAAAAAAATGAACCTTCTTTCTAATTCCGTTCACCACATTTACTCTTGCTTACCCTTTTCAGGATTTGCCATCAAATAAACCTTTACCACGTTTACAAGCAGAATTGAGAGCTCGAGTTGGATTAAGGTCGAATTTTCGACCCAGGTTTTTCGTCATTTGAGTTGAGTACTCCAGTTAGAGTTTAGTTGAAAATATGTAGAGATGACAGCTGCTGGTGTCTCACTCACACAAACGTCAGACATTTTGCCAATGCCATACCAACTCCTCAACTCAGGTTTTTTAGCACAAATTACGACTCGACTCCGCTCCTGAAGCGGAGTCGAGTCGGTTGAAGCTCATTTCAACTCAACACAGGTATACAAAGGGGCGAAGCGAGCTTGAAGCTCGCTTCAATACCTCTTGTAAACATGGTACTTGTTGCAAACATTTTTCAAAAATTTTATCGTTATAGAGTAGCCACTCAAAAGAGCTTCATCTTCTACCTGCGTTAACGAAATAGGTTTTCATTGTTTGGGTCAGCCATTATCAACCCGTTTTACCCTACATTCTTTTAATGTATAATCTAAAACACCTCACTGAAAAAATATTAAAATTTTCATTACAGTCAATAACAGTTTGTTTATCTATTTCCATTTATCCTAAACTACCCTTTTCCCTAGTATAACCTTCACTCTTAACAGTCCTTAAATGGATGATTTTTGAAGGACTGTTAAGAGTGAAGCTGTTAAAGCCATTAAAAGCATCCTGATTAACACAAGGAACTTTTCCATAAACTAAATTCATGGAATAGTTATTTGGTCTTTTGGAACATTTACAATTATATACCTTATTCCCAATAAGCCTCATTTAAAATACTTTATACCAAATTTCCGGGATTTAAACAGCCATAAATATTTCTCATCAAACTACGTTCGTCCAATAGCTTTTCTTCACTCTTAATCACCTTATTTTTAATTGGCCTTTAAAATAAGCGTTTTTCTAAACACTTTCCTTTTCAAAATACCAGTGCTATCCAATAACAGCTTCTCAAATATTTTCCGTTCAAAAATAACTTTTCTTTGGGCACTTACATCGTGTTTATCCAATTTCTTTAAAAATCGACAACTTAAATTTAAATTCTAAAATCAGCATCTCAAAAAATAAATTTTATTTTTGCTCAGCACTTTTGACATTTTCATCAGAGGCACACACAAATATACAGAGAGATAGATAGAGAGAGAGAGACATGAATGGAAAAACTTTTTTGCGGACTGCGCACAACAATTTACCTCTTCTCTTATGGTTAGCAATTGATCGCATTTGCCGAGAACGCAAACGCGATCTGTTGGGCGCAATGCGCCTCTCACTTGAATCCTCTTTTTACAAATTTTAGTGAGCTGCTTGTTTCCCTGTTCAACTGACACTAACTATAACAAAAAACAACAAAAACAACTAACAACATGAAAGTTTAATTCCATTCGAATTCGAAAAAAAAAACGAAAAAAAATACTAAAACGTTCCCTATTCTGTATTCCGCTGCCGTGAATTGTAATTTCTCCGCGCATTTAGTTAGTTGTTGGTCGTTAGTTGTTTGATGCTCGGAGTGGCGTAGTACCTATTAAGCCATTTTAAGCCGGCTCTTTCCGTATTCAGATCGGGTGTGTGTGATTTTTCAAAATACAAATTTGGTTATTATTTTTTTTTTGATTTGTGGTTTGCTACGGTCAGGTTGATTCTGCTTTTTTTGTTTTTTTTATTCTTCTTTGAAAATTCGCGAAATGAAATGGAAATTAACGGTTTGCAATTTGTCAAATTGACAACCAAAATAGGCTAGTGTCACAATAACAAAGCAGTGTTTTGTTGGTGTTATAAAATTGCCAAAGTAAATCGAAATAAAAAGAAGAAGATAAGACAAACGGTATTGTGTCATCATCATCATGTTTGTTCTTTCATAATAAATTTGTGTAGTTGTTTTCTTTTTGAGAAAATTCCTATTCGCGCAATTCTCAAGCCAATAAGTGGTTTTTATCTAAATGATAGATAAATGAAGTGAATGTTTTTGTTTTATAATTTATTGGAATAACCTCTTTCCATTGGTTATTTATTATGACATCTACACGGATGAGGGCAGCAGGAGTCATTGCCACCGATGCCAAGTATGTCAGATGTGAAAAGGTAAGTTTTTCTCACATTCGAATGGCACAAAAAAAAAAAAAACAATGCAAAAAAGCTTCAGAATTGTCGATATTTTTATTTCAAAGTTTTTGTTTACTTTGTTATTGTGAGAGACGAGGGAAGGGTAATGATGAAAAAATCTAGGGTGACCATATTTTGTTGTTTAAAAATAACATTAATGCACGGCTGATTTGTTTATATGAGTAATAATTGGCAAGGATTTTAACATTAGCAAAACTATTTGCGCATGTTCTTGACTGCATTTAAGCTGTCATTGAGTTGAATTTTTATTCGAGTGAAATGTACAATGTATGTACTACACCACGGAAAAAATTCTTAGAAATACAGAATTCCGTGGCACAAAATCACCTCGAAATTGCCGATTGACCGCTTTTAAAGGCAGACATATTAAATTACGGCACCCCACTTTTTAACCGTTTTGCAATTCGCAATGATTGTTTCGCAATTTCGCAAAGTTAAGCATTTTAAATCTGAGCAGGGTTTTATTTAGCTATTGGTCTCAAATCATCATTTTGCAAATTGCACGTCCCATTTTAGTATTGCGCTCTACACTATCTAGCATAAATTACTTCGCTTATTTCATTATTTCTAATGATTCGCATTTTATCGTATAATATACTTTTTTAAAGATAAAACAAAAATTGCCACCTAGTAATATGTTATATAAAATTGCGAGAGGAAACTTTTACAAAATGCAAAATTTTTCGGGTTGTTCAAAGAATAGAAATAGAAATAGAAATAGCTTCGATTTGAAATTTGCAAAATGAATATTCTACGAAACTGTAACTATAACAAAATAAAAACTTACAAACAAAATTTGTCAAGCAACGAAATGCGAAATGGTAAAATTTCGAGAAAATGACTAAGCAAAAAATTAAAGTATTACATTTTTTTTTAATATCGATTAAGTCATTTGTACTTATTGGTCTTCTTATTCAAAATTAAATTTTAAAATTCTCAAAAAATATTACATTCCGGTATTAAATACCTATCCAATGGTCACCTCAGTGATTGAAAACCTCTTAAAAGTTCAAGGCAGTTGGCAAATTGTTTGTTTTTATTTTGTATAGTTTATGCATAAATAAGGACACAAAACCTTTGAAAACATCCCAAAAAATAAATTGTGGTTTTTGTGTTTTCTTTCTTTTTTTCTTTATTTAACTCTATGTTATCTAGGGCGGATTGTATCTCTAGAATCATACATAAATAAAATTGCATGTAAATACGAGTATAGCCGACTTTTAAAAAAATGAGGATATAATTATTTTCCCAACTTTTACATTGAGATTCTAATTACTTTTACAAATTGAAGATGATGAAGATGATAATGATGGAGATGATACTTGAAGTTTTGTAATAGATACTTTTGATATACCCACATGCCACATATATGCATATCTAACTGTAAGGTAACTTCATTGAAATGTGATAGAAAAAGACCAAATGAAGTGGAACTTACCTAGTCTTCTGCAAAGAGGATCTCATTGAGTTTGACCCATTTTTATGTTTGAAATGCTTTTTTTTCTGTTTTTTTTTTTTTTTTTTACCTTGTGCTCGTATTATATTGAATCTATCTTTAACCAGTTTTTAGTTGTCAGTCATCTTTTGAAGTGTGTTCTTCTTGAAGAAATGACTGCATTCGTAGATTTACTTTGTTGCAACACATATAATGTTGCTTTTGTAGATATTCTGTTAACTATCGGGTCTTTCAAATCATTCAATGGTTAGGTACTCTATAGAAGGTTGGTTGGATTTTTTTTTTTAAGTTTTATTAAACAAGGGACAAAGTTATTTGTGTCTTGATCTATTTCAAAGAATCGTGATTTGATTATTTTTCTTTTTTCTAGATTTCTTTTAATGTGATTGGTTTTTTTTTTTTTTTTTTTTTTTTTTGTAGTTTTAAGTTTTATTGACTTCGCAATCAAATTATCCAATTAACATAAATTCATGCTAGAAGCTAGATAGATTTATTTTTATTTGAAATTTAGAGAAACAAAAGGCTGCCCTATTTTTTTTTCCTCTTCTGTGTCTATTTTAAATTAACAAAAACAAAAAATAATGTAAAACAAAGCATTTAAGTTTCTTGCATAAGGTTGGGCTGTTAAGATATACATACATATATATTCTCAATTCGCATATATTCTTAATAAAATAGATTTAGGTATAAAGTATTCGGTACCTGGGTCTATTTATACTTTTGCCAAGATAATAAATATCGTGACGTGAAATTGATCCGAGGTCAGTAAACTAATCCATGCCGCTGAAGACATACTTCTCCCATCCGAATTTGTATGCGAATTTCACTTTCCTTAGGTCTTAATTTTGTTAAAAAAATATATATGCATTTCTTAAAAATTTAAAATAAAAATTATTATGATGTATTTATTTAGATTTTTAAAGTTATTAAATATTTTGATATTTTACCTTTCTCAATTTTTTGATGTAATTTTGTTGTCTTTTGTTCTTATAAAATAATAATTTGTTTAAAGCAACACGCTCAAAAATTAATAAGAAAAATATTATGCATTATTTCATACAATTTTTAAAAATTAGTAATTAATTTTAGTTTTAAACACTTCATTATTTGTGTTTTTTGCATTTTTTGTGTTTTTATTTTATTGATTCAATATCAAATAATGCTAAAATTTGTTGCCAATTAGTTGCTGCCATCTTGACCAAGCAACAAATTCCCCTCCCCCTAAAACATGTGGCGGTGCATTCTTAACTTCAAGTTAGCACCGCCACAAGTTAAAATTGAAGCTTACCTTTTTGAAAAGGACTCAGCTATATCTTAAGTTTGGTATCACTTATATCACCGTAGAGTATTTTTAAGGTGAAATTGATGTTTGGTATGGTAAAAGGGGAATTGTTGCTTAGCTAATTCTGCAATTTAGCAACAAATTATTTCTTCATTGGATTCTGCTGCATTCTGTTTTAATTCTATAGATAGAACAATAATTAGCCCGAAATTTTGTGGCAATATTATTTTAAGTGAGCTGATACTTTTTTTGACGGAGCTATAAAATATGACCACATTTGCTAAAAATATACAAGCAATAATTTCGTTTATAATTGTTTTTATTAATTGAAGGGCACATCAGAATCACACGATAAGCCAAAGCCGCAACAATTTGTTTTTTTTTTTCATTCTTATATAACCCATCTATCTATTTTTAAACAATTTTTATTGTTTTTTTTGTCCATGACTTCCGCTGCCAAAAAATTAAACCTAAGTGCCTACATATTATGAAATCCAACAAATATGTTTATAGGCTTCTCTAATTTTTAAAAGTACATATTTATAATCGAAGGCAATCGAAGGTTAAAAGTAATTTAAAATAATGCATAGAAATAAAATCGGTTTTCATTTAATTTGCAGGATCAGCTTAATCTGGCTTAATTCAGCAAAAAAGAGGGCCTTATTTCTACTATTGAAGTGCTCTTCTGATTTTAGGAATTTTTTGATTTTTAGTCCTTTCCTTTAACTGGCTCCTACTTTGCCAGACTTCGACAGATTCTTCTCTTCGATTATTTTTTGTGTGGTTAACGGCTTTCAAACGAGTATTTTTTCAACATTTTATTTTTATTTTTTCAATTTATTATAATCCAATTATTAGTTTTTTTTTTGAAAAAAAATATTTTTGTCAAAACGGTGCTAAATAAATTATATTTGTTACGTTTTTTAATTTTTGTTTTTTAATCTAAAACTTTACCTTAAATATTTCAAAAGTTTGAGATCTTTTGCTGAGTAAAAAAAAATCGTTATTTCATGGAAATTCCTAGCTTAAAAAAACAACAACAAAAAACCCTATTTCAAACCCCACTCGATTGTATTAAATAAATAAATTAATTAATTTGGTCGCACGACAGTCCCTAGCCTAAGTTACGTTTAACTCTCAACCATATATCTGTGTATGCGTATTATTTATTGGAGAAATGGAGGAGACTTTCAATTGTATTCCAAATCCGAACTGCTAGGATGAGAGGCACTCTATTCTTGACAAGTGATACTCTTACAGAATTTGCCAATTTTTCGCCATAGGCCCGTGAGAAAAGTAGTTTTGTTTTATGATGGACGAGGCTGTTAATCGAACCCAGATCACCAGCATGACAGTTCTAGGCACTAACTATTATGCTTCGGGCTACTATACTGGATTGTTTAAAAACAAAAATAAAAGTTGCATACATAATTTTGTTTAAAAAAAAAATTAATAAAAAAGAATTTTGCTTTAAAATAAAAATCTACAACTCTGAAGATTTTTATTTCTCTCCAAAAAAAAGGAAAAAAAATTTAACAAAATTCAAAATCTCAACGTTTTTTTTGGAGCTAAATTGCTTCTTTGTTGTTGGCTGAGTCAAAATATTTTGTAAGAAATTTAAACTTTTTCTACAATTCGCCAAATAACATTTTTCACGATAAAGTTATTAACTGTGGTTATTCGAAATAAGCAAAAAAAAAAAAAAAAAAAACTGCAAACCTGCTTCCTGATGGATCGTAATTATTGTTTTGAAATTATAAACAAAAAATCTAATTGATTGATGGAGTCTTGTTAATCGATTATCAATTTAAGTAACGCTTATTTCGTAACTTCTAAAAATGCGTTTGACTCTCCAATCAAAGTCAACTTATGAGATCCCTCTATCAACTCTTGTCTATTGAATAAACATCAAGAATTTTTTTCTATTTTCATGACGCCTCCATTTCTGTCAGCCTATTTAATAGTCAACCCAGCAAGTCTATCTAGAAGAGTTAAAAACGATCTAATAAATAAAGAACATGATCAGCAAATCATTACTTGTGCCGCCAGTTTGACATGCATTTTAAATATTTTTTTTGTTCGTTGCATTGCAACGCATTGTGTTGCATTCAAATGTGTATTTAAATAGTACAGCAGCGTTGCACGGCGCGGCGGCAGCGCAGCGCGGCGTCATAATGCCGAATGGCTTGGCTGTCGCCGTTGTCGACACGACTTCATCTAAAAGCCCAACCCAATTCGAAATAAGAATACCAATATCGAAAAAAAAAATAAAAACAAAAAAAAAATAGTCATTCATGACACCAATCAGGGGTTAGTTTATTATTGGTGGTTGTTGAATTCAGTCAAAAATACCATAAAGACTATGAATTATTTAGGTACCTATACCTACTTACCTACCTTAACTGAAAGTTCGGAGGAGAAAAAATCTAATTTATACTTGCACCCGCATAATTGCCTTGCAGGTTTTCCAATTAACCGTGCGAAAAATTGTTCGTTTTACTCTTCGGAGTCCGCAGGCTAGGCGGTAGGCACCCCGCACACTGCATAATGAGCATTGAGTCTCTAAATTTAATTTTACCAGGGAATTGATATTAACTTGTCATGCCAGCAGGCAGCGCTTTGAGGTCTATACTACACCGTTGAATGTATAATAATTTAATTTTTGTTAGCGTACCTTTGTACTCTCCTCTTGCCATAAAAAAAAGTGTGCACCTCATAAACATTCATTTGCAATTTAAACTTTGTCTTCTAAAATTGCAATGGGTGCATATGAACAGGAACAGATTGGACAGAAAAAGAACTTAGGCGCAATAAAGACTTTTTAAATTTATTTTAATTTTAAAATTGTACTGAAAAATTATCAATTTCGGAAATGATTCCGAACGTCTTGAAATGTGAAATTTCGGCTTAGGGTGGTGGACCACGTTTTATATTTCTCAACTTTAATATCAAATGATCAAAAAAGGAAATAAATAGTTTTAAAATTGTACTAAAAAAATTTCGAAGTTAATTCCGAATTCAGGGTTTTGGACATCGGGTAAATATAATATCGCTTACGTTTCTAGAGAATTAGATTTAAAATTAAACTTAAACTATCAAAATTCGGAATTAATACCAAATATCTTAAATACGTGAAATAGGACTAAAATTGTATCAATTTCTTTCCAGATATTTTGTACTAAAAGTGTACTAAAAACGCAATGAAATTCAAAAACAGTCTCGAATGAGGAACTTATTTAAAAAAAAAAAATGTGCCAACAATCTGTTGATAAAATTCAAAACCCAACCAAGTTTTCTTTTCCCTAAAAATCCACCCCTGGCATGATTTTACCATGTTACTCTTTTTTTTTATTTTTAACCATTCAGTAAAAATGAAAGTGCCTCCAATTTTCTGGCATACATACATAGATAAGTTCCTCCTTTCAAAAGGCTGCTGTTCACTTTTTTTTTTGTCTTCTTATAGGTAAATCTTCAAAAAGAATCCGCTTTAATCGTAGTCAAAGTAACAGCACAATCGCTTATGGGGTCTACTGAACTCCTGATGGCCTTATGAGGAGGCTTGGCTGGGGCGGGTGGGCTATCTATATGGAAGTTTGTTAGCTGAATTTCAAAACCAAACAAAAACACCCACTGATATCATATAGGAAAAAGAGAATGTGTGTTTCATGTCTTGATTTATAGCTTGAATGTCAAGTAAAGTGGTACAAAGCGGTAAAGGCGACGGCGACGACGACGACGACGACGACGACGTGACGGTTACGTTGGCTAAAGGAGTCTATTCTCATAGCCAAAAAAAAAAAAGTCGAAAGATATTTTCGAGAGCCTCCTCTCTATGTTATTGTGTAGATGGTGTTCCATCGAAAACAGGTATATATCATCAAACAATCGCGCAAGTACCTATTTACCGTTATAGTATGTGGAAGATACCGAATACAATATTGATGTTCGCTTCATCAACACTGAATCGTATATCAGTTGAGGGTCTGGTCTGACTTTGGATGTGCAGGCAGCTAACAAAAAAAAAAACATCAACGTGTCCTCAAATGGATGACTGCATTTGGAGTGGCTAAAAAGATAATATAAAGAAAGTCTCCTCTCTCTCTCTCTTTATAAAATCACAAAATCTATCGCCTGAGGTAGGAAAAATTCCTTAAAAAAAAGGAGCGAGCTTAACAAAAATGGATAGTTGATAGCTGATATAGAAAAGCGAAGCATAGAAAAGAAATATATCTATGAAATAAATTTGAACGACTACAAAATCATTGCTAGCGGCACAGCGATAGCGGGTTAAACGAAAGTGACTGACGGACTACATTTTCTTTTATGGCATTCACAATTTTTTTTTCTTCTATTTTATTGCCTCAGTGGATGTGATGTATCTTTTTTGTATGTTCTTTTTTTTTAGCTGGAAATTGATTGAATCCTATTCGGGAATTGTTATTAAATGCTGGAGAAAGTGTAGGAGGTTATACATTTTTTTTTTATATGGACGTTTTTTTTTCAGTGTCGATTTGAAATCAGGAGTAAAATTAACCAGGACTTTCGGAATTCTTTTCAAGTGATACATAAAAAAAGGTTTGTTTTTGATGTTCAAAGCTTGAATTTGGGAAATCTATTGTTGTGCCGAAAAGGTTTTACAATTCTTTTTTGATGAATTGTATAAGCTACAATTTCCTTCTTGACATTTTTTTTTTTGGAAAAAAGTGATAGTTTTCGAGAAACTTATAAACTTGCTTTTACGTTTTTGACAAGAAAATCGAGTCCCTATATAAATTCAAGATAGTTTATAGAAAAAGTTTAAAGAGCTAAGCTAAGCGTTTCCATCAAAGTTTTTTTTGGTTGATATTTTTGAAATTCGTTCTTCGCACCTAGAAGCTAAAAGCCTCAATGAATTAAACAGTATGTGCAATGTCCTAAGATATAGGTTTAAGTTTTTTTTTTTTTTAAACTGCAAAATGTCGAATCAGAAAAGGCAGGAAGGAAGATTTTCCCATTCAAGGAAAGGCGAGTACCTTGAACATCCAAAATGTACTGAATGTGTACAGTTTTAATAAAATTACGTGTTAAGATTTTTTCCAGATTTTTATCATAAAAAGGTTTTAGTTAATTCCGCTCATTTCCACGCCCACTTTTCTTTCTAAGAAACGATTCCACCGATTCCTGGAATTTTATTTTGGATCACGCTCTGTCACTCCTGTCATGCAAAACATTTTAATTTCAGCTGCCTTCAATTTACTCCTTTACTTCTTGTACATATGTAGATAGCGAAATAATACACCACGTGTAAGCGCTGGACAAGCATCTGCCGTGTAGAACTTTCCATTCAGCTTTTTTTCGATCCAGAAGATGGCAGAGTTCTCCCGATTCTTCATCCACCATACACTTACGCTACGCGATGTTTAATGTCGGCATCACAAGACCCTTTCTTATTGATTATAGATTAAAGATATCTAAACTTTTTGAATTGGGCAAATAGATTTTCGGAATAGACTTGTGTGGATCTGAAAATGGGCGGTATAGGTATTCGGTAAATCATTGTGCTAGTTTCACATTGAGTTCTGTCATCTTATCCTAAAGCAGACCGTCAAGCAGTATAATAAAGAGTAATGGACTCAAGACGCTTCCCTGGTGCACATCTAATCTACTTAGCAATTCTTTAGTGATGCCTATGGAACATCTTGCCTTGTTTTAACTTGCAAAATTTTTTTGTTTATTTCTGCATAAATGAACCACCAGAAAGATAAAGATCTTGTTTTCATTGAATACAAGTTCCCCCTGTTTGCGGCTGTTAATTATTTCAATTTTGTTAACTTTATCACGAATTCTTTCACAATATTATTTCTATTTTAAACTTTTATAAAAAAAAGTAATGAAGTATAAAAATAATGGTAGATTTTTATGATTTATTCCATCCATTGTTTGAAACCATAAGCAAGTACAATCGATAGAAATATCATCACCCACACAAAATATCGCAAACACAAGAAAATATCAACCAACCAACAACCACCAACAACTATAAAATTGCATATAATTCTATTTAACTTGTCACGGAACAAAAAAAACCAACCTTTTTTTTTTTCAAAAAAAAAAAAAAGTTTAGTGAATAATTACATGCAAAATGTTAGCAAACAAAAAAAATCTAATCACGTCACATTTCGTTAGCTGTAGCTCTTTATATCTACAAATCAATAAATCAAAACGTTAAATTGCTGTTTCTGGAATATTATATACTTTAAGTAGATATGAACAAATATAGCATGGAAGTATAGAACAGCAAAAAAAAGTGGTTGAAAATATGTATATTGGATTGGATGGTGCTGAATTAGCGTGATGTTTCCATAAATGATTTTGTAAATTTATCATTTAGTTGAATGTGGTATTGTGAAGGTTAAATAAAACTTCCAGTTTAAACAAATAAAGTCAATGGAATTTATACTTAATTTAAGGTAAAAGAGGAAGTTTGTTTTAATTAAGTGGTTTAAATAATAAATACAAAGCTGTCATCTGTTTTGTTTTTTTTCTGGTTCTTGCTCATTTTTAAGAATTGTTGTTTTTTTTATTTGTCATTTTCATCTTCAAAATCAGTTGTTGAAAATGTTTAATTTTTGGTGTATTTTATCCCCTTTATTAAGACTAAATGGAAACATTATGTATTTTTCCGGTTTAATGAAAGATCTTAGATCACATAGTTTTTGAACTACTTACTAACTCTCAGAGATAGGTACCCCGCCTTCTTTTCCGTATATCTCGGTTACCTTACGTTTTGTGCCATACCCACATTTTTACACCTTGCTGTATTTCTGAGGACAAATTTGGTTTTAGAGCACCAAAAACCATACGAAAAATACATTTTTCCGACCATTGTTATATACCAAATATCTGTGTTCAGAAAACTGTGTTGTATTCAATACATATCAATGTAGAATCAGTGTACTCATGTACATTCAGCTCATAGTATAAGCACCGCTTACTGTGAAAAACTGTGTTTTTTTTATCTTAAAAAATCATAAGTTAAATAGGATATTGGTACGATCAAAACTGAAGCCATTTAGAAAAAAAAAATAATAAAAAAAAAGCTCCCACCAAAATTTAGTTTTTTAAATTTTTTGGAATAGAAATTTTAATTTTACAAGACTATTGGAAACATTTTTAACTGTTTTAGAACAATGTTCCATTGTGTTCTGGTGCTTATAACTTCAATTTACGCCTAATTTTGGTAAGACATTAATTTTTGGAAACTGTTTAGGATCATTTCTCAGGGTACCATTTTAAATTTAAAAAAATTGGCTTGGCCAAATTTCAAGATCGTTTCTCCATTTTTAGCGAAATTCTGAAAACAGTTATAAATATTTTTTGATCACAAATCTAGAACTATGTTCTGTTAGGCCATAACTTGGCCTCAATTTAATTTGATTCATGACTTCTGGGACACCCTGTATATAATCCTTTCCTACAAAATAACAGTGAATAACAAATGATAAATTATTATGATTTCTATCTAACGTCTTTTTAAAGTATGTACATATATTTAACATTTGGTGTAGCACACAACAACAGAACCAGAGGTCATTAAAACCATTTAATAAATAATTAAAACAAAGGTCATAATCATAAGAAGCATCAAAAAAGCTTATCTCATAAGATTCCACCATAACAACTTTAGACCATTCACAACGCATGTTCTAATTTATTATTATGCTAAGAACCAACGGCAACAATATGTCATTTCGTTAAGTTCTTTTTTTTTTCTTTCAAAGGTAACATAGTGGCCAAGCCAAAAAAAATAAATAAATTACATAAAAGCTCATTATTCACTTAGCAGATTTTGTTTTGTGTTTTATGTTCTCTCTGTTAGAGACATTCGCATCCATTCATTCCTTCCCAAAAGAAAACTCAGCGAAACAAAGCGACCAATTAACGAGACATGAAACTCGTAATAATATTACAGAATACAAAAACAAAAAAAAAAAAAAAACAATAAATAAAACCAACCTAGCTGGTGTCAATTTTATCACCCTGACAGTGGTTTTTCTCACTCTATGATTTTGTTTTGTTTTCCAACTTAACAAAAAAATTAAAAAAAAAAATGCCAACCTAGAACTGGAATTTCATGAAACAAATGGTTTTTTTTTTTTTTTTTTTTTTTTTGTGTTTCACAACTTAGATCTACCGACCTGTCATTCACTATAGTGGCAATCGTCACTAGTCCAATTTTTCCCATGTTTTCTAGAGGAGCAGTCTTTGTATTATACGAGTTTATGTGGAGCAAGTCATTGACATGGTATTTGACACATGAAGACAGCTAGAAGAAAAGCAGAGGTCTGTTCTCATTGTTTTAAAATGTGTTTTTCACATACATAGATATACATATACATATCATCAAATCTGCATATATATTTCTTTTCAATGTCCATTCTATGCAGAGAGCTATTTCTATTCCATTGATTTATTGGTAAAATAATAATTTTATAATGTTCTTTATTTAAAAAAAAAAGATGTTATGCTTTTCATCGGGGTCATTTAATTTGTGTTGCGTAAAAGATGTAGCAAAATGTAAAATCGTAATATTTTTGTACACCCAGAGAATTGAACTTTTCGAAATGTTATCGCAATCCAAATTTTAAGTATAGGTATTTAAAGGACTAATTCAGGAGTCCTCTTAGTTGTGAGTTGAACCACAGTTGTTTAATCCTCGAAACAAGTGACTTACAACTCTCAATTATTACTGTGTGCGCGTTATTCCATGAATGGACCCGACTTACAATTTTATGCCGAATCGGTGCGGCTGTGGTTAAAAGCACTATTTTCTTGACAAATGATATTCTTTGAAAATAATTCATTTCAGTCAGCAGACCGTAGAAAAATATTTCTGTATTTTTTAATGTACTAGACTGGGAATCGAACCCAGACATCCGGTACAACAGTCCCACACTACTACAGGGTCGTTCATTTCGTGGCTTCAAATTGGTAGCACTGGCATTTGAGACCTGTCAAATTCAGCTGTCATCTAAAGTGTCATTAAATGTGCAAAAAAGTGGTAAAAAATTACATAAAAAGAATCGCAAACTTTCCGAGGCAGCCATTTTCATGATATTGTTTTTCACACTTCATAGCGAAGTCCAAAAAATAAAATTTCCATCAAAAATCTTTATTTTAAGTGTTTGCATGTTGAGGCGCTCTTGGTCATAGAAACATTAAAATTTTTCTAAGTGTAATCATGTTCAACTTCGATATGAGAGGCAAATCTATTTTTTCTTTCGAAATCGTGTTATGCATGTGAATGATAATAAATTTAATAAATAATATTATTTTTGTTTTCTTTTTGACGTTGATACATTTTTGCTAAAAATAAAGTACACTACTAAAACTAATTGGTAACGAGATCATGCATTGAATTTGTTTTACTCGATTTCTGGAAGTGAAATAATATTTTACCAAATCAGAAACTGGATTCAATGCTTTCAAATATTTATGTTTAATTGAGATACAAAAAAAAAAAAAAAACTGAATAAATTATTTAAAATTTACATAATCCATTTTTTGTATGTTATTAATTTTTTCTACGACAAAAACCCGGTCGAACGACTAAATATACCTACCTACTCTTCGTAATGTTACGAAATTGATTTTATGAAGTGTTTTTTTTTCTGTCAGCTGGCCAAGCTACTTATTCCATTCATATTTGTATGTTAAGCCATCTTGTAATTTATTCCGAATAATTATTTATTTCCTAAATAAAAAAAAAACGGATAAAATAATTATGGCAGAAAAACGATGTTAAATGATTATTGGAGATTACCTTTTTTTTGTTTTGTCTAGGTTTGGTTTATTTCACTCCTCAGAAGCTTAGTTAAACTTTATGTTAAGTCGAACATGACATTTTTTTTTTCTTTATCAAACTGAAATGATGTGTTCTACATTCAGGCAATGAATATTCATTCGTTTTTATGAATAGGTTATAACTTAGTGATAATGATATACAAATGCTAATTACGCGAAAAATTTATTTAAATTAAAGGGAGTTTTTTTTAGAGGCATAGGACTTAAAGTTGGCAACACTTTTTGAAGTAATTTGTATTTAGTTTGGATCGGAATTTGAAGCCACACGATCATTTAGCAAACCGTAGATTCGGTGAATGGACCGAAAACAAGATAATCGTTGATTCCGATTTTTTTAAGAGATTTTTTTTTTAGCGGTGAAGCTCAATTTTGTTTGGTGTGCTTTATAGGCTGGTAGAATCGTTGGTCCGTACCTACTTCTACAAAAACGATGCTGGCCAGAACGTTGCAGTCAATTATGACTGCTATAGAGATATGATTGCAGACTTTTTCGTTCCTCAATTGAACAACCATGAAGTGCAGAAGCTGTGGTTTCAATTAGACGGCGCAACATGTCACACACCTCGTTATATAATTTTTTTATTGAAGGAAACCGCATGTATTTACTTTTCGGACTCGTGAATTGGTCTTCAAGATTGTGTGATTTAAAGCCGCTAGACTCCACTTGGAGGACAACATTCGCCGCATTATTGCCGATATATGGCTGCAAATTTTGGAAAAAGTGAATGAAAATTGGACATCCAGATTAAATTAAAAAAATCATTTTTTGAATGAAGTCAATTTCATGTTAAATTTAAAAATTCATCTTTTTCCAAAGTCCTATAACTCTAAAAAACACCCTTTATAAACGCTAATCATCCGAAAAAATTGTTTAAATTATATAGAAAAGTTGCAGGCTACTGTTGTAATGACTTATTTTAAAAAAAATATAAATTTTTTTTAAAGTGATTTTTTTATTTAAAACCTTGAAGATATTTTTAAAACAAGAATATTATTTATTCCCTCAGTTACATGAATAGCTAACTGAGGCGTATAAGTGTTCTTTTTTTAAGATGAGACAACTCGTTACATTTTATTCCCTTTCTACCTGTGTATATGGAAAACATTTAAACAAACCTATGAGAAAAGTTTTTCTTTTAAAAGGTCAGGTTATGTGTACGCAACTGTCTATAAACCGTCTCACATAGAATCGTGCTTAAGTAAAATATTCTCTTTTAAAATAAAACTTTTCAAAACAACGATTAACCTTTTGAGCAGAGATGTATAGAACGCCTAGTGATAGCAAATAACTAAACTCATTTGAATTGTGGCGTTTGTATATGGAAATCATTTGAATGTAAAAGCAAAAAAATCACAGTTCCGTACATGTACGAATGTTTATCAGCAAACAAATCATTTTTTTTGTTGCCATGAAACAAAAAAAAAAAAAATTTAACAAAATATTATAACAAGTTGATACTTAAACTTTTTTAGTGTGCGTAAATTTAAATTCATATTTAGAGGTGTTTGATAGCTTTCAGTAGCTAATTCTAGTTGCAAAACATGTAAAATCCATGTGAAATGTGCCAACAAATTAAATCAATATTAATCAAAAATTATCAGACAATAGATAGATATAGGCGCATTTGGTAAAAATAATAATTAATATGTCAAATAATTTTGGAGGTCAACATTATTTACAGCACTTCATTTTGTTTACAATCAGATATACTATTCGAAAGCTTATTTTATTAATTTATACTTTAAGTTGTTTATTTTTAAAAAGGAAAAAAAAAACGTGCTCGTTTTTTACAGACGAGAGCTTTCATTATTAAAAGATAATAGAAAAAAATGTTTTGTACATAAAGAGACTATAATATATGTGCATATGCATTGTATTGGTAATATAAGGTGTAACTGTTTTGTATCTGTTTTGTTCTACGCAGAAAATAATTTGATGATAATTTTTGTAAGAAAAAAATATTTTTTTTAGGTTTAAAAGCAATTATTTGTTTTTTGTTTAACTTAGAATTAACAAATTTATAAAATTCTAAAATGTTAGCAAATATTTTAATAGTTTGAAGTCGAAAGAAGTGGAAATTTACAATGACTGACGGTCTGTTTGACTAGGCTATTACTTGCAATGTAAATTTTTTTTTCTAAAATTCCCCTTTAAATTTTTCACTGTCTTCGACAAAAATCCCAGTATGTCGAAAATATTTTGTCGATTTGTAGGTTTAGTTTAATTTATCACTAAAAATAGCCATATCCAAAATTGTAAAATAGTTTGGATAAAGTTATTAAAATAAGGAAGATCAGTGAAAAAGTCTCAAAAATAAGTTCATTACAATGTTTTCGGTTGGGTGAGTTTGAAAGTGTTAACTAAATACAAATGTATTAAAAATATACAAAAAATCCACAAACAATTTGGTACGTGGTATACAAACAAATAAATGTAACTTTTTAAAAAGTACGGACACTCCTCTTTTCGAAACTAAAAAATCTTTAATTGGTTAAAAAATTAATAAGTAACACATTGTTGAAGCCTAAAAATATTTTTTTGTCATAACTTTGTTCGAATACTAGTGATTTTCAAATTGTCAAAATTCTAAGAACCGCTTTTGTCTTGATTTCAATGTTGTTATTGTTTTGTAAAAATAATGCTCTCAAGAAATCTTATCAGAATTTTATGTGCTGTTTTTTCGAAAAACCTTAAATTTTTGAACGTGAGTACCGTTATTCTCGAACATAAAATTATCAAAGATATTAAAAGTCGTATTGTACCCAATTTCATCAATATAATTTAGAGCCTTTTTCGAAATGAATTTTTTTGAAAGTTTAAGCATTTTATAAAATTGAGTTGCTTTGCATTAAAATGTTGATGAGTGATGACAATTAGATGAACCGTTTTTGAGAAAACGAAAATCAAAGAATTATTCGGTACCCCCACAAAATAGTCGGAACCATTTTTGAAAAAAAATTTATGGCAGGTACAGCTATTTTTGGCACAAAAACACCCCTTAAGGCTGTAGCTCAACACGCAGTCAGATAGACAGAATAGCGAGACCCACTTTTTCATCAAATTAATGTCAAATTTAATCAAAATCTCGAGTTCGTAGTTGTTCACGAATCCAAAAATTGCCCTAAAGAAATTTAATCCTCTTAATTTTCGTATGCCTTTTAAATTTGTACTTAAATAAAAAAAAAAACGTTGAAAATCTCGCGTATCCGTATACATGGTGTCCAAGTAATTGGGGTCTAAACTGAAAAAGGTGATCGACCTCTCAGAAAAAAGTAGTTGTTCACACCGAATCATAACGGTTTTGGAGTAATGGAAGTTTTTTTTTTAAATTTTGCTCTTCGTGTCCAGATATTTCGAAAATCAATGTTTTGAAAACAGTTCGTGATTTCTTTTAATTTTGTTGTTAAGTGTGTATTTTTAATAATAAGAACTTGCATAGGTACTAATTTTTTTTTCTTAAAAAAAATACCTAGGTACTTAAGAAATCTAATTTATAAAAAATTATTATTTTGAACAAAAAACGGATCTGCGAATGTTATGCTCCGTCATAATACTCAAACAAAATTCTATACAAATTTGGGTTTAAATTTTCATCATAGTCAAAAACTTATGCCGTATGTTATAATGAATTATTTTTTCTAATTTTAAGAAAATTTCAAAAAACACTTAGCACAGTGAAAATTTGTTTTGCCAAATTCCCGTTCCAATTCAAATTTTTGTGCACTGCTTTTTTTCTTGTGTTTAGAATAAATAAACTCGAGAGATTATAAAATTGTCTGAGGAAATATTTTCTCTTTGTTATGGAACCAGTGTCGCATACAAAATCCGAATTTATCATACCTCTAATTTTTTCGATAAATTTTATGAGTTGTTTTTCCCTTCCTACAAAAAGTGAAGTCCCCAGAAGTGTAACACAGTGGGTGTCTCGTTTTGAATGCGCAAAATTAAACACACAAAAAAAAAAGCTAAAACCAACAAAAATTTATAATCGGATAAATTTTCTCGACTGTCTCATGGGCGGTTTCTTTGAAGCAACATTTTTGTTGAATCAACAACATATTTTCCAAAAGTCGATCATAATTTGGAATACAACAAAAATGTGTCATGTGGGAGTAAAATAGACACTTCAAAAATTTTAATAAGGCAATTCAGACCATATGTTTTTTTTTTTGTTTTCGTTTGAAGCATCGAAACATTAAGGTGTGAACACACCGGATATTTTATACGTCTTCTAGATCTTATCTAAATGTGAAATTCTTTTAAATACAAATTTGTGTGTGATTTTAAGTGGTCAACATTTGATAATGGTTATGGTTTCTGTTTTGGTATCTAGTCGCTGAATGTGGGAGAAGCAAAGCCACTTACTGTCAGGGAATTAAATTTGTAACTTTGTTGTTTTGAGATTTAGATTATAAAGTGCAATAGAAACCTACCGCAACGCCACCACCACCAACAATACTCGCCACATCGCATCGAACGTCAGAGGAATATATTTTTTTTTTCTAGTTATTCGTTACTTTTGTGGGCGTTTACAAGCTCGCTATAGCGCTTTGGTTGAAACCAAATACTCGTTACATTTGCTTTAGAGACACAAAAGACAAAATGAAATTACGATAAATTATCCCCGCACAAATTAAAATGAGATACTTTCTTTAGAGGTTGTTGTTTTGTTTTCGTTATGGAAAAACATCATCAGCAAGCTGGAATTTATTTTGGGGGCGGATAAACTTAATTTATTAAAGATTTTCTTTTTTTGTGTGTTTTTGTATTTTAATTGCACGAGACTAGTGTATTTTTTGTGGAGGTGGTCATTTAATATTCGAGGCTAAAGTTATCTGATTGAGTTGTTCAATTAAGAAATAGAGTGAAGTGTGGCCCCTCCTTGTGATGCCACTTGAAACAAATTTAAAAGTTAATGTTATTATTTTTTCTTTATATTTTGTGTCTGCAAAATGAATGAAACTGTTATTTGTTTCAATGTGGTGATTTCATTTTAATAACTTAATACTCTAGTACTCATGCTCATACTCAGTAGCTTTAGAATAATTGTAATTGCTAATTGCATTATTATTTATGATTTTCTTTTGTTCGTTGTCATGCAATTGTTTTATAATGCATTTCCATCAAGTGGGATATCTTAGTTATAGCGCCCACCTGGCTATATCAGTCACTTTGTATTGCTTCCGACTTAACTTATAGTTTCTATAGTGGATTTTTTTTTTAAACTTGATGCTTTGCATATTTCAAGCATTTCCTAACAAATATATCTTTTAGGCAGATTTTCTGCTTTTTCGATTTTAAATACATTTTTTCTATGGACTTAAACGGATTGCGATTTTAATAATATGTATTGCGTATTAAAATTTTCAAAAAAAAAAAAACACTAGGATTAAAAAATAAAACATTTTTTATTAAAATCAATTAAAAGCTGATTAGGGTAAATTTCTTTGAAATGTTGTCCAAATGTACGAATGTTTATTTTTTACAATTTAAAAAAAAAAAAAATAATAATTCTACAATTTTTTTTACTCTATTTTAATAAAAATAAAAATTGTTTTTGTTTGAATTTGAAATTTGAACTAGACCGTTTATGTTTTCGAAATCTTCTAAAAAACGTAAAATTATTCTTAGATCCAAAAACGTTAAATTATTATTTAGTTTTTATTCAAGAAAGTGGAGAAAATCTAACTGTCCAAATAAAAATTAGCAATAGAAAATTTCAGTATTGAAAGTTATACCGTTAATTAACCGTTAAAAGAAACATGTCTTTGTTTGAGACCAAACATTTGCAATTGTAAGGTTACAATTCTAATTAGTTGGATTTTTAAAACTACAAGTTTCTCGTACTATTGATGTGTACTTTAACTGAAATTCTTCTTAAAATAATACGAAAATCTTATTAATTATCAAGAAATTTTTTTCATCTAATGAATTCGATTTCTTTTCAAAATTATTTGAAAAAATTATTTATATTTATTTTTTTTACTAAATTGGCTCAATATGAGAATCTTATTGTTTTCTTATTTTTTTTATGTAAAGATTGAATTTAAATAATAAAAATTTTAATGATAAAAAATCGTATATGTACAATTGTACATAGTTACTGGAGTTACAAGCTACCTTTTGATGACAAACAAAATTTTATTAATGGTGCTTCCCATTGAACAATTTTGTTTGACTCTTTAAATAACATTTTTAAAATAAAATATCAAGCTCATTTTCTAATATTTAACATCAATATATAAATATAACTAAAATATTTCTTTTTTTTCTTTCAGGTAAGCAAATATCCAAATTTAAGTTTTGTAAGTAAGAAAAGATTGTCTGTAAGAAGACGCAAATTCCAGTACATATTGTCAATCTCCACTCCTCCAGTCATCAAAATGATATCATATCTAAGTTGAGTATAATTTATATTACTTTAAGTCTATGTGCGCTGCCATCAATTAAAAGTTTTCCTTTTCTCAAGTCATCTTCAAATTCCATAAAAATATCTATTAATGATACAACCCACAAGGACGCCATAATCGCTGACGAGACAAAAACTATGTATAAAGTAATAAAAACAGGCGACATATTCCCAACACAAATATTGTTTGATTTTGAAGTTGTGGTAAAACCATTTAACCAAAGAAAAAAGAAGCAAAAAATATCAAATTCCATTGTCATTATGACACACTTTGATTATCACAGCAAATGACCAAACAAATAATAATTCTTAAAAGGAAAAAAATAAAAACAGTCGTCAGCAAAGCAGCCTAGACTTCGCCATCCGAAGAAATAATAACATGCCTCTGGCATCCCCTTTCCGCAGTGTTTGTTTGTTTTGATTTGCAACAGAAAAAAGTATCTTAAACTGAATAATGGTTCTTCGACTACGACACAGCTTGAGATCAAATAAAATTTGTCCTTGACAGGATATTTACGAAATATATAATATATGGGTGTGGTGTTAACACGCCACACCAATAAGTCAGTTTTTTCGCCTATTTTGAGAAATTCCAATGCTAAGCAGATTCAAGGATAGTTGATTGCAGAAATCGTGTGTTTTGAATTTTAACATTACAAATCGCGCTCTGTGATTTTATTAAGCATGTTTTTGTGTATTTTTTGAAAAATCTACCATCTAAAAGAATTCGAAAAAAAAAAGAAATATTTCATTGAATTTGTAGACACTTTTGTTTGTTGTGTGATGTTTATTGCCATTTTAAAATTTATTTTATTGTTCACGGAAATGCCTGCCTGCGTTTTTAGGTTGTCTTTACATAGGTCGCTAAAATGGGTTCGGTTAAAGTTAATTTAAATACATAAATCGTCAATTGTGACAATTTTACTATACTCGTATACCTAGAGCGCAGCAATTTAAGAGCATTTATTTGCTGTCAGAATTGCCATTGTTGCTGGCACGTTTGTGGCATATGGTCAAAGTGATTAATTATACTACTGAACATAAATGTTCGTTTTTGAATGGTTATTTTGCTTGTGTAAAATAATTATTGTCACGTAAGTTTCAAAGTTAGATAATTTCTTGTTGTAAATTCTTTTACCATATTCAGGGAAAGTTTTTTGGTTTTTTTTTTTCAAATGAGTAAAACCATATTCAAAGAACATTTAAAAATGATTGAGTACTTTTGAACTAATATGGAATGACAACAAGCATTTATCACATCCATTTTAATAAAATTTGAAATGTTTAAAATTTTTAGTTATTTACTATTTCTAATGTATCGTTGGAAATAATGGAAATTAAACAGAAATATGAAATCATTACGGGAGTTGAAGAAAATTTCGTAACGGACTGTCTTTGAGAAAAAGAATAGATGCAGTTCGGTATATTTATTTTTCCTTGAGTTTAATTCTTCGGAAAAATATTTTTCCTTCAAAAGCGGAAAAGAGAAATCTGAATGTTCGAAAAATCTGTTTCGTAGCATTTGACATATATGTAAATACGGTTCTATATAGGAGTTACCATTTATAACGGTTTATTTTTTGAATTTAACGGTTTATATTTTGAATTAATTAAAAAATGCCACTAATAAATTTCAAATGTCCAGTTCAATTTAGTAAAAAATGCTTATGATATATTTCTGGCAGTTTTTATAAGAATATTCTTTCGTTGCATTATATTAAAATTTGTAGTCTTTACATTTTTACTTGCCATTATTTGGCCTAAATATGTGGGTGGATTTCCTTGAAACTTTGGTGTGGTTTTTTGAAACGTGTCTCAATACGTTTTTTTTTTTTTTTTGATTTTTTGAGGATCAAAAATAACGGTACTTGCCATACTTTTTTGTTAACCTTTTTCAAAAATCCAACGATTTAAAAAAAATACAATTTAACGTTACCATAGAATCACTGTCACTGAATGTACTGTCTTCAAAAGCTTGGGGAAAAGTTAACGTTAAGTTAAATGTCAAAAAACCCATTTTTAAAAATTTCAAATTTCTCGAATTTGATGAATTAACTCGGGGTTAATTAGAAATAGTCCGCAGCGTAAAAGTTAGTTCGTAGGATTGTATGCCAGAGGCCGGATTCAAATCACAGCATCGTTCACCTACAAATAACGAAGAGTTCCAGGACACTGTCTAATGTAGAAGCACTCTATAACACTGTGTGTTATTTCTAAGGATTCCTGCAGAAGCTGCATACGCGAGGAAGATTAGGAAACAACTCGTCGCCAAATACGTAGACTCTACTTGGGAGAATACTATTAAAACAATCCGGGCGATCTTGTTAACATCATCTTCAACAATCTGTCATGCTTCATAAAAAGTTCCAAATGGTTCAATGAAACCAAAGGTCTCACCTTTTTTGTCTCACTTTTTTTTTTTGTCTCACCCTTTTCTGTCTCACCTTTTTTGTCACACTTTTTTTTAATACTTGGTAGGTAAATTTATTTTTAAAATGCTTTAACATTATGCCCAGACATGAATGCAACAACTTATTTAAAGCTTTTTACACGTACATATATCAAATTTCCAACATCTGAAACAATATTCTCACTACCTCATGCAACAATGGACTATCTGTTTACGTCCAAATTGAATTTGCTTGCATACAATAAAAAGGAACTTAATCGTCCAGTTTTTTTTTTTCTACTTCAACGCCCGTCAGCATTGTCGGCATCGTCGTTCGTTGCGCTGCTGTCAGAGTCGGTCTCTGCGATCTTTAATCCATATGATAGTCGGAACAAATCCATCCAAAAAAAAAATAAGTTTGAAATTATTTCAGTCACGTCAGTATCTAAACTCTAAAGCTATTTTAAAGTACGTCTACCTACCTACAAAAAAAAAATCTACCAAACTTCAGTAAGGTATATACCCAATGTTACATCTGACAGAAATATACAAAAAAGAGGAGGCGAACAAGTGACTTGTGTATTTTCGCTATCCGCCCGCCTGTCAACATTTTTTTTTTTTTCGACTTAAGAGACATCTAGTCGTTGGAAATCTACAATAATTTTTTCCGGTTGAGCTAAGCTATGTACTCGTATACAGCAAAACACCAACAACTATACTGGAGAATATATCTTTTTGGATACAATAAACACTTCAAGTAGTAACTAAACTACGGAGCTAAAATCGAGCAGAGATAAATGTAGTGTTGTTTTATTTTTATTATTCTATGGTCGTATACAAAATATATGTTTTTTTTTTCTTTTCTATTTAATATAATACCACTGTGTCGAGTTGTCGGCGGCGGTGAATGGCGGAGTGGAATTCTGTTAGTTCATGGAAAATTCAAAGACGGAAATTAACATGCAACTTGTACCTAGCTGAACGGGCCAAAAGTTTAACCCCCGAACTAGAATGAAAAAAAAAGGCTTCGAACTTATAGTTTGTCGTAACTTGAACAAACCGCCAGCAATTGTTGCTGCCACCGAAACGCCACTTAACAGACACATGAATGTTTAACCAATAGTTAGGTAGTTGTTTGGTTCAAAGCTTGTCTACTCCATTCAATGCAAATAAAGTTTTTGTAATATTTATTTGGAAGAAAAAAAAAATGTTTTTTTCTAGCGACGTAAGTTTTATTTTTCTATACTTTAGTGCTAAATTAACAGCATACCTGGTGAAATTGAAAGTTTTTTTTTTTTTTTTTGAAATTCTGCAAAGGAAAAAAATATTTAAAGAATTTCATATTTTGTCAGATAAGATAAAATATTTTTCCAATATCTTTATATAAAATACTTTTTCACCTAAATATTTACCGAGATAATCGACAAAAACCAGGAAACCAGTGACCACCGAAATTGTCCTGACACGGAACAACAGCGCGTAGGAATACGGCAATCGGGCGCATAATGGAATTGGCTTTAAATTTTGGACTTAGACTAGTTCTGCATTAAAGCGACGACTTTATGATTGGAAAAAAAGATCGACAAAACATAATTTGTCAAAGCTAATTAATAATAAACGAACGTCAAATTATCCACCTAAAAAGTATTCGATCGGTGAATATTGCTTTGCTGACTTGACTTGGCACTCATATCTATTTCTTTTGAAAAATTATTTTATTTGTAAAGGATGGGCGGTTAATTATGCATCTTAGTGTAAATCGAAGTTACAAATAATTCATAGACCAAAAAGAGGTGGAAAACCGTTCCGATTTAGATAAGAATATCTTTTGGCGGACAAAATAGAATGCCACATTTTGTGGGCGTGTATCTGTTGTATACTCATATTTCCCGTTTGTCTGTGAAAAGTGAAACTTTTCCAAGCAAACTAAAAAGATTTGCCTGCACTTGCTTGGTGCATTTTTACTATCGAGCAGCATTATTAAACTGCTCAAATTGGTTGTATCGTTCAATTCTTATGTTAATTTGCAACATTTTATGGCAGTTTCTTTATGAAAATTATTCTTTTTTTTTCAATGACTGAATGAATTGACTCCTTTTATGAAAAAAAAACTGCGACATTTTAGCTCTATGAATGTTTTAGCATAAAACTCAACTATTTTTCCTTTCCAGGCAGTTTTTGTACCTACCTCTTTTGATTGAAGAAAAATTTTTTGCGTGACCTATTTGTGTGACATGACAATAGGGAACATTTTGTCTTAACAAAGATGTTGAAACTGCTACGGCATCATCATCATCAAAAAATACAAAAAAAAAAAATGTGGAAAGAAAAATTGAATAGGGCACCTATTCTGTTCTCGTTTCTTATACATATAAGAAATTGAAAGAAAAAATGTTGTTCTTTATTCTGAAACTGAAAACACAGCAACTGCTAGTTTTTTTTTTTGTTTTAAAGTAACAAAGATTTTGACGTTTACTATTCGAGGATTCTTTTAAAAATCCACACACAAAAATGTTAACCCATTGTTCTGTTTCTGGGAGAGTTCTGTTTTTATTTTCCATTGAAAAATAGAACGAAAATGCTTAAAATAAAAACACAAAAAAAAACTTTGAAAGCTTTTAAAGCCTTAGGGCAATTTTAAGAATGGTTTACGTTTGTATACAGAAATGGGTTCCTTTTGTATATATGCATTTCCAAATTTAGTAAAAGTTTGGACTTTTAATGTTTACCATGAAATAGGACTAGAGGCTAATTGTGCGAATGGTGAAAAACAGAATGTAGATACGGTACCTATATGCACACCTCGTAAAATGCTTTTAAAAATATAAACTTGGCTATTTAGGAAAGAAGTTAAAACGGGATGTTATGTTATGTACCTAATGATTATGTATTTCAATTTAGTCAAATCAAACATGTTTTCAACCAAAGTTGAAATAACTTGATATGTGAGGCCTTGAGTGTAAAAGTGGTATAAAACCGTGAAAGTCGTCTTTGAATATTGTGTGTTGTTTTGACAATTTTGATTTTTTTTTAATTTAGTCTTAATAATATTGTATATTTTGCAGTACCTAAATAATTTTTATTTTTAAATTTGTCTTACCTATGTAGTTACTTTGGTCCTCATTACCTAATAATGTTCGTGAGTTTCCCCTTGCGGAACATAGGGCCGCTACTACTAATACGCACCATCGTGTATAGTTCTGGCAATGTATTTCAGCTCTTCAACTATTCCCACGTAGTGCTGTTTCATCTTCGACCATTCTTCGCCAAGTGCTTCTAGGTCGGCGTAGTCGTCTGCCTGTCTGAGTGAAAGTGTTTCATTGCATAGTTTGACTCGCAATGCACTCGTTACCTTTTCGAAGCGTTCAATGTTTTCCTGACTTGAAGTTCATCAGCCAGAAAATCCTAAAGATGTTTCGCAGACATCTATTTACTAAAGCTTGCAGCTTTCATGCGACAGCAGGAGTGCTGCACCCACAAAGAAGCACAGATTCTTTAAGCTTACACGGTTGTTTCTCCATATTTTAGACAGTATCTAGAACACAGTCTTTCCTTTCCCGATTCGACTGTTGATGTGCAGTTCAGTTCCGCCAACAGTACAGACAATACTTCGAAGATATTGAAAATTTTCTACCAGTTGTTTAAAAACATTTACTTGAAGTTCCAAGGTTCATTCTTTTTGTTTTTTCCGAATTGATTTTTGGTTTAACGATTTTAGCTTATATCTCCACATTTGATGTCATTTGATGAAGATCAATGATTCTTTGAGAGAGTAAGCATACTTCGTCCGCGCATCAAGGTGTTGAAGATATGATTGCAGAATCCACTGAAATCCTCCCTGGTACATGCAAAACATCACTAATTACCAACAGGAACAGTATTGGTGACAGTATACAACCTTGTCTAACCCCACTTTGGATTTCAAAACTCCTCTGATAATCTTCATTTATGCATTTGCTACATTTGGATTCATATCATCAAAAACAGTGAAGTTTGTTTATTAATAATTGGGATACATTTTAATACTCAAGGTGATGATACCTTCTCTTGAAAAAATACCATTCCCATTAAACTAATTCTGTTTAAAACCAAAAGGGAATTCCCCTAATCACGTCTAGTTCATATCAATCTTAGTCATTTTAACGAAATGACCAAACAACAAAAAATAAATGAATCATCTAAAAGAAAGAGAACAAAAGTAGATTCTAGTGAATAAATAAAATTTAAACCAGAAAAAAATGCAAATATTGAAAGCATCTTTGATTAATCTATAAACTTTGAATTTAGAATTATCTTTGGTATATGTAGGTACACTTCAAAATGCAAAGATATTCAATTTTTTTTTTTTTAATTCTTGGCTCTTGCTATTTTTTGAAGATTGCTATAGTGATATCTTTGAAAAAAAAGAACATTAGTCTTAAGAATGGTTTCATTTCAATACGACCATTTTTCACAAAGATACAGATCTTCAAAAAACCCTGAAAAAAAACTCCAAAAGAAAATCGTCCACTTAATTTTTTTTTCTAGTTTATTTCGCTTCTAAATTTAATTTATATCTCATCGATGTTCGTATCCAAATGCTGCTAAAATGTGAAGATCCTATAAAATGTATTTTAAACTGAACTAATTCGATTTTGATATACCCACGAATATTTGTTTTTCTTAACCAGTTAATAAATTAATTTATATGTCCATTAACAAAACTATCATATTTCATTACCTAAATAAAAACAAAACAATGTAATAATCAAATAATATATCCGACATATCATTAATAACATCAACAAACAAAAAATAAACAAATACAATAATAATGATAATAGGAAAAGGAATAATTAAATAATAATATAACAACATTTACCTACTACTACTTTCAAATCAAATCTCTCTTTCTAATTTTCAAATGCAATAATAAAAAAAAATTAATCGCTACATTAGTAAAACGACAATTAAAAAAAAAAAAAACAAGAAAATAAAACGCACATAATAATAATACAAACAACTTTTCTTTGCTTTTTAAAACCTGGCCTTTTTCTACACCTGCTGTGATGCTTTTCCTCGTCATTAAGTTCGCAAGCCTTAAATAAATTAATACGAAAAAAAACAGTTAATTTGTAAATTCATTGACAAATTTATATTAAAAAAGAAAAGACAAAACAACACTCAACTCTCAACAATTAACGTCTCGAACCCCTGTCAATAATAAAATCTATTGAAAAGAAATTCCAAATAAAAAAAAACTCACTTCAACTTCACATAAAATATACCTATTAAAAAAAAATTATCATCAGAAACTTGATTTGAAAATAAAGATATACACAAATATACGCCTGCAGTAGGAATATAAGTTGTCATATCTCCTCCCTCACTGCGTGTGTTGTCATTGTCGTCGTCATGATTTTTAATTCTTCCTTCGAGCTCTCGCAACTCCGTATCCACATAGGCCTGTCAACACTGGAACTCACCTGTATGTTGCATACGATTGCCAGAACTAACCAGCAACAAAAAAAAAAAAAACACACCTTTCTACGTGATTTGAAATATTCGAACAGCAACAGAAGAAAAAAAAATAAAAATTGAATAATAAATAACTTAAAAACTACCTACTAACTTAACAACAACAGAGAGACAAAAACCCGAGAAATACCTGCCTCCGTGTTGGGATTGGGCTTGGGCAGCAGCACCAGCACCAGCACCAGCAACAATTCATCGCTCGCTCACTGTCTTAAGTCAAACCTGGTATTCAGTTTGAAAGAAGTCGTGAAATTAATCGTAAGCTTCGCTTTAATAATAATATGAAAAAAAAAAATTATATATAATCGCCTCTGACTGACCGTGCCTTGTCCCCGTTCGATATATTCTCGAATTGTTGATCTGTGTAATTTACAACATTTGTGTTGTATTGTCGAGAAAACGGCATCACGATAATAGTTGTGCCACTACCGCCTGTCGAATCGAATTGAATTGAATTAAAATGCATCAACCAGCAGTTAAATTCAATTAGATACAAAAAAATATCTCATAGATGCAAATGTATCTCAAAGATACAAAAGTATCTTAATCTCAGTTTTAACGAATTTATACGAAAATATATAGAATTAATTTTTAACGATACACGTAAAAAGATAAATTAAGTGTCAAAAGAAAAGTATCTAGATACATTTTATTTAAGTGAAAGAGATCAAAATCACATCCCTCCCCCTCCTTGGCTCCTTTTGTTTTAAATGTAATTAAATTGAAGTCGGAATCGCTCAAAAAGATACCCGCGCCAATCTACTCGCACAACAATAATTTCCACAAGTTCAACAAGAAAGTTTTGTTGTCGCACGTCAAAATCAACATAATATCTCTTAATCGAAAAAGATATTATGTACAAATGAAAGTTTTCATTTCGTCGTCTTCGGTCCAAACAAAATAATAAAAAAAAAAACAACACCTTGTGCAGTGCTGCGTTATTGGTGATTGCAACGTGCTGCTTCTTATGGTATGCTGATGCTGATGAAGGCGATGTCAGCACAAACAGCAGCGGTGGCGGTGGTATTGTTTTTAGTTGCAGCAACCTTAAGAAGAAAACAAACCTGATTATCATCTCCAAGAGATACTACATCCCAAATAGTGATGGTGGTGCAGCAGCAAGCAGCATTCATTCGACAAAAAGAAAAGTTATTTAGTTAAAACAAAAAAAGTAAAAAGTAATTTTCTTCGTGTTTTTTTTTATGATTCTACGGCATTTCGCCTTCGCTTTTTTTTTTTTGTTCGTTGATCTGAAATTATCTGCATGGTAAGATGCAATAAGTTGATGCACTATCTATATAGATACACCGTCATCATCATCACATCTTCTATGTAAATATGCGGCAAAAAAATCACCCAAGCGAAAGAAAGTTGTTTCAAATTAGCCCTGAAGCATCGGTAAAATAATTGTGTTTGTTGTTGCATTTGAAAGTGAAATAACAACAACAACAACAAAATTGCAGTGTTTATCCTTAAATTGTTTAAAAGAAAAGAAAAATGGTTTGATATGTGAATTGTATAGAAAAAAAAGAAGAAAAATTATGTGAATTTCTAAGTGTGTTTAAATTCCCAAAAGATACAAAAATTTATGTGCATCACGTCTATCTATAAGTTCGATAAAAATAAAAATCTAAAGATATATATTCAAAATGTTTGCACCACGAAATTCATCACCTGTTCCATTGTATAGCAACGAGGATGTAGCAGCATATCAGGTACCACCTACATTCCTACATATATCTGAGTGATGATGAACTAAAAAATGTATCTAACGGATATTGATCATCACACATATGTAGTTTATTTAATAGAATGTACTTTTTTTTGGATTTTCTAGACTATAGCTTGAAGAGAGAAAAGTTGATTTAAGCTTGTTTTATTTTTTTTTTTTGTATTTGAATTCGTATTGATTCAAGATGGTGACGATATGCAAATATAAATATGACATCATGTTTGTTTGTTTTTAAGTTTTTTTTTTTTTGCTTTTGCTTTTCATTTTAATTTTATTTGAAATGAAGTGGATAGAATTTTGTGATAGTTAGGGTTGCCACTGAGAAATTGCGAATGAATAATCAAAAAAGATTAGTTTTGAGTTGAGTTATTTGTTAATTACTTATAATGTTAGAACGTTAATTGTGCTATGGACTGATGTTTGACGTTTGCAATTACCTACACGTATTTGAAACAAAAATATCTTCCAAATCTAGACTCCATGTTGTTTTTCAAAACATTTAATTGTTTAGTGCAAATAAATGATTCAATCGAGTAAGAAATTGAAGAAAAAGAATTTGCTGTGGGTAGTAAGGATTTAAAACATTAATTTGAATTTATCAATAAATTTTACAAAATCGATTAAAAAAATAGGTATTTCCTTAAATTTTTTTTTTTGAAAAAGTTCTTTCTGTAAATTTGGAAATTTTCTAAAAATACTTTAAACAAATTTGAAAAACAATATTATAATTTTTTTAAGTTCACAATTTGAAAAACAAATTTTTAACTACTTGAGTTATACAAATTTCAGAAACAAAATTTTTAATGTTCAAGATAACGTTTTTAAAAATAATGATAATTTCTTCGAAATGGCTGGATACACACTTTGAATATTTAGTTTTTAATATTTTTTATAAAACAATTTTGAAAAATTTGATCTAAAAATTCGATATAAAATCTTTATAGAGAATCATCAAGAAAAGTGAAGGCTTTTTGAAGTCTTGTATCATTGCCCACCCAACTTTTTATCGGTGTCTTTTTTTTTTTTTGGGAAAGATGAGAACTGACGATTTGAATCTGAAATCTGCTTAGTAATTACATTGATTTAATTTTAGCTTTTAAAAACACTTTTCAAATTATTTATTTATTGGTAAGATCACCCAGAATTTGGTAAATCTCGTCTCTGTCTTGTATCGTTTCTTGGAACAAACGTCATTTTAAAACGCGTTTAATGTTTGAAAGCGTTTTTTTTCCAATATTAAAAGGGTATTCTACCCTTAAAATGTTTTAACACAGTAAGAACGTTTAAAGAGGACTTAAAAGAAGATATCGATGCACGACGTGTTGTTGTCAAATGTAGCAACGCGTTGTTATTGTTCTTTCTTCTTCGTCACTAATATTTCGTATCGGTTTTGTATTGGTTTGGAGAAGTCTTAGTTATAATAATAATCGTATCGTTTAATATAACAGTTTTGATAGAAAATTCTTGCAACTTAATAGAACAACAATAATTTTTTTTTTTATAAAATTAGTAAAAGTTAAAAGGAAACGCTAAATCATTACAAAAATAAGCGAATTAATTTTTTTGTCTACTCGAACCACTCTTAAAGCAAAATGAGCTTCGTTTTATTTTCTTTCTTCTGCTATTCGATTTATGTTTTTTCTTCTTTTAATTTGGTCCACGTGTTTTTGTTTTTTTTTTTACGATTTTTATATATTTTGATTTCTAAAGTTCATTTGCTATTTATATTTGAGATTCTTTACTTTACGCCATCTGTTTGTATATTAATTTAATATCGATCGTAATTTGTATATGCGTTCTATTCAATTTTGAAACAATAATTTTCCTTCGAAAATACAAGAGGAAATGCAAAGTAGGAATACAGCTGTTTTTTTTTTTTTTTGAAGGGATAAGTTAATTTGCTTTTACAGGCTGTTTATTAAATAAATACTGTGCGAATTTGTTGTGATTCATCGTACTTAGAGTTGAAGGCAAAAGTTTATTTCATTGTTGAAACGTTCATAAGTCACTCAAATTGCGATTAGTGAGCGATTCGTCGAAAAATTTCAATTTTAATAAACACACCAAAATAAGCTAATAAGGGATAGCGAAAGACTATTGATTAAAAAAATTTAGTATTTATGCTCTGTTTCTACATTTCCTATGCAAAACGGAGCTTACACAAAATATTTATCTGAAAGCTCAATTCAAAAATCGAACTAATTCAATGAAGAAAAGTTTTTTTGAATTTAAGTATGATTTTCGTGTTATTTTAATAAGAATACAATTTAAAATATACATCAACAATAGAAATATTGTTTCAAAAAGTTTACCTATTAAAATTCAATCCTTCAAGTCCTAATTAAAAGTTCAGACACAAGCAGAAAAGTATTTCTTTTTTTCTGTGGTTGAACGTAATAAACTTTTAAATTCCATTTTAAAGTTTTCAAAAATATAATAATATAATAAAATAATTATGTCGACCCTTAACCAAATTAAGTCTCTTTTATCCGACTTAAAATAATCGATATTATTTCAAATGCCGTCCTGGTCATTTTAAAAGTGATTTTTTTTCTCGTTTTTATTTTTTAAGCATACAAATAAAAAATTAAAAAAGTTCACATATTTTAACATTCCAATCTTGAAGATAATGTTTTTTTTTTAATTTTCAGAATTAGACCCTCAAACTATTTTAATTGAATGCTATCAGTGACGTGAATCTTTTGTTAAAATCATTTGATTAAAACCAACTTAAAATGTATAACAACATTTATTTTTTGTTCTCAACACTTAAAAGTCAAGTGGCAACATTGATTTAAGTAAACGCACGATTCAATTACCTACTCGTGTGTCGTCTTGTATATAACATGAACTCTCAATGAAAAATAAAAAGATGTGTGAAATACAAATAACAACAACAGCAAAAAAAAAAAATGAAAATGTTTATGAACGTGAATTTTTATTTTATTTTATTTCTTTTTTTTTTTGTTAGATTCTAGACTCCAAATTGAGTGTTATAATCATGTTGATGGTATCCGACAGCTTAGTGTTTGAAAGTTGAAGGATTATTTTAATTAGATTTGAATTGGCGCTGTCTATTGTGTTGTGGAGGAGATAGATGATACGCCCACATTAAGTTTAAAGCCTTTTCAGACTGAATTAATAATAAAATAGATATGGCACTATATCATCAATCCAATTGTGTAAGTTGGACAAGAGAGAGATTTTTAGAAGCTAACAAAAAAAAAGAAGAAAAAAAATCGGATTTCTTTGTTATTCAAAAGCTAATAATAAAAATGAAGACAATGGACGAGAAAAGTTTTTTATAATATGATTTATATGAAAGAAATCTAAATTTTACTGCGGTTGTTATGGTTTAATGGAGCAATAAAAGTATGTAATTGCTCGTATTAAAATAACAATGAAAAAATATTTTCGCACGTTTTTTATCGTTTTTAATAATCTTGAGTAGATTATAGGTAAAATAACAATTTATACAAAAACATAGTTTCTTTAGAAATTTTATCAGTTGGTGGAAGCACACAAAAGTTGTTGTTGTTTCATTCAAAACCTTAAATAATTTTTTTAAGTTATTTCTCATCATTTTATTTTAATAAATAAATTAAAATCTACATCAACGTTTCCAAAAGGTCAATCCGGCGAACACCTCTGATGGAAAGTTAGGGTGAAGTGAGAGAACCATGAGCACAAAACTAGCAATTATTTTCTATATTTCTATGACATCATTAATCTTTACATTTCGATTCTGAGTAAAATTTTGTTTATGAAATGTGAATTGATTTGCAAATCGACCATGTGTCAACCAACATGTCCGTTAAAAATTAATTTCAGAGATCCTGAGAATAATTTGTCAAAATGTCTTTTGTTTTCCCCAACGAATTGATTTCTTTGCCCAAAAAAATTCGTTAGCTGTTATTTCGAAAATAAATTAATGTTCTTGATGGACCTTTATCAAAACAATTGGGAGTCTGTGTGGAACATTAATTCTGAACAGTTCCATTAATTTTACCCTGATAGTTTATTGACTTGTTACGTCTCAAAAATTATAAATAATATAACTCTAAAGCTTTTGAATTGACCTTCACCTTTTAAACAAGCCAACACACAAAAAAAAAATACAAATAAATACAAAATTGAATTCGCAACACAAAACACAAAAAAACTAAAGGTCCCCTCTGTTTAATAAACATTAGGTTACCAGGTAGATAAACATTTGATATGAAATGTAAGGTTTTATAAACAAAAAATTGGAATGTATACGAGTAGGTATAACAAAACATAACAATCCGCAAAGATTGATCACAACACTTAAAATGATATCATTTTATGGATTTAGATGATTTCATAAGTTAAAATTCGTCTCTCTTTAAAAATTTGACATTGAATAAAAAATAATTGCAAATATATGTACATTTATTTGTGGAATTTTGTAAATTGTTTTATAAAAATTCCACGAAGTATAATTTTGCGAATTTAATTCAATTCCAATATATAGTGATTTATTTATTTATTTTATATACATACGTAATATATTAGTTAAATGCTTTATGTAGGTATAACTAAGAACAAAGCTATGACCTCTCTTTAAATAGAATTTAATGATGAATAATAATTGTCGATTGTTATTTTTTGTTCAATTTAAAATAATAGTTAATTTAATTTCATACCACTTTTCTATTGCACAATCAAAAGTAAATAGACAGCTCATAGGCAAACCTGTTAAAAAAAGATATAGATGTTGAAACTAATTAAAAGTTCATATTGATTCATACATACATACATATATGTATGTACGTCAATTATTATTTTTAACCATATAGTAAATAATTTTTTTTTTTTTGATAAAGCTCTAAAAAAAACTAACGAAGTAAATTTATTAATATGTTGAGTTATTTAACTCAATTTAATTATGAAATTCTTCACTAGTTAAATTTTTTTTCAAATTATTTCATTTCATAGCATAATTTACAAAGTTTCGGTTTTTCATTTATTACATGACATACGCCGCGCCGTCTGCCAGTTGGCGATCAATGTTTTATCTAATGTACTCGTACTCATAACATAATGTGAAGTATTAATGTGTTTTCAATTTATTTTAAATGTTCTTTTTTTATACATCCCAATGAACTACTCTTTCCGAAGGTACTTCTTCTCAAACGGTATTTTTTATGTCATCTATGAACAAAGCAAACAACAAAGGACTTAAGCTGCAGCCTTGTCTTACTCCTATTCGAAATAGTTCTGAAAATTACGGAATTTTCTGAATCAAACAATTGTTTTAAAACCTTCCCAATTTTTCACGAGACTCCTTTACAGCTTCCAAATTAATGCTAAAGGTGTCAAATGGCGCCTTTTAAATCAACAAAGTTGTTCTTGTTAGATACAAACATTTCAGGTAAGCTTGTGAGTAAATAAATTTGGTCTGCTGCCGAATAATTTTCCGAAAACCATTTGTAAAATCGTTTCATTGAAGAACTCAACAACGTACGGCTCTGTTATTAAGAATTCTGTTGTCGCCTTTTTTTGAAAACGGGACAGATTACATCCTCTCTGAAACAATATGGTATACAGGCGCTATCATATACTTGGTTGGTCAAACTTTCTATATAAAAATAATTTGTTTTTCCTAAAAAAAGAAAAATATCCTTCGGAAAGTCCAATAATTCAGATTAAAAACCAAAAACGTGAGAAAATCTTTTTTGTGAATTTTTTGAAAACTGGTTTGATATTTATATCACTTACAGACTTACTCAAAAAAATATTTGTTTTTGAAATTTAGAATTTCGTAATCGGATATTAGTTTTGAAAATTCAATTTTTTTTCTTTTTGAAAATTTCAATACCCAATATAAAATGCCTTAAGAATTTTCTTTATATTTTTATTTTTAATGATTGATTTTTAAAATTTAAAAAAAAGCAAGCACTTTTATCACTAGTAATAACAAATATCCACTATCCAAATGTAAATCAAAATTATATTGCTGTTCAATGTCAAATTTAAGTGATACCTATAATGTTACAAGCAACATAATCACAAATAGAATCATGCGAAACCAAATTATGATATCATTGCCAGTGTAGGTGTACGATTAATTTTCTCTCATTCTGTTGTTATGTTAAAAAAAAAATATGCTACAAATAAAACCAATTTTATTTCGACTTATTGCTACAAGACATATCACACTTCACATACCTGCTTCGCACAGCGGTGATCTTTTTTTTTTTTTAAATTGAACTGAAGCGAATTAGATTTAAATGCTTAATCTAGTTTCCTTGTGGTTGTTTTTCTTTGGAACAGAAGGTGAAGGTCAAATTATCAATTGGTTATTTAGTTTCTTTTTATTAATAAATAATAGTGTAGTTGTAATAATAGTGACGAAAATTAAAGTTAATTTTTTTAATGTGGGTAGCTATTTAATCTCTTTGATTCAAACAGACTGTGGCGTATACGTAATTTTTTCTTTTGTCAACTCAAGGTAACTCAAATTTATAACTTAAATAAATAAATCAATCAGTCCTTAAAATGTCTGTTGATTAGAAAACTTTTTGTAAAAAAAAAAACTCAAAAATGTCTTGTCATTCATAAATAGCGGAAATTGATGGATTCCAGCTTAAAACATGTGTAATATTTAAAAACCACGATTAAATAGAAATGCTAGCACAATTAATTCACTAGCATATACAAAGTTTAAGCTTCTAAACTAGTTCATAGACTAAACACAAATTATAATTTTTTTTCTCGGAATCAATTAAACATTTTTAAAGTATTGAATAATTTTGTTTATTTTTAAAGATACGGTCAGCGCACTCTAACTGTTGCGTTTGACTTTGTTGAATTCAACATCGACCTAAAAAAAACTCAAATACAAGTTTGTCAAGTTGTTAAAGTGATTTGGCGTTCTAATTCCGTTTCAATAAAAACCGGTAGATTTGTCAACTGACTATAATTTATAGTCTGAGATGTTATGTTCTTCTTCTAGTGAAATATTTACACATAGTGTAGTTTTTGCAAATAGTTAATCATCGCAGATCTGTTGCCGCATTATGTGATTAAATATTTGAAAAAACAATAAATTACTAAAATTTGTAACACACTATTCCTAAACTATTTTCGTAATGGTATATTTTTTTACTGTCAAACAAAACTGGTTGATTATACATTCATTGTCAAATGGCGCACATCATAAATTGGAAGATTATTGAAGATTCACGTGGCTGTCAAACTAGAATTCTTCACATAATTTTAAATCGATACACAACAAAAGTTTGTGACTGTAAAATAATAACGATTCCAAGTTTGGTCATGGAAAATCAAATTTCATTGGTAATCGAAAAAAAATCGGTTGGGTATAGAAAATAGAAGTTTAAGGGTTGCCATACAAATAACAATCAACCACCCATCTAATGTTGAAGATAAATAAATTATTCCAAAAAAAATGTTTTAGTTTGATCGTGTTTTGGAACCTTAAATTGCAAAAATATATTCAAAAAAAAAAAAAAAAACTAACGAAACGTGCAATGATTTAAAACAAAAATGTTTAAGCAAATGTACAAATGTATTTCTGTGAGAAACGATTGCTTCTTGCATCAGATAAAACATTTCACTTTTATTTTCACTTTGTTCAACGACCATGATATACAACAACAACCAAAAAAAAAAAAAAGAAGAATTCAAAATAGTAATGCATAGTGAGCATTTAGTGGAGAAGAAAATAAAAACATACATATAAAATAGATTAAATAATTTGTGGGAATATGTTGTATGTTTATGAATCTTATTCATAATCAATCTTCACAATGATTAAATTAATTATGTTAGGTAAACTAAATAAATAAAGATTAATTTGATTATGATGTTCGCATTATCGCATTATCATTAAAACATCTGGCATTTGCGTGTGAATTATATATATTTTTTTTTTTATTGTCGGAAATCCGGAAATGTGTTGATTTTCACTCGACACGATATTATTTTAATTAAATTGACAACGTGACATTCATGATAGAATTTTTGTTTTACATTTATGTTTTGTGATTTTCACGAAAAAATAAACGGAGAATGGAAAATTAATGTTAAAAAAGAAGAAAAAAAAACAATACAGCAATCGAAATTTGTTCGTCAAACCAAATATTGCATATATGTACAAGGTATCCAATAATCACTGCAACAGAAGGGAATGATGAGTACCTGAGGTCATTTTAGGTCGAAGATCTTGAGAAGTAATTTATTGGTTTCGCTTTGTGTACGAGAAATAATGATTCTTTTTTCTTTTGTCTGGCTCTAAATTTTTTGCAAACATCAACGGATACCGGTTTTTAACATTTATATGGGATTTCATTGATTTTTTTTTCATGATTAAAATGCTTTACTAAACAAATAAACACTCAAAATTTCATCAAAATAATTATTGTGGGTGCCGTTTTTCAGAAATTTGAAATTTTTGAAAATAATTTTTAATTTATTTGTTTGGGAGGTACCACTATATTCGAAAATAAAATTTTTGTACCAAATTTCAAAAATATTTATCGAGTCGTTGTTCTTTCAAAACCACTAGCTCCCGGAAAATATTTTTTTTTTGGTTTTCGATTTTCTCAAAAACAATTTGATAAAACTAAAAAATTATCAAAAATTATAAAAATAGCAATAACAAATTTTAATTTCGCAATCCTTGTTAGCGGCTGATCAAATATTGATCATTTTTACCACCATACATTTTTTATTCAAGGTTTTCAAAAATTTCAGGGAGAGTACAATTACTTTGGCGACAGAAATTTTTTTTTCAGGAGGGTCAAAATATTATTGGTTAACTAATAATAATAATAACTAATGCAACTATTTAAAATTTGGGTAAAAAAAAGATTATAACAACCACGCAAGAATCTCTGCAGCCACTATGTGTTTTCGATATAATTTTATTTAAACAAAAAATATATTAGGGGTGTTAAAATAGATTCTTCATATCTTCTACAAAATACTGCGAATAAAATCCATGTCTTTGCGATTATGATCTTTTTTGCGTCTTTGGAGAAACTGATGAAACATTTATGAACACTACTTAAAAGTGTCGTAGTTTCGAAGTCTCAAAGTTTCCTACATGGACAAGTTGCCATTGAAAGATTGATGAAATTTGTCCCTGATTTTAAATCAAATCAAAATTTAACACTGTTTAATTCGCTTCTAGTAGTTGAATTATTAAATTCCAATTACTTCATCATTCATTAAGGTACATCTCGCAAATGCTTTCGGTATCGACTACGAGGCAAAGAATAAAGAGATCAAAGGCGACCGGCAGTAAAATATTCCTCGAAATTTTTTTCATTATTAAATGGAACTTTTTGTAACCGAACATAAAGGGATCCAAGAAAACTGGAACTTAATTTTAATAGCCAAATCTGAGAATTGAACTTAGAAGGAACAGTATCCGAGTTTTGGCGTTTCCAAATTTCCATCAAGGGAAACATTTGAATGAAATTTTGTTTCAAATAGCTCTAAAAGTCTCTAGACTTTTCGCATACAACTTGGCTACTTGTCTTCGTAAATTTATTAATTCATTATATAATTAAACTGACTAGTTTTTTTTAATTTACAAATTTATGAGAACACTTAGCAACAAAAGACCAAATTGAATGACACAAAAAACAATTTTTAATCTTCCTTTTCAAAAACATTTTAATCCTCAAACAGTTCGTTGTATGGGATTAAGGAAAACCTTAACCATGAAAGAGTAGATATACTTACACCAAACATGCACAAATTAACTCTTCATTTCCCTCCCTTATATGTATGTATGTATGTATCTCTCATCTTGACATTTTGATAAATGTTCCCACACTGCAGCTTTCTTATGTCTGTCGGGCTGAAGACATTTCATTGCCATTAAGCTTCTTTGTGTCATTTTCATTTAGGAAAGTAGTTGCTTTTCATTTAACCACAAACAACATAAAAACTATATATAAAACGAAACGATAATGACCCCATAATTTGTCATCCTTTTCTCGTCCTCGCTCATAATGTGCTTGTTCTGTATGATACGAACTTTCATACAATGCATAATGTTTTTGTTTGTCTCTTTTTTTTCCCAATTTGAGTAGAAACAAAAGAACTATAAAACTTGGCAGAAATGACTAACGGTAATGATGTAGAATATGAACAACCTTACCACTGCACTGCAACAACAAACTACCTATATGCCGTTTCAATTTTTTTTTTTTTGGCCCGAAAGTACATTAATACTCAACCAGACTCGACTCGACCATCGAAATGAACTGAAAATGCACAGAGCTTGAGGGAGAGTCCACTATTGTTGGAATGTTGTCTATGGTTAGCTGTGTCTATCTCTCTGTCTGTCTATCTGTCATTTTCAAGAGACCATGCAATTTTTTTGTTTTGATTCTAGTGGCTTGCCAATAATTATACATAGGTAGGTATATAAATAAAGCTTAAAAAATTTAACACTCTCCCCTCAGACAATAAGAATAAATGTATTATATTCTAATAGCATATAGTTTCCTATACTAATTACCAGCTAATTACCAAATAGCATTAATATTATGATAAAAAATGAGGTTAATGAACGCATCCACCCGTATTGACGGTTTTTTTTTAAACTCTTTTTTTTTATTGTGTTCATTTTGTTCGTTAATGTGTCTGCCACTGCCACTGCTGCAACTGAAACTATGCCGCTCTTGTGTTGTGGTTGCGGTTGTTTTTGATATTGGCTTATATTTACCGCCAGATACATTAAGTAGTTAACCATGTAAAACACTACTGTACACTCAACTTGACATTCAGCTAGGTTTATTTTTATTTTTTATATTTTTGTTTTATGCAATGCAACAAGTAGTGACATCATGATAGACATTTTAATTACTTTGAAAAAAAAAAAAATACTGCTTGTGTGTCGCACAGAATTGCTCATGTTCTGGGAACTAGCAGGAGTTTGAAAGTTTATGAGTTATTGAGAGGAATTGACAAAATGACAGGAGCTACATGGAAATGCTCTTATTTTGGCTCATTTAAAATTGTATGTATGTGAAGAGCAACAGTAAAAATAAAGTGCACGATTGGGTTGCACGAACTATATGAAAAAATAGCTGTCTTAAAATATCATTCCAGCTTTAAAAATATTGGTGGTGGCTTATCCAAGTGTTATTGTTTCATTCAAAACATTCAGTGGTAGAAAAAAAAGTTATTTTGAATAAACTGCCTCCAACGTTTTTTTGCTATAATTTTTTTTTTTTTTTTTGAGATATGGTGATCAAAAGCAAAAAGGTGTTTTTTTCATATAAGATCACAAAACTCGAATAAAAATATTTGTACGAAAATAGAAAACTTTCAAATTTAAGCAAAAAACAAGTTATCTGACAAAAAAGCTCTTCGTTTTTAAAAAAACTTACACCATTTTGTAGGTAATTTAAATTTTTCAATACAATATTTTTTCAAACCTACAATTCATAAAAATTTAAGATTCCAATGCCTGTGGCTTAAAATTAAATTTAAATATTATAATGACCAACACGTTAATGGCAGAAAAGAATAGCATCAAAAGTTAGCCTCACTGTTTACTTAACCGTAAACTGTTTGAATATAAATAAAATCACGCCGGGCCGGTAAAAACATATGCCTACCATAATGGCAATGACAATGGCTTCCGCTTTAATTAGGGAAGTATTGCCCCCGCCATGTTGTCGTTGTCGTTCGTCGATCTTCATCGGTAAACCATTTACGGATGTCATTCTGTTTTTAAATAAAATTTTGGCAAACTTGCTGAAGACATAATTATCAATTGTTGAGGTTTTATTTTTTTATTTTGTCGACAAAGTGAGGAAAGTATGGAAGTTAATTAAATTGCAAAATCATGTCTGGGCATATGATTGGATATTTTTTTTTTTGTGGATGGTTACATCATTGATTATTTTTTGACAGCTGACAGCAACGCGTGTTGTCTGACATTTAAAAATATTTCTAAAAAAAATTATATCATAAAGCTAATTTTATGGATATTGGATATACATATTATATCCATTATTATATTAACAAAGCTAAACACGTTTTTTGAGTGCGTTGACAGATCAATTAAGTTAAATGGTTTTTTAGGTTCGTATATTAATAAGAGTATGTTAAAGGGATTTTGAACTTGTTCAATTCAAGTTCAAGGTGTCGATGTCGGTTTGAAGATAGCTAAAGTTCACTTTTTGTGTTTTTATTTACATTTTTGTTTCATATATTTTATGAAGTTGGTGTTATCTGTTGAAAACAAAATTGTTTTTATTTTTTACTGTAATTGGCTTTTAACTTCTTTAATACTGAAAATATCGAAAAATGTTTTTTAACAGAAAAAGTAGAAAATTTAATTCTCTTCATTTTATGTCTTGAAAACTTGAAGGATGAATAGAGAAGTATTTATTTAATAAAATCCTAAATCCAAGATGGCCACGAAAATACAAATCAACCTATTTGTTATGCATTTTTCAACTTGAGAAAAATCGCCATAGATTTTGAAATGACGTTAAAATTATTTACATAACAAGTTTTTACTTAAATATGTACATTACTCCATTTTATTGCGCCTTTTTTTTATTGCACGTTTTTGCATAATATTGTGTATTTGTCCTCCCTCACAATTATCGACTTGGTACCATGTGTGAATAAATAAACAATTTGTTTAAAAAAAAAAAAACTTGTAATCTTACATGTTGTATCTCATAGATATACGTTAATTTTATTTGCATAAAATAAAACGAGAATTTACGAAATGAATTATTAATAAAAATACACAAATCAACACTTATGGTGCGATGCTTACTGTCAGGCATCATTTATCTATTTATCTACTACAAGAGCAAAAAGCAAACAAAACAAATTGTTTACTCAAAGTGATATCATCATATTCATCTTGAACCAACAACCCAGATATACACTTAAATCTAATTCGATTAAAATTCATTACAGACGCAATGAAATTTATTGAAGGAGTCGCATAAACTAGTTTTGCATTTTTAAAATTTGTATTCAAGTTATTTATATCAATCTTGACAGATTTATTTAGAATAAGTTTATTTAATAGAAAAGTTTAATTTGGGACTTGTGGGTATTTTAAAATATAGCTTTGCTTTCTTAACCAGTTCTAGATTTGGTAGTTTGCTTGCGGTTTCATATTTCCTGAGTGTGGATTTAATCATAAGTAATAGTTAAATAAAAAAAATCAATAAAACTGTTGTAAACATCGCCGGTCGTTTGGACGAGTTCTTTTTTTGCAAAATTAATTCGCAATAATCGAAAAAAAATTTAATAATTCTGACATAGCTTTTTCGCAAACTTTCTGTTGATTTGTGAATTGACTCACAAAGCTTTCGTTTTGAAAAAGTTGTAAATTGCTCTTTTTTTATGTTGCTTCATTTTTATTTCGCTTTCGCAAAACCTAATTATTTATTCGCGAAACGCCGTTTCCTTAATTCGCAGTATTATATTTCGCTTAATATTTTTTCTCACATTATCACTTCGCATTTTATTATTTTGCATTCTAATATTCTACTAAGATTTCAAATATTTCGCAAAAAATTCGTCCTCAAATTCGTAATAAAATGCGAGATAAAAACAAGCGATGGGATATTTGCGAAACAATAACATAGTAAAATAAAAGCTGGCTAAAGTATTAAAATGCGAAATAATCATTGCGAGATGAAAAGCCCACCACCATACGACCCTTACCCATATTGTAAACATCATTTCTGCAGTTTTATTTTTTAGTTATTTTTAAGAATTCAAACGTAATATTAAAAAAACTGAGGGCCAATTTCTATGGGACTATAATTCATATAAATCTATTACTTTTTTTTTACAATAAACCAATACTTACCCCCTCAAAACAAATTTGTTCGATCATTATAATAATAATTTTAATGATGCAGTGAATGTGGAACGTGTTAATACTCGTAAGATAATATTTTTTATTATTTTTATACTTTAAGAGTCGCGTGGGTCAGTGATGTAGCTTTTTAAGTTTCTAAAGTTTGACATAGATCTCAAATAAATTGAAGATGGAAATTATGCAGCAGTAGCATATGATGTCACAATTTTGATTGAAAGTTTCGATAAATATTTAAATTTGTTTTATCGTATCAAAGCAAATGACATGTATTTTTTTCTAAATAATTCAAAATGTGGCAAAAATATTTGAGTTAGTTATAGTAAAATATGGCAAGAAAAAAAAGTAAATGGTGATTTCAAGGATGACATCTACATACATCGAATATTCAAATGTGGGTTTAGATATTTGTATTCGAGAGAAGAGAGTTGGAAAATCTACTTGGTGTATATAGCTACAGTTTTCTTAACATAAAGAATGTAAAATATTTTTTTTTTTTAATTTGAACGTTAATTCCAAAGTGAAATTTCTTCTCGACAAAAATTGCCTGCATTTTTAAAAATATTTAACTATTATGTTATAAAATTTAAATTTTTAAACACAGTCATTAAATTTTTGAAATACATATTTGAATACTAGACTTTTTCCAAAAATTTGGGCGTTATTTTCTTATTTTTGGGCAATAATGTCAAGCTTCAGGAATGAATGATAAAGATTTAGAATCCCACTTTGTCCAAAGGAACAATTCGGGCAAAATTGATTCATTTCGAATTTTAAATTTACAGAAATTATTTTGGTAATTTTTTTATTTATACTGAGATTTGGTGTATTACCCACCGTGCCAGGAACTCAAAGACCATCACTCTTAGGCATGTAGCAAATGAAAACATCTGTAGTATGTATGTCCGGAGGCCCGGGAATAATTTATCCTGGGCCCAAAAATTCTTCTCCAACGGCCTGATGTTAGCCACCATACAAACAGTAATAAAAACATAAGATAACTTCAATTATCATTACTTTTAAATAGCAAAGGACAACCTCTTCATGGACATTTACCTAAATTAATATTTTTTATTATTTTGTATCCTTTTTTTTAATCGCTCACCTTGTTTTAAAATAGCATCACCTTTTTCAATTTTGTTTCTTTAAATTTTTAATTTAATCGGATGAAAATTCATTTGTCTTGATAATTGACACTTACCTTCTTGATTGTAATAAACGAAAAAAAATTCTTAGAAGTGTCAAACTTTTTCATCTTTTCGCTCAAAATTCAACCCTCGTCATCATCATTAATCTCAGCAAAATTTCCATTTCATTATCCCAAATAAACACCATCAAGACCTCGTTTAACTTACCACGCGTCTATCAAATTATTTTATACTTTTTTTTTTGTTTATTTGTCAAATTCGACCTTCAAGTCAAGGTCTAAGTCAAGGTATCATTTTTTTTTATTATTAAAAATTGCGGTTCCCACATTACAAATTAATTTATTCATGCGGCATCATTATCACGGTGATCATCATCACACCAAATTACCATTAATCGAATTTGCACGCAGAAATTTGAATTCATCCACAGATGTGCGAATACAAAACTCCAACATCGCGTTATAAAACAACCAAGCCCACACGCTGTGTTCAAACAGCAACAACAACAACAAAAAAATCTCTAAAAACGAGTTAAATCAACAAAATCCCCCAGCATGTCTAGAAGAGTATTGTGGTATGATGGTTGAAAATACCCTAAAGCATTTTGTCTGTACTGAGGCCGTCCGTTGTCGTCTTCGTCGTTGTTGTTGTTGATTTTTGATTTAGTTAGCCTAGAAAAGTTCAATTGAGTGTGCAGACAACTACAAACGGTTTTTTTTTTGTTTTAATCAAAGACATGAAATCTATAACTGACTCAACCGATTTTGGTAATAAAAGTAAATTAACTGCATTCCCATTATGATTCAATTTTGCCGCCGCCGCCTTTGGCTGCTGAGCTTAGCGCAGCTGACTGGAACAACAAAGTAAAATTCTTGTGTAATCGATGCGACATATTATTAAATTAAGCCGCGCGTCAAAATCAAGTGCTTTTTTGGGTGAGGTTTTATAATTTTACAGCCTACTATCGCATGTGGTTTGTTTGGAATTGGCTTCAAGGCTTGAGGCTGCACTGTGGGCGCATCACACACATTAGCTATTATATGAGTACGTTGAAAACGCTTCAGGGGGTCTGAGGCATTGCAACAACACCTGTTATTATTTTCTTTTTTTAATATATCGCTTCGAGCTTCAATTGTATGTTCCACAATCTGAAGTATGTAGGTAGATTTTATTCATTCCAATGAATGAAATGATGTTTATTTTAGTAAATATTTTAATTTCTTTAATGGAGCTTATTAGTGAAGGAGGTATAGCTGGTTTAATTGTGTAATTGCAAAAATTATTCTTTTTTCATATTTCAATATTCAGTTTTGAATTGGTCAGTTTTTATGACGTTTTTTTGTATACTTTTTATGACCGGAAATATAAACCTAGCCCAAGTATGACTTCAGCGTAGATAAATCCATAAAAATGGAAATTTCCCAATCAGTGTTTACTAAACCATAATTTTTAATATAGGTACATCTACCTAGAAATAGCCTCCTTCCACAAGTTGACAAGCTTGAAACCCTTGAATTTGCTCTATTCTTCAATTAGATACGATAATATTTTGATACTCTACAGTTTATCTTGTTCTTTTTTTACCGACAAAGCGAACTAAATTTTACTTTGTCTACAATTATTATATAAAATAAATAAAATTATATTTAATTATTAATTGAATAAATTTTTGTTTTACAGATAAAACTGAAAAAGATCCTTGGACTTACAGTATGCAGCAATGCCGCGTTAGATGTTTCCCCAATAAGCGGACTCCTAGCATATCCAGCTGGGTAAGTTACTTAGGTCCGGTTGTACAAAACACTTTTATTGCTTCTATAAATTTTCAAAGAACATTTATTCGTTGTACCAAACATTTTTATTTCTGAAAGTCAATTAACGAACCAATAAACTTAAATTCCATTTTCATCCAGATAAATTTTAAAAGCAAGTTTTAACGAAAATACACCATCCCATTGACTTTTAACCCGTTTATCATTTTCTTATACTTTATTAGACATTGGGTTAGTAATCAACCCATTACAATAGTGTGGAAGGGCCTTTCAGTGAAGTTTGACATCTCCCATATTGCTGTTTCACTTGCACTAGTTAAACTTTTTCCTTTAATTTAAAAAAAAAAAACAGATGATAAAAACCAGGGATGGCCCCTAAAAAAGTGAGGTACATATATTGTGCAACCCACAAAAATTTATCAGGCGGATAAATTTATAAACATTTTAGTAGAACCTGATTTTAGCGGATTTTGTTGCAATTAGCTATCAAAAACAAAAACTTCAGATGGTTGAGCATAAATCTTCATTTCATTTTGTACTCAAATAATGTTTTCGAAAGAGCTTAACGCATTTCCCACTAGCATTGTGAAAGGTCAACGTCATACGTCAGGACGTTTTCAACAAAACATATTAAAAATTTATATAAACTTAATAACGAATTTGAGAGTTAAGTTTAGTATACAAGATTGGAAGATCGTCCAATATTGGCAGATTTTTCCCCAACAAATTTCACCAATTTTCTTTCAATCATGTAAACATCCAATTTTATCTGTCAAAAGTGACAGACAAAAATTGGCTGCTTCTTGCAATCGTGTGAACTCATCTGAACACAATTTTTTTTTTAATAATAATAATAATAACTCTATCGTTATTTATTGACCAGACCAATTTCTGAACTAAAATATAATACCCAAATATTCAACTTGAATTCATTTCGCACTTCCTTAAACAAAAAAAAAAAAAAACCTGTGGCGTTTCATTGTTTAACAAATAATTTCTAAAGTATTCGCCTTAGTACTCCTACAAAATTCTTATAACCTCGAAAATGTTTTCAAAATATCTATAATTGTTGTTTCCTTCCTGAAAACAAGTGCTAATGGCAAGAACCGAACAAAATTGCAAACAAACTAAGTCCTCCGATCCATTTCACTGCAATGAATTCACAAGTATAGCTAGTTTAGTAGTTCAACAAAAGTGGTTTGATTTTTCTTCTTTTTTTGTTTTGTTTTTGTTTAATGAACTTTGGTGTGGTTCTCGTTGTCGTCGTCGCTGCGGTCGTGTTTCCATTAGAACAGAAAGTGTTTGTTCTCGTGCCAATTCAATGGCATGATTCCATGCACTTTTGTTTGATTTTTTTTATTCTACTTTTTAATCATCCAACCACCCACTCTGAGCACAAAAAAAAATATTGGAGGAAAGTAAAAAACTATGTCAAAAAAAAAAAACAAGTGGGTTTGCGAAAAGTTTTCTAAAGTCCATTTATTTGGATTCAATTCTGCGGCAAATTTAAGAGTTAAATAAAGTTTTATTTCTATTTAGGGTTGTTTTAATTTACCAAGTGTGAATGCTTCGATTGTTGGGGGTTTATCATGGATTTAACTCATTTTACGTATCTAAATCTATAAGTGTTTAATTACTTAACTCTGTTTTTGAATATTATTTAAATAGATTACCCATGTTTGCAACCAGTATTTTCCAATTTCGACCAAAAAGTTTGTTTCAACTTTATCCGAACTGACATCAGCAGAAGAAAATTCCCCAAGCCCACATTGTGCTGACCCAATCAAAGTTTTTCACTTAAGTCTTTTATCTGTCCAGAGTTAATGAAATGTTTCCATTTTACGCACAATGTCATCCATTAGCCTTTACTCTTAGCTTGGATAAAAATATCGACCCTTCGTTTTCGATTAGGCTCTATTTGAAAATGTGTGTCCCTTAACCCTGTCATCACAATTACACATTTTAAATTTGGCACTCACCTGAAAGAGTCCTCCTGTTTTTCGATACAGCACGTAACACAACCAAAACATAAATCAGGTAAAAGTCTCTAAAGATTTGACAGAAAATTGCAGAGGCAAGAAAAATACTCCCCAAGCTCGCCCACATATTTTTCCATTTAAGCCAACATCTTTTGGGAAATTTAAGAAGAAGTAAAAGCGATTTCAGAATCTTGCACGACTGACGACGACAGCGACAACGGCGACGAAAAACTGATGTTGCAATATGTAAGCGAAGTAAATTGATTCGTTACGTGGAAACATTTAATCTGTGGATAATATTTGACAATTTCCAAGGACTTACCTCCTGTGTGTGTTGGCTTCCGGTTGATACCAACAACATTGTAGGTGACGAAAATCCATTTCCCAGTAGAGAGGAAAAGGTTTTTGAAGCGAAAAATCGACGAGAAAATTGTCCTCAATTCAATAATCTCTGCCGCAGTGGTACAGTTGTTAGGTACCTACTACACCCCCCGAATCGCGTTGGTTTCGGTTTTCGAGTGCAAAAAAAATAAAATACCCAAAGGCAAGAGAAACATCAAAATCATAGGTTCTCTGCCTTCAAACCGCAACACCCTCCTCCACAATGTATATATATATATTTATATATATTGTGCTATCATAATATCGACCAAAAATGCAGAAAATATGAATCCTTATGCATGGATAGGATGTCATAACCCATTGACATGATGTGCAATTTCCAAAATGCAAGAACCCTCATTCAATAGCCTTACCGACAACGGTAACGCCCGCCGCTGCCAACGACGACGACGTGAGTTTTCGGTTGACTTAAAATGATTTGGGATCAACCGAGGTATAGTTATAAAATATATAGAGACTGGATATGGATATGCGGATGGTTGGTATTGTTGTAGATGAAGTGAAATTGAATACTGTCCATTTTTGATATTGTGCCGGAAGAAGAAGCCATTGGGAATTATATATTTATAATCTGCAGTGCTCTCGTCCATGAAGTGCTATTTTGTATATTGTTGAATTCATGTCGATAATGTCATAATGTCGATAAATGAACAAATATGGTTGAATTCATGGTCATCATGTATTATTATAATTTCTCTTTAGACCATTTAAGTAGAAGAGAAAGTTCTATGAATTGTCATTTATCTTTCCCACAAGCAAAGTTGTCATCCGATTTGTTTTATAGAATGGCACACAGGTTTATTACTAAAAAGGTATTGTTTTTTAAGTGAAACAAATCTCTTTTGATTTATAGACATTTTGTTTGTTTAAAAAAAAAAAATTGTCAAAGTTGCAATTTGGGAAATATAAGATTTTATTGATTTCTTTAATAAATATTATTAAATGAGAAGAAAAAGCATTGACATACCTACTTAAAAAAAACATGCTCGTACATTTTTATGGCAATTTTGAGTATTGATAAAAAGTTAAAAATTTAAATTGGAAAAAATTAACCGTAAAGCACTAAAAATCAAAAAAAAAAAAAATCGATGAAGCCATTTTCGAAAAACATAATAGTTTTTTTTTTAAATCTAAGTATTGAGTACCTACTTTTTACGTTTTTGAGAAAATCGAAGGATATCTCCCACACTTTTGATTTTCTTTTCATTTAAAATAAGTTTTTAAATGTTTTGACTTTTTTCAAAAAAATTTTCGAAGGAAAACTGATTTTGCAAAAAGGCCAGAAAATGTCTAGCAGATACCGTTCTTTTTGGAATTCGACCCAAAAAACATTATGCATCAAGCTTAGGCTTAACCTGGACAGATAGACAAAGTTGCGAAATCCATTTTTTCGACATCCCTATTGAGAAGTATCAGTTTGATCAAAATCTCGAGTTCCAATTTTTTCAAGTAGTGAGTTATGAGGTGTTCTTTCTTCACGAAAGCACATTTTTATTTTCTTTGTCCTGTAATTCCCTATCACAGCTTGTCTCATAATTCTCAATAACGAGTAGTTGAATCATCTTGGGCACATAGAGGCAAGATTGGTTTCGTTTCCATGTTCAGAGCTAAATATCCGAGTCAATATACCGTTTTTTGGCTAAAATTTGATGACTTCTCGTTAAAATGAAGAAATACATAAATCGCAGCTCTCAAAAAATTCATTCAGTCCCATGAAAAAGTCAGATAATAGGAACCGCATTTACCAACATATTTATTTAAAAATACCTAAAACACATATCTAAAGGGTCTAGAAAAATAAATTATAATTCATCAAAAAACTGACTCAACAAAGTATTATCTTATGACTCCATCATAACCCTTGCTTGATTAGCAATTAGTTAAGAAATGTGATTCTTTATGTTTGCATTAATAACCGTTTTTAAAAGGATTAAGTCAAATCAATTTTATTTCAACCATGTAAACTGTTTTCGACTTTAATTACATTATAATTAGTTTACCTTGCAAATCTTACAATCATTATGTCATTCCACATCAGACAGAAAAAAAACTCTTTCTTCTTCTTTTAAATAAATATGTGTTTCCATCATGGGCACTTAATCTTTTAAACCCTTTTCGCCCCATACTGCAAGAAGCACACAATTTATTTAAAATAAGATTTACCTCAAAACCGGAATAAACAGAGTTGTTGGCATCCGTTTTGCAAGAGCGAAACTCATCACAAAAGTTAATCCATGCCTTGAATCTTTGGTTGCAAAAAAAGTAAAAGAATAATGATACTCATAGGTAGCAAAAATAAAGTTCGTCCTTGCCGGAGGGAAGAAAGAGTTCATTCATTCATTCCATTTGTGTTTTTTTTTTTTTCTCCGAAGCTTTTTTAATGGCTTACGCGGACTGGCAAGCACACCAACAAGGACTTCCTCTTTGCCATTTGAATTTCCCTTTTTTTTTGTAATCGTTGTGACTGTGAATTCTTATTTTATTTGTATTTCCCAGGTGCACCGTTATATTGTTCAATGCCAAAAAGCAAACTCAAGCTTACCTTGTGAACACATCACGAAAAGCGATCACCGCTGTCGCATTTTCTCGATGTGGTCGTTATGTGGCAACAGGTGAATGTGGCCTAAATCCTGCCATAAAAGTGTGGGAACTAGATTCGCCCAATGGAAGTTTGGAGGACACTACTGGTGGCAATGTAGTAGCTGAATTTATTGGTCACAAGTATGCAGTCAGCTGTGTGGTAAGTCAAAATAAACTTCTTGTCAATCTACAGTCTTAAAGTAAAACATTTAATTTTTTGTAGGCATTTTCTCCAACGGGCAAGTACCTGGTATCGGTTGGATCACAACACGATATGATAGTCAATGTCTTCGATTGGAAGTCCAATCTCAAGATGGCCTCTAACAAAGTCAGTGCCAAAGTGTCAGCGGTTAGCTTTAGCGAAGATGGCAGCTATTTTGTGACGGTGGGCAATAGACATGTCAAATATTGGTATCTCGATGGAGGTAGAAAGGTTTGTGACTTGAAATATCAGCTATGAAACTTTGTTAACAAAAAACGTTTTGATTCTCTTCCAGCAGTACAAAGATCCCGTGCCTTTAATGGGCCGGAGTGCCATTCTAGGTGAATTACGCAACAATGACTTTTGTGCTGTAGCCTGTGGCAAAGGTGAATTCTTTGATAGCACCTACGCAATAACCCGCCAAGGTCATTTGGTCGAATTCAATTCCCGCCGCTTACTTGACAAATGGGTAGCCTGTCGAACGACAAGTGCTAACTGCATTTGTGTGAATGCCCAGTTTATACTGGTCGGTTGTGCCGAATCTATAATTAGGATCTTTAATGCCAGCACGTTGGAATATGTTACCACATTGCCAAGAACTCACTATCTGGGTGTAGATGTTGCTGCTGGAGTACATATCAATCACATAATGAACGTGCCACATAATGCCAAATACCCAGACTGCGTTGCTATGGTATACGATGCATCTCGTGCGAAAGTAAGTTGTGTGTATAACGACCATAGTTTATACATCTGGGACATGAGGGACATTAAGCGTGTGGGCAAGAGTCATTCGTTTTTGTACCATTCGACGTGTATCTGGGGCGTCGAAACTGTGCCATACAATCTAGAACGGGAATTATCCCAAACTCTGCCAGAGGAGTGCTTTTTAACATGCTCTTCAGATGACACGATTCGAGTTTGGGGTTTAGATGGTTGTTCCAACAATGAGATCTATCGCAAAAACATCTATAGCAAAGATCTTCTAAAAGTTGTGTACATCGATGAAGAGCTCAACTTCATCAGGGATTGTGATAACTCCGTGATGGCAACAGACAAGTCCAGCTATGATGGTCGAAATGGAGTTCGTTGTATTAAAATCAGCCCAGAACTAAGCCATTTAGCAACTGGTGATCGTAGTGGCAACATTCGAATTTATAATTTGGCAAATTTGAAAATGCTCACGATAATAGAGGCTCATGACTCTGAGGTGCTGTGTCTGGAATACACGAATGACAAAATCGATAGAAAACTTTTGGCCAGTGCAAGTCGAGATCGTTTGATTCATGTCTTCGATGTCAATCAGGGTTATGTGATCTTACAGACGCTGGACGACCATTCAAGCAGTATTACATCGATCAAGTTTGTCGGAAGTGGTCTGACCTTCCAGATGATATCATGTGGAGCTGATAAGTCCATAATGTTTAGAACCTTTCAGAACAGTCAATTCTTGCGTGGTACCAATTGTTCAGGGAAGACGACTCTTTACGACATGGAAGTGGACAGTAATAGCAAACACATTATGACCGCATGTCAAGATCGAAATATAAGAGTTTACAGCACCCAAAGTCAAAAACATACGAAAACTTTTAAAGGGTCTCATTCCGAAGATGGAAGTCTGATCAAGTTGAGTCTAGATCCCAGTGGTATCTATGTGGCTACTTCGTGTACGGATAAGACTCTGTCTGTCTACGACTACTACTCGAATGAATGCATGGCTAGGATGTATGGTCACAGTGAACTGGTAACAGGGCTTGCCTTTACCAACGACTGTAAATATCTCATTTCAGCCAGTGGCGATGGTTGTGTGTTTGTGTGGCAAATTCCACACGACATGATTGTTACAATGCAGGCAAGACTTTCACAGCAAAGACTGCGTTCTGGTCACCCACCTTTGGCACGTCCAATATCAGAGATAATCGTAGAATCTCCAATTCCGGAAGACGAGAAATTCGGCATGTCTCCAGGTCGTTTGTTTATGGACGATATTCCCTTAACGCCTGGCTACAAGTTCTCCGATGTTGGCCAATTACCTCAATGGGCAAAGCGGAAAACATCAGCAACGGAAGAACCAAATGCGCCGCCTAGTTTAAGCTCCAGTCCTAGTCAAGTAATTGGAGTTCCTAAACCACGAGGTCGATGGGCTCAACGTGGTCAGATTGACTCTGATACACTGGATTTACGGAGTAATTCGGAGAGTCCTTTGGGAGCTCCACCATATAGTGGAGGAATTGTGGGTAATACCCAAACTTCCGACTATAACAGTGCCAGTTCGAAGGACATTATGTACAATCAAACGTATCTCAGCGAGGATAGTTCGATTGATAGTGGTATGGAGACAAGACGGGAAATAAAGTTCGTTGGGGTGACTGGTAATGGCAGCTTAAGGCCGATGCCGGAAAAAAAGAAAACATCAAACACAGTTTCAACATCATTGCGATTTGAGTCCAACAATGATCATGATGGTGATGTTGAAGATATTTCTGATGGCGAGAGAACCAGTTCAGATCATGGACTTTTCTATCCAACTATTTCACCAGGAACACCAACGTAAGTTTTTTATTTTGTATTGTAGGGTGTGTTATTTCTAAAAATGTTTGTTTTGTTGTTTTCAGTGAATTCAAAGTCAATGCCATGAACGAAGAAGAACTTCGAAAATCAATGCGACGGAAAAACTTTGAGAAAGTTGGTCTAAATCTTAGTGGAGGATCGCATACTGCCAGTACAGGAACAGGAACAGGTACCTCTGATACAGAAGATGAGGGATCTACACCAAGTGGTGAAAATGCAGACAGATCAATAGCATCTACATTAGGTGGTAGTTCTGAAAATATCCCACAAGTATCATCCAGTTTCCTGCAACAAGCCCTAGATGGCCCAGGTGGATTCCCAGAACGAGGAGATAGAAGTTTGTTTATACTGAGTATATCTTAGAGAGATTTTCTAAACTATATCTTTTCTTACAGCTCGTCGCAGTATAAGTGCCAAACATAATACAGAAAAATCACCTTCAATAACAAAGTCATACACCAGTACAAAGAAGGAAGAACTACTTAAGGTCATCAGCGAAGCCAAACAAAAGCTAGAAAATGTAAGTTTGGGGAATTTATTAAGTAAACTCAACAAGCTCACACTCCAATCACAGAATTCATAGTGATAATTTTTAATCAAAATTATGAGCCTTACACGAAGTGTGGCTGGTTTCCTCAAGATTTCTTGATTAATTTCAATCTGTGATTTGAGTTGGACAGCTTTTCTCGCAAAGATTAAAGTTGGAGATATTAAGTTTAAATGTTCAAGGAAGTAACTTTCTCCTTGTAAACTTCAACTCAATTTCCTAATATCATTTCAGATGTACTTTTTGTTTCATTCTTAAGTCATCTTTACACATTTTATTGTATCTTAATTTGTATTTTTTTTGTTTATTTCTTTGTATTTTGTCTTGTGTTGTCTTTCTTTTTATTTATTTTTATTTCTTCTTTTTTTTTATTCACAATTATTGTTATAGGGTCAAAGAAATTTCAAAAATGGAATTATAAAAAATAATGCAATACCAGAGGTGAGATAAGATGATACTATTTTTAGTATTTTTCAAAATAAAAAGAGAGTATATTTTACACTCAAAAGGCAGAATTCTAACAGCTTTGCATTTATATTTTTTTTTTTGATAAATGTTGAATTTTAACAGATTAATAATAACAGGATTAATAAAATATTACAATAATTCGTTTTAAATAAATATTTACAAAATATAAAATTGCATTAGAATTTTGCATGCACAAATCTAAGAAACCCAACAATGCAATCCATTATAAATATTTTCGCTTATATAAATCATAAAACAAACAAAACACTACATACATACCATTGTATAGGGTTCATTGACAGTATGTTCGTCATTTTTTCACCTCATTTCATTTTATATATTTCAATTTACAGCATTCATAGATAGAGAATCTCAATTTTAAAAAATTTACTGTTTCGAAATTATCCATCTTTTACCACCCAGTGCACAAATATGGGTAAAAATTTAAAAAAAATATTAATTAACTGGGTTCCATGAATTTTCACAATTAAAGAAAATGAATTTCTTGGAAATACTATAGTGAATGGTTCATATAAAAAAAAAATGCTTTCTGACACAATTTAAAAAAAAATCCACTCTCATTACCGTTATCTCAGTTTCGTTACGTCTCTTTATCCTTATTTCCTCACTTCAATGGAAAATGATATTTTGCTCTTTTGCACCGCTAGCGCTTAATCATAGAAGAACTAACGTGAAGTTGGCTCCTGTCAGTACATACATACATATAAAATTAATGTTAAGGCACATTAGAAGGGAAATCCACATCATGATTGATGTGGATTTAGCTAGACCGTAAAATTTACCACAATGGATGTTTTACGTCAGAAACAAAATGCTTAGAGCTTTGATGGGAAGTTTTTTCTCTGTTAAATTTAATATATTTTATTTTAATTTAATATTTCTCATCAAAATTATCAACATCCCTGAATTTTACATCAAGCTATTATAAATTCATGGGTTGGAAGACAAAGCATAAAAATTGCGAAACTTAATATATAATCAGTTACTTAAAAATAAATGAATTTAAAGTAAAATTCTAGGAGAAAACGATAAAAATTTAGTGACTATTCTTAGAGCAAGTTTTAGAATGATTACTTACCAGAATAAGTGGCATTTAGTGTTGCCTAATTATTGTATTAAGTGTGCGCTGTAGAATTGGTCGTTATAGATTAAATGGGGGCACTTAAACGTCCCCTGACCTTTTTGATTCAAATTAAAGCATTTAACATTATTGCTTTTCAAAAATAATAATAAAAATAAAAATGATAAGTTTTTGAAAATAATCAATTAATAAAAAAAAAAACTAATAAGCATTAAGCATGAATAAAGCAGCCTTAAAACAAAAAAGCAAGTCTAACAACGAGCTAAAGCTTACAACTTAAACAATTTAGGACCAGTTTGTTCACAGTTGGTTGAAAATTATTGTTAATTGGCGATATTCAACCGAAATTGGCATTGTAAACAAACCAGCCCTTACATAAGTAAGTTGTCAAATAACCAATTTAAGGATCTAAACTTATCATTAAAACAAATAAAAAACAATTATCTTGACTGACTTTTAAAAATATATAAATAATGAATGCCGCTAAACTACTGGAATTGCATAAATGTACATCTAACCCATTATTTGAATTTTTTAACTTTTAGTTTTTCGTCATAAACCATTTTTTTTATTATGTGTCATCTTCACTATTTGTTTATTGGCCTGTTAACGTTCGTTGTCATCAAAATCATGATCATTTTTTAATATTAATTTTCTTGAAATATATTTTTATAGGTTGGTTATCGACCGTTACGTGGTAGTCACAGCATATCAGATCTTAGTTTAGCTGCCAGCTCAGAAAACCCTAGAACAACAAATCGTTATATAAAAGCAGGTGAGTAATAATTTATACTTTGTTTTTTTTATATATTTAACTAAAAACATTTATATACCTTTTTTTTTGTCCTGGATACAAAACAATATATTATATACTTAACAATTTTTATAAACATGCTGCGATTGTTTTATGGGTTCAAATGAAATTCATAAACTCTTATAGGATACAAAACACAAACTTCTTCCAATATCTACTTTAATTGTGCTGCCTCGAAATCAGTTCTCACTCAGAACTGTAATGTAATGCGTCAATTACATCAAAATTATCCTCCGTATCCGCGCCATATTGGCGTTTATACTGCTACCACCTCACTAACACCATCAACTGTTCAGTTAGAAACATCAAAGCAAAAATCGAATTCCTCAACGTGCCCTCGGGCCAAATCGACTACGAAATCGTCATCCTCCTCCAACAATCAAGAAGCCGATGATTCCAACTATAACAACACTAGCCAATCAAAATCTCAATCACGCAAGAGTCAAAGCATTTTAAAGAATTATAAATCGTGTCCGGTTTCTCCGGTGCACGAAGAAATCGACTGGCGTAATCTTCCGAGCAATAATAAAAACATAATCTTCACCGAACCCAAACGACATTCAGTTTATTCCGATGATGCTAGGACAATCCTCGATATGATCCACACAGACACTGAACGAATGATTGAAGAGATCACCAAAAAGTATGGTGATCTTGATGAACCTCAAACGAATTTACTATCTACCTCAGCGTCGGTACCGCACAATTTAAGCAATACACGGAGTTTGCCTTTGCCACAAAATCATCATCATCATGGGGCATCTGGTGGTAAAAAGAAAGACAAGGACTCTCCCAAGGACGAAGATGGTAATTTTAGCTCGGATTCTCTAGAAAATTGTAGTCTTGATCTAGATTATGAACAGAATCACTGCAATGGCCGCAAGAAGAAAGTCTGCAAAAAGCATCAGAAGAAAGCCACTACGATACCGAAGAGATCTGTAAGTGAATACTTTATTTATAAGGAATTCTATGATCAGTCAATTCACCGAAATGTCTCGCTGTCAGATATTCTTAATGATGATCCAACAAGTAAACCAAATAATGATCACCTGGAGGAAGCTAAATTCCTAGAAACACAGCGTCATTCTAGTGCCAGCTTTTTCCTAACCCAGTATCCGGATAAAAAGAGCCAGGAGAGCCTATTGTCGGATGATTTCGGTGATGTAAGTTACTACAATAGTATGGAGAGCATCTTGTCGGACGAATCAGATTGCAAGAGTGCTCCCCTTGAAATGCTTTTTGATAAGAAACGCCTACGAAACCCATGTACACATTTACTGCACGAAAGAGTAATGGACAATGTTTCGAAGTCTTATGGTTCCAGTCCGAACACCTATAGCTCTTTGGACTTTTACATGCAACAAAGATCATCAGTTAATTGCACCTATGAAGCGTTTGATGTATCCGGCTATGGACTGAATGAGTTCTCTGATAAGACACGAGGACTGAATCAGCCAACAAGTATCCCAATCCATTCATCGGAAACTTATCCTCGTCTGTCGGATTGTCTACCACCGAAGTCTCCAATAAACGATGATGATATTCCGACAATGAAATATAAGAACGCTCAGTACAATTCCGGAGTGAACAAAAGCTTGAGCAAAGAGTTTGCCTCTGAGAGGCAGAAAAAGAATCCCCTCACCAGTGAGGAGTACGACGATTACATGTTTACGAAGAAACCGGTTGGGGAGAAGCCTCCTGTCCCGGCGAAGCCACAAAGTCTGATCACTTCGGTGCTTAGTGGAGGAGCTCCACCAGCAACGCCACCTACAGTAAGTGCACCATCTTCCTCGGTCAAAAAATCATGCAGTTTCGATGTGGATATAAAAGACATGAAAGCTCCATCCCGAACGGCGAGTGTAGTACGAAAATTCGAACGCAACTTGGCAAAATTTGAAAGGGAAAAGCAGCAGCAAAACATGCGCACAAGCGCCAGCAGTGGAGCCCTCAGTAGCAGCACTGGGAGTTGTTTGAAATCCAGCCAAAAATCACTGAATACCGATGGAGGAGCATCACGTCGAGCTTCCAGCATGAGATCTCGCAGTCGACCTAAGATATCAGTTCGATTTAATACAGTGAGTCAAATAAAATATACACCGAGTGACAAGCGATCTTCGTCCTGTAGCAGTAGCAGATCGAGTGAAAATCGAACGGACTATGAAGAGAAGTCCTTTGAGATGTACATTTCCGAAAATGGCAACGAACGAGACAACAACATGGACAGTTTAAAACTGTACACCAAACCTCCACCCCTCGTTGACGAAGTACAAGATGACAAAAGCAAGAAAAATTCCTTAAACGAAAAGACTTACGTCCTTCAGCCTTCGCTGGACAACAACACAAGCAATCAGTGTCGCAACATAGCCAAGAAAATCGACATTATAAATAAATTGATCGAAATGGAGGAAAAGAAACTCGAACAAATCCGCTTGGCTACTGAGAACCGTATGAAGCCTTTCCAATGCAATTCCAAAGAGAAAGGCTATGTCAAAAGCTTGACTATGAATTTCGATAAACTAGCTCGAGGCATCGAGCGTGATATTGAGACTGAACAGAATCGTATTGGTTGTGGTAGTGATGGTGGTAGTGAATTCAGTAAAATGACAAGGAACATAAGTCTTCCAGATGTTTTAGAAAGTGTTAAATTACAAGCTTACAATTTTATTACTGCGAACACTGATGAACACGAGAGTGAAAAAATTCGCATTGACTGCGGTGGCAAGGACAAAGGTTTGATGGAACATAAATAAATACATAGATTCGAGTGTTTGTTGTTCTCGTTAATCTTCTTCTTTTGTTGGTTGATTCATATATATTCTATTGTTTCGATTTCTTCACATAAATAAGTTTCTTCGGTTTTCAATTGGAGTGAAAAATATTGTTTATCACTGATTTGTTGTTGTTTGTAATATTTTTTTTAATTTAAATTAGAATTTGTTTTGAAAAATTGGAAGATTTCTTGATATATGTTTGATTTGCTTTTGTTTTTACAGGCAATTAATATAGTTTTAGGCATGACTGCATTGAGATACTCAATTTCATGCGATCTTCATGGGTAGAGGGCTGCTGGCCACAAGATCTCTAACAAGACTTCTACACTCGAAGTGCCCCCTCATGAACCATTTATAGATTCGTAATGCAGTGATGATTCCCTTAGCTTATTGCGCACGACGCGCATCGTCATAGATATAAGCCTCACATTTTACATATCAATAATAAATGCTTGATACTATACGCCTAGCAATCGACACTGCTGTACACAGCGATTTGCAGCTTCTGTGCTCCGCTGAACTATTGTCCGGTGTTCTATTAAAACAAATGTGAGACACACAAAAGCTACAAACAACCGTAGTAAGCGCCTAGGATAGGACGTTGTTTGTGCAGATGGCCTTAGTTTTCAAGTCTAATACTCTTCAAGCCAAAGTCGTAGAATTTTAAATAGATCTGCTTCTGTTTAAAATCTAGTACACAGATCGCGCTAAAGTTTAGGTTACAAAAAATAAAATTCTTGATTCAACAGAATTAGAATTAAAACCAACGCTATTTTCACATTTTTTCTCTATTTTTCTCTATTCACTGTTTCACTTTAAAACTTCATGTTTGAGGTTGGACTCTTGACGCCAGAGAACGTCGAGAGGCCTCCCATTCATGGAATGCCCAACTAAATGCAGATGTCTTTGCATTTGTTTGATCCAGGAGTTTTTCCACCTGACTTTCTTTTTCATTCGGCACATCGAATGTTATTGCTTTTTGAATATTTTATGCTGTGTTTTACAGATTTCCAGGAGCTTTCATTATGCGTTCATTCATTTTTGACTAAGCGATATCAGCGCTTACAATTTTCGTAAACGGGACGGTAATCAGAACAGGGCGGAATATACGTAGTCTCATAAAAAAATAGGATCCTTACATCTATTGATATCATACATATATCATAGATCATATTATTAACATTGTTGGTCATAATTTCGTTTCTGAGTCAAAAACTGGGTTCAAATTTTTAAGTAACAACTGGAGGGCATTAAAAAAAACTGATAATATAGTATGAACCTCATTCCTACTGTGCTCCATTCTTCTGCAACTACTTGTTCAAACTTTGTAATCCGGTTTATTGTACAAAAAAATCACACTTCATTTAAATGAAATTAATAACCGATGATTTAAGTCTTATGAATAGTCGTATTACCTTTCATTAAACAATAGATATATTGTGGGCACTTATCCAAACTTGTTCAAAACTTAATAAGTCTTCTACGCTCCATTTATTTTTAAACACGTATAATGTTCGTTATTACTCCAATCCTCTTGATAGTATATGATCGCAGTTCATTACTTCGAGTAGGTATTTATACCTACCCACGTAACTGTTGTGATGTGGTCATCTAATGAGAATGGCCGTTGAAACATGACGAGATGCACACAAATATCAGTTGTAATTTTTCATTATTATTCTAATTTTATTGTGAATAAGTTGAATTTATTTATTTATTTTGTCTTTCAAAATAAATTTTATTTAATTAAATTTATTTAAAGCACTGTGTATTATATTTTATATTATGTTCAGCGTTGTTTTTTAAATAAATTACATATTATATATTATGTACTTTAATTCTTTTATTTATATGTATTTTTATAGGAACTACCAACAAGAATATTATGCCAATTCAAATTGAAGATTCCTCAATACGACGTGCATGCTCATTGAGTGACCTTCATATGGGAAATATGGGCAAGAGTAAGTTTCTTATTATTCAAACAATTTTGTCATTAATATACTTTTATTTAAATAATTTAGGTCCTAAGTCCAACGGAACACCTGTACAACTTCAAAAGACCGGATCCAATTATAGGCCCAGTCCAGTTTCACGTTCGGTTAGCAAACGAAACAGCCTTCAAGGACCTAAGTCAACAGGAAGTAGTTTAACAACACAAAGTGGTTCAATGAATGTTCTAAACAATGGAGTAAGTTATATTTAAAAAAATTTAATTAGACAGCTAAAACTATAACAAAAATATATTTGTATAGAGTGATTCGGATCCTGAAGAGACACTCAGAGGCGGATCAACAAGGACATCGACACAAAGTCAAAGTAGATCTAATGGCCCAATTGGTAATTTACATTGCAATCGATTATTATTACCAATTCAACATTTGGTTTTCTATTTTATTTAAAGCCGCCTCGAGACAGTATAACAACAAAGCTACAACAATAACGTCTAGTCGACGCAAAGGTCTTCAGAGTTCGTTCAATAATGGTAAAATAAAAGTTTATTTTTTTATGTGAAGCTATGTTTAAATATTATCATTCAAATTCTATGCAAATTTTATTTAATAGTTTAGTACTTGCACCATTCAATTTAAATAGTTTAATTATTATTAATTATTAAAAACCAAATTTAGGAAAAGAGTTATGTAGATTTTGGGGTCACTTTCAATGACATTGTTCAACAGTAATGAAATATGTCATATAAAGATCATGGGCTGTACTTTATGTCCTTTTACTTTATTACCTTTTTTGAAAGCCAGCAGTGTTTCTAGTCGAACACCAAATGGTTTTATCTTACCTGGTTTTATGGATAAATTGAGGCCACATTTAAGTTATTTTCATTTTTTTCAATGGATTTCTTAGTTGTCATATAATGAAATAAAGTACAGCCCATGACCCATCATATGATATAAGTTTCATAAGTGTTATCAATATTCATTTCGATTACTGCACTTGAAATCTTTAGTGGAATTCTGAAAAGATTTTCATCTAAACTCTATTTACTCTATCTACATGTACATATATTTATTAATCATACAGCTATTAATATTTTTATATGATCATCGACTGTGATCGTATTGAAATAGTTCTTGAAACACAAAAAAATTATAATATTTCCCATATTTAAAACTACCATTATCTCCTTTTAATATAGGATCAGGACAACAGGATGATTCAAGTTCAGAAGAAACTCCAGGTACCTCTTCGACGCATAGTAGCAAACCTGTTGTGCCTCCTCGTCCCAGAAATTTATCTTTAGATCATAAGAAAACTGTTATGAATAGTCCAAATGTTGTGAAATCTCGTGGTAATTTTGAACCTGTAGACTTCCCTTCCCGCGATATAGATCAATCTGATCGTAAGTGTAATCATAAATATTTCTTTTATTTATTATTTAATAATAATATATCTGTTTTTATTTTTTAAGCAAAATCACAAGTGTATAATATTATAAATAAATTATACACTACAACTACTGCTGCTATGCAGCTACATGCAAAATTAAAAAATTGCGAAGACTCACCAACGAGCACTGGCAATAATAATTTAATGCTAAAGGAATTGGAGAATGCTGTGATTATGACGCAACAAATGTTAACCAACATAACGAATAAGTAAGTGTAATAATTTGTGATTATTTTTGTAATATGTATATAAATTAGATTTTTTTAATTTTACTTCAGTTATAGCCAAAAAAATATGAAAATTGGACAAAAATGTCCTCTTGAATGAAATTAATAAATTTTCGAAATATTAATTTATATTTTTTCTCTGCTGTATATTTGATGGTCGATAGTCGTATTTCAATATAATAGTTTGATTTATGAGAAACTAGTAAAATAATTTGGGCTTTCTTACGCTATTTCATTAGCTACTGTCTGATTGAAAACTGCAGTTCGGTTGCATCTATTCTCTAGTCCAATGTCTTTTTGTTGGAAAAAACTTGGTCTAGAATATAGCACTGCAATAATACTTGAAACATCAACAGTTTTCCAGCTAAATAATGATTCGCAAACTATCTGTCGGGAAAAATTAAGTGGCGACTTCTTACTGCCTGTTCCGTTTGAAGAATTAGTTGCAGTTTTACGCGCTAACTGCGTACTGACAGATAAATTAAAAAAAAAAATCTCTTCTGATTAAAAAAAAAAAATGCATGGGATTTTCCGATCTGTCTGCTAGGCTTATTGGAAACAAAAATTTTAGTGGCCATGATTAAAAGATTGAAATGCTAACGAAAACAGAACAGAAACAAACAAGACAAAAATTTAAATGTAATATTTTGCAAAAAAGTAAATAACCTGGTTGATTATGTAATTGTGTTCTAAAGTGAAGACTTTCGTCACCAGCATTTTTATAAAACTTTTGCTTAGGCTTATCTCATACATTTTATTTTTTTTGTTCTCTGTCTACAATTCGAATACTTAATGTAATGATCCCTTTTTTTACAGAAACGATAAAAACTCATCGCAAAACCTTTCGTCGTCATTTTCCGGACATGAAGTAAATTTAGAAAATGGTGATTTTTTAACAATGGTAAACAATTGCGCCGATCTACTAAGCAATGTCCGAAGTAAGCACAAACCCGATGACTGTGAGAATAACTCCTAGTGTGTAAAATAAGTCTTAAGTCTTTATATAGGTATAAAAAGTAAAATAATAAATTAATTAAACAAAAAACAAAAATAAAATACAATACAACTAGTTAACTAACTAATATTATTTGTTTTTAATTATACTAAACTTATTTTCTAGTTGTGTATAATGTATGAGTCTTTTGATTTACGTTTCTTTAATAACAAGACATTCGTATCTATTAAAGGACACTGTAATAAACAGAAAAAAAACATATTAATTTCTTATTTATATATTTACAAATAATAAGTAAAAGAGATGGAAACTAAAATTAAAATTTTATGAAAATGTATAGAACAATTATTATTATTAATCGAAGATAAGCTTTTCAAGTTGTGTCATTATAAAAAAAAAAAAACAAGTATAAATGCGAAATGTATAAATCGCCCTTTTGTTGGTGATTATGAAAAGCTAAGCCAAATATAAACTGCACGAAAAGCTTTTAAGAAAACATATTATAAAAATTTAATGTTTTTTGCCATCGCTTTTTAGCGATAAAGTATATATGTTTCCAAGGCAACTATTAGATTTTAAAAAAATATTCAAAAATCTTTCCAAAGCATGCTTCCATTAAAGAGAACTGCAATTTTTATTCGAAAAATAATAAATAATGTGGCAAACTAAATTTAATTTTATTCAATTCAAAAAGAAAAAATAAACAATCGCTTAAGAAAATACATTAATTCATGTGGCTTTCCAAAAACATAATTAAAATAAAATTAAAATTAACACAAAGAAAACTAACTAAGATGTTAACAAATAAATGCTCTTAATATATATATTTCTATAAGCAAACAATTCAAATAAAACAAAGAAACATTTTCAACGTAAAAAATGCAATATTTATTAAATTCACATTGAACTGGATAAATTAGTGTATTTATATTTATTATAAAAAAAAAACATGATGCGAAATAAAACATAATTTAAAGCTCATAAATAATTACATTTATTATCATTTTTTTTTTAATAAATAGAATGCGAGTTATATCAAAGATTTGAAAAAAATAAAATAGTATGAACGAAGCCAAATGCCCTACGTAGTTATGATATTTATATGAAATATTCTCTTTAATTCTTACCAAGTCTTTCTTGTTGATTTTTTTTTGTAATTCTTTAGCAGATTTTTTTGTTTGCTATTTGAACCTGCATTACTATTGTTTATGAATTATTTTAGCCAAAATAAAAATAAATTATAAAAAAAAATCATAAAAGCGATCTAAAACTAATCTGTGTGTGAGTTATTAAAACGAACGCAATTTATACTCGGAATTATTACAAATTTTGTAGAATTGCTTACCTATAGAAATCTGAAAAGACATAATTGTGACTTTTTAACCTACAAAATATAGTCTTGATATAAGCGAAGATTAGTATTTAGTCTAACTTGCAGACTCAACACTAAAATTATAAAAGTCTGCTAATGATTTAATACTATCCAAAAGTTTAGTGCCTACATTCATCTTCGTGGTCATTTGAGCCAATTCAATTCGGCAGAAATATGTGCGTCCTCTCAAATCTTGCATAAATGCTTTCGTAAAAAAATCGAACACGAGAAATTAATTAGACCTAAGATTACGATGATAGAAGGTCTCAGCTCTAACGATTTTGATGAACTTTTTTTTACATATGGGGATTTTGTAAGTAAATAAAACTATTTAGTCAAAAATTATTTAAAAAAAAAAAACCATTAATAATGGTAGGAGCTCATAGAAGTTGTTAATTTCGCTTTAAACCAAAACGGGTTTGAATTACCCTGGATTGAAGTGGATTTTAATACGCGTAATCGTTTGTATTTTTTCTTTAAAAGTCAGATTCTAAAAGCAAAAAAAGGCGAAACAGTTATTCCTGCAGAGTATATTCAAATTCAAATGAATTAGGCAAAATATATTCGGAAATACCTTTCCAGTTTCAAGAAAAAATATCCTGAATTTGGAAAGGGTGAGGAGAGCAATTTCGATGTATGCATTTTGGAATATTTGGCTAAGTATATTTTTCGTTTGAGAAATTCGGCCTTTCCTTAGAAATAACTCACAATTTATGAATCCAGATTTTGTTTGCTAAAAGAAGAGTTTGTGGCACTCGGCTTGGAAATTTGTTATTCGTAAATTTGATTTACAAACAAGCAAAAAAGATTGAATTTTAAAGTAAATTAAGAAGATTCAAATAAAATACAAGCGTTCACACCAAATTGCGAAATTGAATTTCAGTGATCCTTCTAAATTACTCAAATATAATTCAAATTATTTACCGTTATAGTAATGCAGTGTTCAAACAAAAAATGGCGACATTTAACATGCGGAAAGCTTGAAAAAAACTTGCATCTAAATTAAAAAAAAAAAAATATATATTCGTTTTCCCATTTAATAATAAATAAAATATACCAATGTTAGTTGACATTTTTAGTGAAATAATTTTATTAGAATATAAATTTTTAACTTTTGCTCTAGTAAAATTTGGTTGTGTTTATTGGAATGTTGTAATCATATCTGTTTAAGAGGGTACGTGTATAAAAATAATATTTTTGTTGTCATTATCTCTAGAAAAAATTATTTTAAACATCTAATTAAATATCACTTAAATTCAACAAAATGCTTCTTTTCTTTATAGAAAAATAATTAAATCATTCAAAACAATTCTACTTCTATTATTGTTGATTTAAAAAAAAAAAAGTGATAATGAAGGTAATTAAAGAAAAAAATGTTCCAAAGAAACGTAATAAATAAATCAAATCATTCGATTTAAACAGACGTTGAAAACACAGAAATGTCAATTATATGTTTATTTGTAAATGCACGTACCTTTTTTTTTTTTGTTCAACTTATTACTGATGTACTCTGTCGTTTGCGTTTAAAAAGCAAATAGAGAGCAAAAGACATCTCTGTCATTGAATTTCTCCAAACATATCCCTTAAATATCTTGTTTTATTTTACAATAATAATATTTATTATGATATGTTGAAATTGAGTATCGGCCTTTTTTACCTGCAAATGAACTTAAACATTTATTTCCTCAATAAATTATATACTTTTAATTAAATATACAATACAAGAAAAAAAAGATGCACAGCACATCCGTCCAATAATAATCTTTAAAAATTGTTTGCAAGCAAATTAAAAAAAAAAAAAAACTTTTCTTTATCAATTATGAAGTTATGTTTCTTTCTTTTGTTTTAAATTTTAATAGTTGTTGTTTAGTTTTAATGCGAATTTTATATTATATTACATATATTTTAATGCACATTTCTAAATTTGTTATAGTTCTTTATTTGCGTTGTAATTGTGCCAAAATATATAAACTTATGACTTTGGCGGGAATCAGGGATTGATTTGGGTAAATTTTATAACAATTTTAATTTAAATTAATAAATAAAACAAATGACTGGTAATGAGTTACTAAAAGAAAAACAATATTTCATTATAATGACGCAAATAAAAATTAATTAACTTATGATCGTAGTTATGTATACATTTAAAATTAAAATCAAATATATTAAACTTTAAATAAAAACGTAATGATTTGTGTATGCATTTTGTTATTATGTATGTCGATGTATGTGAACTATTGTGTTATACATTGAGTGTTTTTTTTTTTGTGTTGTGAATTTTTGAAAAAAAAAAACATTTGTCTTCAAATAATGTTTCCCAAAAAAAAGAATATATTAATACAAATTAATCAATTGTAATATATTTTCCATTTACATTGTGTTAGGTATACAAAACTTATGAATCATTTAGTTTCATATAGTAATCATAAAACGACATAAATTCAAAATTCAAATAATATTAATACATTTTTTTAAAAATATGAATAACATAAAATAAAGTGTAACCATTATTTCAAATAAAAAAAAAAAAACTAAAAAGATTGAATTCAATACCATTTATAATGTGTATAAATATTATAATTATTATTATACATAAAATATTTTTACGATTACATTGTATAAATTATTGGTAAACATTTTATCTTTAATGACATTTATTAAGAATATTTATAACAAGAAAAATAAATATTTTAATGAAAAAATCTGGTTGTTTGCATTATTTACATTTAAGGTACATAAAACATGTGTAGGTATATCTTTTTTTGTCAGAGCTTAGAAAACCCCAAGGGCAATTTCTGATGGGAGAAAACAACTTAAATGCCAAATCTCTTAACTTTTTGTGTCCCTTGACCGTTGAGCGGTGTGATGGTGGCAATCACGATAATAAAATGTATGACAAATGGATAAATCATTAGAAAAACACACTTTTTACGAACAGTTCACACTCAATTGCGATTTGAAAGTCTCTCAAAATTTATGCATTTTGGGTAAGGCTGTTGGATATAATTGATTTTTTCTCTACTTTAAGTGTTTGGAAGCGCTAAATTTTAGTTTAATTTTGAAGAGTTGAAATTTATTCTGAATAAAGATTTTTGAGGGAAAGCTGTTAAGATTAAGATTATATATGTATAGGTATATCAAAATCTTTTTTTACAATTCGTTGCTCTTACAACTGGAAACTAGATAATTTCATGTCTTCTATTACTTAATAACCACTTTAATTTAATTATTTCTCAAAACTAGAAGACAAGAAACCATTCAGGTTTTACTTGCGACTGTACCATAGGGCAAACAATGGATTCGTGAAAAAAAAATCGAATTCGAGATTTTGATCTAACCTGAAATTACTATGATAGGGAAGACGAGAAAAGTAGGTTTCGCAATTTTGTCTCTCTGTCCGTTAAGCTACAGCTTAAAAAAGTGGTTGGATATTCCTGAAACATGGTGTATAATGTTTTTTGGGACGTATCTCCACACTTTTTTTTTATTTTTTGTATGTATGTATGACCAAAAATAACGGTAACATTTTCGTTTTTCAGACTTCTTGAAAACAGCTTTGACGATTTTTTTTTGAAATAAATTATAACTTCTATTAAAAAAAAATCCAAAGTGTAAGAGGTACTTTTACCTCCAAAAGGATCTTTTTTTTGATTTTCGATTTTTTCAAAAACAGTAATTGCAATTAAAACTTTTATGCAAAGATTTATTAAAGCAATTAAAAACTTAACTTTTCAAAAAAAAAATGTTAAAAAAAGTGTACCTAACTATTTTATTTTTAAAAATAATGGCGCTAAAAAATTTCTTGGAAACGTCACCGATAATTTTGATAGAATTCTTTGAAAGTATTAGTATTAGTACACTGTATTATAAAACAATAAGAAAATTGTTAGAAATTATAAATGGTAGGTACCTCCCATACAAATGTAAAAAAAAATCGTTTTCAAAAATATCTAAGTTTTCGTAAACGGCTTCCATAATTTTTTACTGAAACAACATTATAGACAATACAAAATTGAAATTTAAGCACTATTAACGTTACCCCCAAATATTAAAAAAAATCGTTCTCAAAAATCAAATCACAGATACCATTTAAGAAATATTTGATTGTTACCAGTCGAATTTTGTTTTTCCTGAACACCGTTCGTTTTAATAAAAACGATTGTCTTGACGCATATTTTCTCGAATAAATCGAGATTCTATATAATTGGAATTACAAAGAGTAACTGCGAATTTTATATACAATTCGACTGGTAACAGTCAAATATTTCTTCAGCAAAGTCCATAGCAAGGCACTAAACATTGCTAAAATTCTTTGAAGACTTGAAGCAACTATACATTTCGCAGTTACTCTTTGTAATTCAGATTATATAGAATTTCGAGAAAACATGCGTCAAGACAAGATGTAATGCTCATCTTCTGATGAGCCCAGCCATTACATCGCATCGTGGCGAAACGTATATATGAACACTATAAGCTGGTTTATATTTTATTCATGATTTTAAATCATATTTATTAATACTATTTAACCCTATATTGAGCAAATGCTGATTGATTCCCTTTTAGTCAAAACTTTTCTAAATATTTCAATATTGAAAACTCATTATTGAAATTCATTCATCCAGCATTTAGGAAGTAATAAATGAAGAATGTGGTCCCATAATTGATTTTGCCCCGGGTCCAATTCCTTCAATGTCAAAACAGGTTGGAAATTGTACAAGAACAACGTGATTTTTAATTAAGAACCTTATCGGCTCATTTTGTTTCGTTGTCAATAACAATCATTAATTTATTACACAGTTGTTCTTATGCTGACGTCGGCGTCGTCGGCCGTCTTCATTTCCATTTGGGTTATGGAAGTAAGACAAGACATATGCTCTGCGGTGAATGTGACTTCATCCTGATGCCAGCACCAGCACCCAGCAGTCATGCGGTGTGTCGGTATCCTTACAAGCACTCTAAAGATCTCATTGAGAGTGTCAAGAAGGTAGGTAATGTAGTTATCAGCATCAGTTGCCTTTCATTTCTGGTAAATGCTCATTGAGAAAACTCAGCAGTCAACATCACATCAACACCCAACACAGAGGTCATCTCTGTGGCACCACAGGATGCGACTTCTAGTCTCCTCTGCTTTGATCTTATACCTAGTTGGAAGTCGAAACAACTCCCTGGAGATGGTGATGGTGATGGGATGGTGGTTACTGGTTGAGTTAAAATTTTATGGTCGTCACGGCAATGATTTTGTGGAGGTTTTGGATGACTGTGGGGAGAGATACGTGCGTGTTGAAATAATCGTTCTCTGTTACCGCTGTTTATATGACTTTTGGCAGTTAAAGTGATTGTAATTAATTGGTTGGTAATTGTGGTCTACACCTCGATGACCGAATATCCGTGCTTCACCAACCCCGTCATGTCATGATGATTGGATTTAGCTGTGGTAGGCATAGTGATAGGTACTTGTTTTTGAAATTATATAAAATGGCATTTTACTTTAAGTTTAAGTAGGTTAAGTTAACAATAGTCTTGTAATTAAATTTAAGGGTACCTCCCATATTTTGAAATTTGTTTTCATTAAAAGTGAGCCAATATGTATTTAAATTTATTTAATTCAATAATTATCAAAACCATGGAAGTCGTTTTCAAGAAAAAAATGTATGGCAATTACACAAAGTTATAAGAAAATCCACCCACCCGTTTGGGCTGTAGCTCAACGGACAGACAGATAATATCTAATGTTAAGTTTGTACGAATTTTTTTCACAGTCTTAGAGACTCCTCTTATTCTTTATTCTTATAAGTAAAGAGACATTTTTAAAAGGTTTCATGAAGGTACCACTTTTTGTTACAGGTTTTTTGCCCAGATTTCTACCGTTCCCTAAACCTCCTAAAACACCCTTTAAGCATTGATATTTCTATGAATTTCTGTCATTATTGATTGTTATGATTATGACCAATGAACCATTTATGGCTTTTTCAATTGATTCAGCACTTAAAACTACCTAAACAAATAGTGTCGTAGGCTAAGATTTTACCAAGATGTATTTTTCCGTATGATACATAAATTCTTCCCTTTCTTTTCCCATGCAAAGTATTTTTAAGGACCATTTTAATCTATTCCAATCTTTTGGTAAATTAAACTTTCTCACATGATTATTATTTTTTTTTTTGGTTTTCTATTTGCTATTTTACTGCTACTATAATTGAATATTAGCGTCTGCATTTTTAAACTTAACGAAAAATTTTAAAAAACTTCACTGAAAAGCTATTCCGCACTATCGTAAAAGTGTAAGTGGGATAGAGGGGTGGTGTATTTTAAATTTCTCTGGAGTTTATTAGTTCGTTGATCACCTTTAAGTACAATATTTGGTTGGTGCAACGGATTAATGTCAATTTAAAATTTATCGAAAAAATAAATTGCCCATAATTGCGATTTGCTGGGTTTCCTTAAGTCTTCTATAACTTTCACTCATCGACCAATTCGATCTAGATTAAAAACTTAACTTTCAACAATGTTCTGTCATTACAGCACCAAATTAATCATATATCAAAGTACCGTACTATGATAGCCAACATAAATACTCGTATGTCCCATGCTCCCCGACTATAAAGGTCAATGTACTTCGAGCTTATTCTACGTGTTTCTTATGAATGCACTTACTTCATTTCACAAGCAAACTTCAGAATATTTAACATTACATTACATTGGAAGATTGAAATTGCTGAAATCTTAAGTTTATGTGATGAAATAAAGCTATTTGCATATTATTTTATCAAAGCTACATACAAATCATTTTGATGTTTGTCACTCTTCTTGTTGAAGTCATTTTTAACCTCTATAATCGTCCTTGAAATGAAATTGTGAACATCAGACAAAATAAGCTGACACCAGAATAGCAAAACAAAAGTCAAATATATGCATGTAGTATCTGATGGGCTCTAAATCCAAAGTTATTGCTTCCATTTGGTTTATTTATATATTTCGTTATCAAAAATTCAAGCGGTAAAATGCAAATGATATCAAAACGCCTCTCCTAAGTGATATGATAATAAAGTTAAGTGAAAAATTGTGATACGAAAACATTTCGATTGGTATCAAAAATACTTTGGGGAAAGAATAGGGTCAGATGGTGGAAAATCTTTGAATACGAGTGACATCGCGAGTGGCATCTGAAGTCAAAATAAAAGTAGGTACCACACACCAAGAATTTGTTTGATAAAAACAAAAGTTATACATAGATTTAAAAAAATGATAACTGCGTAGTCATTTCAATAAATGCAGTACTTTTCTAAGATGTTTTTTTATCGACCCATTTACATTTTGTCTCTAAGAAAATGATTCAATATATTATGTAGGTTTAACTGGCATTTCAACGGATGATTAGTGTTGAATTAAAACAAAGTTAGCTAATATTGCAAAGTAAATGATAGGCGTGTTTAATTCGCGAACTAACTAGTTCAGTTCAGTAAAGTAGTGAACATAGTTCAGATTTTTATTTTACTAGTTCATTTTAGTTCAATTTTTATATACATAATATTATATTCAGAAATAAACATTCTTCTTTTTTTAATAAGGCTAAAAAGAGTGTTTAATATAGAGATAATTTTCATTGAAACCAAAACAACTAGCTAAGTTATTTCTATAACAGTAATTTGAAGTTTGCATTTAGCTTTTGAGTAAATGAACCCCTTGTCCAAACGTCGCTTAGCCTGGGTTCAACTTTTTAATTCGAAAATTTCAGCGGACTAGCTGTGGTTTAAGGGTGCTTTAAGCATAGAATTGGTTTAAACATTAGCGAAACCTCATTCAACAGGTCGAATTTGAAAGATAAAAAGTGCTGAGTCCTATTTTAAATATTTGTACAACTGGCTTCAAATAAAATAATAAATTGTTTGTTGAAATGTTCACGTAACAGGTTTGTATAATTTTTTCGTGTTTAAATTTACTGAGGTCACACGTGATTCAAATAAAATGTCAAACTAAATTGAACTAAAATGAACTAGTTCAGTTATGTAGATTGAACCAAATTGATCGATCCCTAAAGTGAATTAAAGTGCTCAACTCTTTTCGATGATCATTAATTCAGCATAACCTTAAAGACGAAATAAAAGCGATTGATTGTACTTGTTAATCAGGGGTTAACCTAACAAGGGTATGCAGGTACGTAATACCTAGTGAAGGTTCCGAGCTTCTTACATGCGGGTACATTATTTATTAAATAAGCAATGTAGAGTATTTTTATTACTCGATAAGGTCATTAAATGGTCATAAAATATAGAAACTAGTTTTAATATAATTGACTAGCTATTTTTAACCAATTGTTATTGAATGTTTTCATAATCATTAAATGTTGTTACCACCTTATTTATGTCATTTAAGAAAACAAGATAAGCCATAAGAATCCAAAAGGGCATAAAATTGTCATAAAATTTCAGCCGGTTTTATGAACTGTTTTACAGTTGTTTTTTGTTTTGAAGAATTTTTTAAGGATGAAAAATACAAATCTCCAAGATTGTGTATGAATTTGAAAAAAAAAAGAATTCTATAAGATTGATCAATGCAAGCGGTTTTTTTATGACCATTTAATTTTCTTTTTTGACCCTTTCTTTAGAGGATTTTAATTCAACATGAAGTTTTTTTTCTTTTCTCTTTGATCCAGGAAGGCATCTAAATATTTACATTAAAATCTAGTATAAGTGATAAAATTAGTCAACAGTCTAAAGGCTGTTAAAAAAATACATATGGGTACATCATTTTATTTAAATTTAGACATTTTTTTTTATTGAAAAACATACAAAATAAAATACACACTTGGATGACACGTTCTTGATTATATGTTAAAGTACCTCAAACTTAAAAAACAAAAAAAAAAAAAAAATTAAACTAAGGCTGACCACCCTACGAGACCGAGAAGAAAAACTAAAAAATTTCAGTCTCGTTTGGCTAATTATCGCCTTGGTCTCGTTATGGTACCAACTCAGAATTTCCCCAATATAGTAATATTTTGTGAGAAAAATAAGAAACAACCAAGAAAAAACTTGAATTTTTTGTCCTTCTATTATTGCTCTTGTTTTACGTGAGACCTAAAGATCCTTAAAAACCAAAAATGATACTAAATTTATTCACTTTAAAATAGTATAACTCGAAAATACTTTTTGTAGTTTTTCTATGCGAACAGATGATTTAAAAAAATATTTAAGCAGGAAAAATTAACCTAAACCAACCCAAGAAATAAAAAAATAATACTGAATTTTTAATTTTAAGCACAGTTTTGAAGAAAATCTATTTTGAAAACATATTTTTTGTTCCATTTTTGTTATGTATTTTAAATTTTTTTTTCAAATTAATATTCTTAACGACAGCGTGATATAGAGTTACTATCTCTTTAAATAACTCCAACAACTGATCAAACATTTGTTTTTGAAAATGATCATCATTCGAAAAAAAAATTTGTTAGAAGTTCAAGTGGTTTTAAAGTACATATTGTCATTTTTTTTTTCAAAACTCGAAAAATAATTATGTACTTTTCTTTGAGAAATTTTAAAAGATGTTAATTTATTATTATGCTGTTATTAATGCTTGTACTTTTTCAAAAATTGAAAAAAAATTGTTTCTTTAGAAATAAAAAAAATATACATATACTCCCAGCGGTGGTCAAAAAAGGAACTATACGAGCATAAAAAAAATGCTTCTATATTGATGTTTCATGTTAAGAGTTTTAGTCTTATCTTTTTGTATTACAAGATATCTTTGAATTTTCTGATCCAAAAACTAGATATAGATAACTTCGTCAACAAATTCTAAATGTTTGATTTTTTAAGTTATTTATTTTATTAAGATAGAAAATCTTAAACTCTATAAAAAGTATCTTGAACTACCTTAGTTTCCATGTTGTACCAAATATTTTCAAAAGTTTAAAGTATGTATCTTAAGGTCTCACACAAACATACTGAATGATAAAAACAGTGAAAGAATCTTTTTTCATCAAACAAATCTAAAAAATAACTAATCCAAAAAAAGTGCGTATACGTTCCTAAAAATGGCTCCCATGGATGACCCAGTGAAAATTTTTGGTTTTTAAAAGTTCAAAGTTTTAAAAATGTTAAAATTTAAAGTAAGACAATTTTTTTGACGTCATAATAAGTTGGGTATACAATTTTGTAAACAAACATAACTAACATGTTTCAATTTCATATTTCATTTCAATTCAGTTTCCTTTCTTCTGTTGCTTCTTCTGGGAAACGAAACAAAAGAAGCTACTGTCAAAATTGAAAAAAATATTTGTAGTGCAGTATTTGCATGCTAACCTTTATTTGGTAATAAAATACTCAGAATGATGTTAATTTCGAAAAGTAGTTATTTTTTGTCTTGATTATTATTTTGTTTGATATAATTAAATATATTTCATAAATAATACATTTTCTTTATTAAAAAAAAAACAATACAAAAATAATAATAAAGGGGAAAATAAAAGGGATTTTTTCAACAGTTTTAACGAAAAACTGCTCGAAAAAAATTATTGAAGAGAAAAACTGGAATACTTTTGTTATTGTAACTGAGAACTTACTCTCATTTTACTCTTGCCCACAATATTTTTTTTCAACAACAAGTTGAGTTTTGAGTTGAAAACCTAGAAAAGCTGTATTAAAAGCTTTCTCATGCTTCTTGAACCAATTTCAGCTGAAGAAAATATGCTTTTAATTGACATTGTAATTGTGTCAACAACGTTTCAAGAATCAAGCGCCTAGCCAATGGTTTTTTATGAATAATAAAAAAAACAGCATTACTAAACCAGATGTAACTATTCCTGTTTGTGGGCTACAGGACTTGAGCCCAGTACTAGCAATGTCACCAAAAAGGAAAAATTAATATTATGAAATGTAAATAGTTAAAAAGATATGAAACCATTATGCGAATGATTTTAAAAGATTAGCCTTATTTTTGGATCCTTTAAACAGTGACATTCAAGGAAAGGAAACATAAAAACAAATAAAAAAAATAAATAGAAATAAATGTCTAAAATTTATGAGCATGCGCTTTATAGTGATAGTAAAATTACTTGCAACAATATTCAAGCTAAAAATAATACGATTTTGAAAATATTGAAATTATGGTTTTGTAATATATGTGTATTCGTATATTTCTTAAATAATGTATAAAACATCTTTTATTATAGATTCATCACGTTTTGCAGTACGCATTTTTTTGAATCCTCCTTTCTCCTATTTCATCAAGTTGTGCAACATATTATTATTGAAACAAAGCAAAACATTAAAACTCATGTTGAGGAGAAATGTGTTACATCGAATTGTTGAGATTCTTTATTTAATCAGCATACAAATACACTGTAAAAATAAAGTATTCGTTTTTAAATTGTTTTGCACCTTCTAAGTTTTTGATGCTCAAACACTGTGTAAATCATTTCCTTTATTTTGTACATGTTACATAAAGTTATTAAAAGCTAAGTTATCGGAATTTTTAGGAAAAAAACTTACGGAGTTTTTCCTTTTTAATAAAATAGCTACACTTAAAAATAAATTTAAAAAAGGTTTCTGTTTCCAAAATGTTGAGTTTTCAAAAAAAAAATATTATTTTTATTTTACGAAAATCCAAAAAGTATTTTTTGAAAGTTTTGATATGCAATGATATTAAGAATTAATAAGACTTCTTTAATGACCTCTCTAAATCGTCAACCCATTAATGAGAAAATCGAATGTCAAACGGTCGCTCTAATGTGAATAGGTCTTTAGAGTTTATTTTATTGAGATTGCCTTTAAACAACGTTGTTTAAATTCACATCTTTTGTGGAATGATCACATACTTAACGTCGCCAAAAATGCCAAGTACAGGGATTCGTTTTTTAGACGTACTACGCGAATGTGGAATACTCTTCCACGCACTGTCTTTACCTCTCATTGTGATGTACTGAAACTCAAGACTAATGTTCACCGACATTTCCTTTCTACTTACTTAAAGTATGTAAGTAGGATGGGATTTACATCGAAGTTGAATTATTTTGGAAACGTTTTGTTTTTCAGAGCCAGGGGAGGGCCACAACTCCCGGGTGCATTTGTCACAAAAGAAACATTAATTTGTATATCTATAACGTACGATATAATGATCAATCGTTATATTGCTCAATCGATTTTCAATTAATAAAATTTCTCCTGATGATATGAATAGTTTAGTACGTTTTTTGACAAATATTATTCTGGCTTAAGAATAAATTTAATATTTATGAGGAGTATAGAAGAAATAAAATTCACCCTCCACCCTCTTCCAAAAGCTAAGTACCTAAGAACATTTGCTACATCGAATTTTTCAAAAGTCAGTTAACCTAGTTTTTGAATTAAGGAGGTGATTTTATGTATTTTACGCACAAATACACAATTTAACAAAAGGACGTAATTTAGTTTGTACCAATATTCAATGAAATTAAAATAAAGCGCAATCGCAAAACTATTCATTTGCTTTCACTTTGAAAATTGATATTGGAAAGAATGAATAAATTCGTATTATGGTTTAGCAAAGTGCAAACTCACCTAAACAAAACCTAAACACTTCCAATCGATTTAACTGCACCACATGAGCTTTGTTAGCAAATACAATCATGTACAGTTCCAACCATTTATAATTCCGATGCAACAATTTGCTCTATAGAAAAAGGGCCTAAGACCCAAGCTGACCTTAATATTGAAAATGTTGTCTGAAGTATTAGTATGGGGATGTGAAGGAGTGTAGAGTGTAGACCTTGATGATGGAAAAACACTTTTTTTTTCTTCGTCTACCAAAATCTGAAGTGTGAGGGGGGCCTGAAGCCATAATCTGCACTTTGCAGAGCAGAGGCAGACTTTCCCATTTCAATGCATGCATGAACCTTACATTGAGGTCAGCACATTTTGCTACTTAGCATCAGATATAAACACTTTGTATATCTTATGCTGAGCATGATGTGTGCAATGTTTTTTTGGTCTTCGCCGCGCCGCGCCGCATCGTCCGTTAGCTCGGAGGCACTTCATTTCATTGGCATGACGCCAAAGTTCAAAATGTTGGGTTGCTGTTTTTTTTTATCTCCTTCTTCTCTGTTGTATAGGCATATGGAAGAACTATGTTTGTGGTCCTCATACCTCCTCCGGGTCGAATGTACAGAGCGAATTCAACCAAATGCACCACATGGATCATTGCATTTCAAATGACTACGAGCTGTAATTATAAAATTATACTTTGATATGATAGTGAATGCACTTGCAAAAACACAAGATGAGGAGTTAGCTTGGACGTGGTTGATGGTGGTGATTATAATTTTAGCTAAAGCTGCAGAACTGCGTGGCTTAGAAGCACCACAGCAGGACCGCTGGTAAGTTGTTTTGTGCATTCAGCGTTTTAATTGTCGATATGCGATAAATTAAATCGATTGCTATTTTGTAGGGTACTCGTACCATATAAATGCGAGTTGGCTGGGAAATGAGAAAATATAAAATTAGGCTCATCAACTCTCTGTAGATATAAACGAATAATAACTAAATTGCATAATATTATGATGAACTAAACGAAACTAAAGATATAACATACTAAACTGATGTAGACATGATTTTTGAACGGCCATCAGACTTAGCCACAGCAATAACTTTTTGATTGAAATATTATTTTCTGATACAAATAAAGTAATGTTAGGCTGCAAAAATATCAATATTTAAAGCTTAGAGAAACCGAAATTGAATTTTTAAATGTTTTTGCTTTTTCGAGTTTTGGTGTTTGGCGATTCGAATTTTTTGATCACAAAGGATTGCAGAGTTTTCCCGCCACTTCATCATAATGTTTGATTTCCTTATCACAAGATCCCTCACAAATCCAAGATAGCCAAAATTTTGCATTTCAGAAGTAGGTACTGTTTTTTCAAATGGATAGATCGGATCAGGTTTTTTGCATTTTTCTCAGAAAAGCCATTTAAATATTAAGTTCTCGTATCAGGGATGTCTGATAGATCCATCATGAGCAAAGAATCAGGTTCGTCACCTTATCCTTAGGAAGAAATCAAGGACTGCAACAAAGATCAAAGGCAAAAAAGACATTTTCCTGGTGCACACTTAGAGTTTTATTTCATGGCTTTTTTTGGGACCTATTTCATTACCAATTTCTGGAATTTTTTCATGTCTTGAGAAACAAGAGACGAAATTCTTGACTTCCGAGACGAGATTGTAAGTTTTGGTTGTTTCTCAATTTAGTCACAAAGAAGACTAAATCGGAGAAATTCTGATTTGATACCACTCAAAACCGAGACGAGACTTAGCCATACAAGATATCTAGAGACTTTTTTTTCCATTTTTGTAAAATTGGGCTTTAAGTTCATTTGGGACTTATTTCATAAAGAACTAAGTCCCACTACTTAGATTTACTTTGTGTGGAGTTTGTTCTTAAACCAGGTCGTGAACCCAATTTTTTTGGGAGTAAGTTCATTTGGGACTAAGTTCGTTGATAAGGCCCCAATGAAATAACTTCCTAAACGAAAAATTTGTGCCTAGGAAGTTTTTTCATTGGGGACTTATTTTAAGGCACCATTCACCACAGTCATTTGGAAGCGTTTAAGCCAGCGATAAGCTACCGTTGACGGCCGCGTTTAATCAGTGATAGCCAGATGAAGACAGCGTTGATGTTTGCAACTAAGTATGATGGGCGTTTGGACATTGAGTGTCATTTAGGTTTTATTGAATATTGATGTCATTAAAATGAAATAACAGTGCGATTTTTCGAAAACAAAAATTGCCCGCCAAAGTAAATTCCTCAATATTGAGGTATTCATCCTAAACAGCTAGTTTACTTGGCTGCAAGTGGCTTTATGATTATTTAAAAAATTTATTTTTGAATTTCGTTTCTATTTCAACTTGTGTATTAACTACGCGACGATGAAAATGCAAATGAGAAATGTCTGCAACCAACCATTTCATCCTGATGCATAATTTTAATAATTAATTTCCTAGTTTGGGAATGTAATGTAAAATAAAAGTGAAAAGTCAAAAGTAAATGTAATCCTTTGGTAGGTAAATACATAACCAGGAATAATAATAATATGCTGGGAAACCGACTGAACAAAAGAAGGAGAACAACAAAATAACCATCCATACTATTTTTGAAAGTAAATTTGTAATGCATACTTCCCAGTGTAAATGTATAGAATATATAAAAGAATTTACCAACAGCACTTTCATAGACTGCAGTTGAAATTTAAGAACCGTATAAATGTATCTACTATTATGGTGCATGACTACTGTGGGCAAAAAGTCATATCACAAAAAATGAAGCAATGTAGGTTCAAAATGTTCTAATTGCCTCTCCGAAATTGAAGTTTGAGTGGGTGATAGAAGGGACACAAAAATTATGAAAAGCGGACTTTTGCTAGGATCGGGTGATATACGAACATGCAGATGTAAAACGTATGCAATTTCTACAGCAATTTCGCAGTTAAATTTTAATTTTGGTTTAATTTTGCTCTTTTTCAGTTCACTGTATAGAAAAAACAAAATTTATATTTAGGAATACCTTGGATCAGGTCTCTAACAAAAACCAGAAACCAGGAGGTGCCAAAATTATGACAAAAAAGATGTAAACATTTTGCAACATGGTTTCTACCAACAAACTAAAGAATGTGAAAGGAACTAATATTTTTTTTGGTTTCTTGAGTTATTTTTTTAAAAGAAAACTGCACAAATTTGTAAAAAAAATATTCACAGATAAAATTTTGCATATCAGCGAGCATGAAATTTATTATTTGAATTCCTAAAACTAGCCAAAGAAGAAGAATGCCATCTGATGAATCCAAAAAAATATGAATAAAAAAAGAATTCAAACTCAATAAAAATTTCAAAAATCGATAAAGCATATTTTTTTGTTTATACTGTCTTAAATATATTGATTTTTCAGAGAAAAATTTAATGTTTTTTTTTTCAAAATCGAAAAACTATTTTTTGGAAGTTTTGATTTGCAATAACATCTATTACTATTATATAAAAATTCATAAGTTGCAATCCGTCAAATTGAAATTAAAAAATTCGGCTTTATGGTTGTATGTATCACATATTCTTTTTTTTACAAAATTTTGGTTTTTAATTATAGTATTATAAGTTTTGGATTCTTGGAAATATTCGAACAATGTTTTTTTAAAATCATTTTTGGAAAATCTTACAACAGCTGCGACGTTTTCAAAAACTTCAAATTTGTCGACAACCGGACATAAAATTGTGATAAAATTTGTTCAGTGTATTTGTATTAGTATAACCTATAGAAAACCTGCAAGAAAAAATTGAAGTTTGAAAAATGAATATTAAAACATGTTTTTCAAAATATTTATAGCTTAAAAGGCGTTCGAAATCGAAAAACGTGAATGAGGCAAACCTAACAATTTGCGTCTTAGACACAAATTGGTTGAAAATTAACTCCCTAACAAAAGTAGTTTGGCCGACATTTTTCAAATTCAGAAAGAGCATCCTAAAATTATAAAAAACTGCATAATTAACTCATTTCCGAAAAAAAGGTCTTGGTCCAGTTTCGTTTCCAGTTGAACGTATCTTACTTTAAATTTCGGTCCAGTTGGCATAAATTATAATTTTTCTTCCGTCAAAAAATTCAACCATTGTTCATACCATAAGTTTTACATTTGTATACTGTGGATGCATATATTATGCACTGCTTCAAAAAAGATATATTAATCAAATGCGAGCCAAAAAAATGGAAAAATTTAAAAGAATGTAAAGTTAGCTCTCTTGGTTTTTTTTTGTGATTTGTAAAAGTATTTCAATGTAAGAGTAGGTAGGCAGGGTGGGTAATATTATTACTCATCACACACACCTTCCGTTTCGAGGCATGCAGCTGGTTTTGGTAATATTCGTATTCCTATTCATATTGTTTCCTGTCCAGCTCCGGTTCCCATAGAACCCGGGCTATTACAAAATGTATTCTTTTGTTTTCAGTGTGATAAAGGATTAGCATGACACATTTATTAATTATGTTTTGCTTTGGTCAGCTAAAAAAAAAAGTTGGTGACCTGAACTTGCAAAGTTTATATCCACCATGCAATTCGGCCATATTGTAAAAAAAAAAATACTTTTTTGCTACACAAAAAGCAGACAGCTATTTCTGTGATTTATTTCATTCTCGTTTTGTGTTTTTAAAATGAGAAAAAAAAATACTGAAAATTTAATTAAAACGAACAGTTACTGCATAATATTTCAATTTGTCTGTCTATATCTATGTAACAGAGAAGGAATTAGGAATCAGAAAAAGTGAATGGCATTCACTTTAGATGTAGTTTAATAAAAACCTATTAAAACTCTATAGTTTACGGCATGTAAAATAATACAATGACCATACTTTGGGCAAACCCCAAAGCTTTTATTCACATCAAATGGTTGATGATTTACAAATCAACTTGCTAGTTTTATTGTGAAAAACTTGTTGGGTTTGCCAAAAGTACTCCACTAAGTTGCCAAATCTTCAAGTTGCCACGACGACGCCAAGTCACTAAGACGACAAATTTTCAAGAACAAATCACCGAGACGCCGAAACAACAAGCCGCCAGGAAGTCAATTAGCCAAGTCACCAAGTTGCAAGACGCCAGGTTGCCTAACAAGTTGATGACGTCACCACGACGAAAAATCACTCAGACGATAAACCATCAAGACACGAAGTCGACAAGACCCCAAATTGCCATGTAGCCCATTCATCAAGATGCCATGACTCTAAGAAGTCAATTCGCCAAGTCATCTAGACACCAAGTCACCAAAACGTCAAAATGCTTAAACGCCAAATTGGCAAGACCCCAAGTCATCAAGTATCTCAAGTGACCGAGTTGCAAAGTCACCAAAAACCAATTACCAAGAAATCAAGTCGCCAAATCTCCAGACCCCAAGTCATCAAGATGCAAAGTCACCAAGAAAGTCCCCAAGTAACTAGTTCACCAAGTCATCAAGAAGCCAGGGCACAAAACGTCAAGATGCTATATCGCAAAGTCAGCAAGAGGCCAGAGTGCCAGGTCACCAAGACGCCAAGTTCCCAAAACTCCATGACGCCGAGTTGTCAAGTCATCGCAAGCCACCAAGACTATAAACCACCGAGAAACCAAGTCGCAAAAACGACAATTCAGCAAGTTGCCAAGCTGCTATTTTCTGAAAACATAAACGAATGCATGTCATAGCCCAAAAAAATTAACTGAATTCAATGAAGAATGAAGGAGTCGCACAGATTGCACCATCTTACAATCATGGCCAGCATCCCTTATTTTTGACTGCTATTTAAAGACTATTGTTTACTTTTTGTAAATATGTAGATCAAAAATTGAAAGATACGAATACAGCACAGATGGAAACTAATGAAAATGGTAAGAAACTTTAAGTTTTTATCGTTTTATTAAAACGTTATTATAAAAAAAAAATCCCTATTATTTCAACCTTATTACTACCCTTATCAAAACGCTCATCCTTTCAAAACATGAAAAAATAAAACTAAAAAAAAAACATAAACCCAAACATAATCCCAGCTTTCATAATAATTTAAACCAGACGCCTGACGCCAGACACGTTGGAACCGCATTCACCAACAAATTAATTTCAATCACTTTAACCAGCAACACACACAGCAAAAAAAAAATTGGTTAAATGGATGGTGTGGTGCGATTAATTCCCAACGCACGCTTCATCCAGAATCTCCACTCTATCATAAGAGCTTCAGCCCGGAAAATAACTACTAGGTTGACCGTAAAATATTTACACAACCGCCATCGAAGAATATTATGAAGTCTGCTGCGAATGGAATCTCGGTCGGCTTGAGATGAGATAAGGTGGTGACCTGAAACTGAAACTGATTACAGTCTTTTCTCAATGAGGTGATCATAAACAAAAAGACTATAAAAGAACGGCCGCTTATAATTACTTTCTACCTGTGAACATGACGCTATACGGATGAGATTTCATCCTTATGGTTTTTCATCAGAGCGCAGTATATAGCGCTTTACTGGTAGAAGGCTGCACGAAGCCTTGCCTTACCGCATATACCTTCTCAAACAACTGACAAAACATTAAAAGCATGATGATAGGTCACAGCATCTGTATCCCTCTTTTCGGTGTAGCATCGGTCCGAAAATTATGATGATGCATCACTTCTCTTCCCTCTGCTGCACCGCGGCGCGGCTTTAGGACTGGTATAAGCTTGCAGAAATTGTACGTGTCGATAGCAATCTTCATTCCCATCATATCTTTTGTGTAAATGGTTTCGGAACTCCTGATGCATTCAAAAATCTGCTGCTGGTGCTTTGGTTTGCTGTCAAAAATGTTAATGGAATTTCATACTCAGAATTATATTTTATGTGTGCTGTCTCCTCATTTTATTTTTTCCATTTTGATACTCCAGAGATTGATTATGGACAAAAAAAAAGTACGTATGTATTACGGTCTTACTTACCGACTTCATTTTTCACCAAAAGACGCATCATTTAACTATCAACACCTTCGTCAAAAGTCCAGGTCGTATTTCGTATTTATCAGGTACAAAAAAAAATATGCTTAAAAAGATAAAATAATTTATGCATTGGAGTCGAGTTAACCTTCTTTTAATTTACAACATTACACACACAGTCTGTTTAACAAAGCATGTCGGCTTAGATAATACACAAAAACAACTGTTATTAAATGTAATAAATAGGTTTATAATTATTATCAAACGAGCAAAAAGCTAGAATTAGAAGAGAAAAACCCGAAGAATAGAAGAAAGACAAATTTGAATTGTAAGGTAATAATAGCCCACCTTTGGAAGCAAACAAGAGTTGAAGTTTCGAAGTAGGTGTTTCACTTCTCATGATTATAATGTGTATAGTGAAAGGTTATTGTGTTTTTGGAAATATTATTTATAATCCCAAAGGGTTTTCTTTTTCTTGATTAGGGATACACCAAATTTGTTATTTCAGCATGAGTAATGGTTTTATAAGAATTTTGACAGTATACCTGCCTACTGACTACATATGTTTTCTTTCAGAAGTTATTAAAAAGGATCAAAACAGGGTATAGAAATATGTAGCGAAATTTTGAAAGATACTATATTTATCGCCCACTCAATTACATTCCGTAATAGAAACCTTCGCAACGATTAAAGGACAAACTTTTTGTTTATAAAGTTATCATGGTGCAATAAAATCGTCGAAAAATAAGGACTAGGTTTGCAAATAATCGGAACCTAATGATATGTTTTGACAGTAGGTAGGGGGTATCACAGGAATACACAGACTCAGTTTTCTACCTCATTTTCGTCAAGGGATGGCTCTCATTTTGAATTTGATTAATTTGAGGGATAAGAGCTCTTCTTTACCGACGCGATTCTGTCACAACTTCGACTAATACAATTACAAAAAAATGTGGTTATCAATGAAAATAACACGTTTTAATCATCTATTGTTTTCGTTGTCGCCGCGTCTGAATGGCGACCGTTTAAGAAAAGCTTAAAGTCGATTATGACCTTAAGTACTGATTTATCATAAAAAAAAAAATATTTTTCACCATAACATTTGCACCAACTTTCATTTGCTACTTTTTTTCAATATTTCCAAATATTTACATTATAAATTTCACACATTTTATATTGAATTTGAAACTGATTTTTGTAATTTGTGACGAATTTAAATATATAATGAAAAATAGTTAGTTCAAAAAATATAGAAAATTAAGTTCTCTTCAAAATGCTTACAACTCATTTAAGTATATGTATGTATGAAATTATTAGATTTCTAGAAATTAAGAAGAAAATTAAACTTCTACTTTTATTCAATATCTTAAACCAATTTAATCTTACAGTTGAAAAAAAGCATAGAAAATTCAGTTAAGTTTAATATTGTTGTCACAAAAAAGTAATTAGTAATTTTCAATTTTCTCGAAAGCTAGAAGACATAAAATAATCTAGTTTTCAGTTCTTGATAACAAATCAATAAGAGCACCTAATTCTATAAAAAAAATTTATGTGAAATCTTATGGTTTTGAGAAATTACACTTCAAACTTTTTTTTTTGTTTTTTTTCCCGAATTTTGTGTTTGAAACTCATTTTTTCGAAAACTGTGTATAATTTTTGATTGATTCAAAAAGTGGCTTATAGTACAAAATACTGGCTGTAAAAAACAATATTAAACTTAACTATAAGTATTACCGTTATTTTTTAATGATTTTTTTTCCACTTTTAGTACTCTTTTCATAAAATTGCCCCTCCCGCCCAAACGGGGCAAGATAGACCCCACCCTCCCATAGTAAAAAATGCTTGTTTTGGACCCTTCTACAAAAAACCGTTATCAATTTTTGGCGCCCAAGTTATCGTACTCGTGCCAAATTCTGAGTTTGAAAATCTCAAAAACTCGTCATAGTTTCTACTTGAAACCCTATAAAAATGGCTGAAGAAAACATTCTCCTAGTAAAGGGTCCGCCATCTAACGTTTTTTTTTCAACTAGTGCTTATTTCGTGAATGGTAACACTTAGCTCATGTCTGATTTGACAGATAATTAGTTTTATCCTTCCGCGGAACGAATATGGTTGTGTATACGCTTGAACAACGCAACGCAGGGAAATATTGCGACATTACTTTGAAAATCATGGTAGGTAATGTTACAGAATGTGTGCGAAAATTGCGTACGGATTTTCGAAGAAGAGAAGCACAGTCAGCTCCGTATGTTCGTTATCTTGTGAAAAAAGTGAAAGAAACTTGCATCCTCATCAATAAACCAAAGCAAGAATTTTTGTAATAATACTTTTTTTTTCTCTAAAACAAACTTTATCCCTTAAATAAATAAGATTCAAAATGAGGTGATGCTTATGCCTCCTACCGTTTAAATTATCTATACCAAAAGCGTGTATCAATAAAATAAATGTTTCCGAAAAAAAATAATTAAAATGATTAATAATGGTTTTTTGTGTGATAACACATTTGCAAGCTGTCGAGCTTTTGCCCCATAATATTAATATTGATCGTTTTGAATGAAACAACAACACTTGAGTGAGCTAACCAGCAAGATTTTATATGCTGTCGTTTTAGCCATTTCAAGGCTGCCAGGCTTTTCCGAATCGAAAATATTTGCTAACAATTGCAATTATGATATGAAGTCATGCAAAAAAAATGGATTTTCAAATTGATCCGTCAAAGCGTTTTCTTAAAAAACATTTCAAGGAATACATTTTTTAGATTTTTCAAACAGAAAAAATTAATTAAATTTATTCTTTTAAAACTGTTTTCACTCCTTAATCTCCGAAAGACTCTCCCGTGAGTAAGTGAGTACCAACGAAATTCATTTCATAATGTTAAAAATAAAATAATTTATTAAAATTTCATTCTTGCAACGAATACTGTTCGTAAAATCTTTTCAATCATTTTTGCCAACGAGTATATCTTAATTTTCCAAAAGGCATATCAACTAAAGCGATGAAATAATAATTTCTTTTGCATAAATTTAAGTTCGATTTATGGAAAAATTAGAATATAAACGTATACTATCCTTACACCCTACAGGACGACAGAGACGAGACACACACGACGAAGTCCCTTGGAACTGATTGATGTCGACGTCTGATTGATGGTCGCTTTAGCACATTTGCCTTTTAAATTGTTGACTTGTTTGATCATCGAATTAATTAACCGACAACGACATCATCTAGAAAGATACAAGCTCCTGTGCTCACGTCACGTCGTCGTCGTCCGTTCGTCGGTCGACCTTCGAAAAGGTGTTTTTATCCACACCACACCACACCAAACCACAAACACTCACGCATGAAAGACAGCCTTTTGTTTAACTGACCAGAAGGCCGTCATTAGGTCTCTTAATTAAGTCAGTATCCCGCAAAGGTCTCCCTAGTGTGTCTATAAGGACAGCTCACACAAAAGCAGCGTCCCACGGTTAATGTAACTGGATATTGGTCAACTAACAAATTTATGCAAAGGATGATGGTAACTTTAAAGCATTGCGGGACATTTGAAACTATAAGACAATAAAAGCCTTGACCCAAATAATAATACCTCGCATTTCAATTAGCATTGGTAATTAGCTGAACGACGACGACGTCGACGGACGATGATGATGGATGGATTTGTTGAAAAGATGCAGAAATCTGTGCGGAAAACCAATTCTATTGTTAGATCCTAGACCAGAAGTTGTCTTAATGGCATCATCAGGTTTTCAAGGATTTTCTATTTAGCTATAGACGAATAGTTAGAGAGATAAAAATAAAAAAAGGGCATTTTTGATGAATAAATAGAATTGGCACAAGATTAAATTAAAAGCATATTTTAGTGTTGATTTGATTTGAATAAAATTATATTTAGTTGGGAAGAGAAAAGTTAAGTGTTTTTGTGATGAGGTATTTAAAAGGATTAAGATTAGTCAATAACTTAATGCATTTTTCAGTCTTCACAGTTTTTTGAGAGCAAATTTTAATTAAAATAGTAAAATTTTTTGAGAGTTGAAAGTTTATAAAGTCTGACATTTTTATTTGATTGCCAAACAAATTCGAGTTCCAACTGTTAACTATCTCTGATGAGAAATACTTCTTACTTGTTGGTCTTAAATACAACACAATAACGGCACTTGAATTTGATGCAACAAGGTACCTAAAATTTATGAAACTGGGTAAACTCCATCCCACAAATACAATTAAATAATGTTGGATACAATAAATATAATAAATATTTCATTTTTAAAACTAAAAACAAAACTTTTAGTCCAGGTGTTTGAGTTATGATTCGAGTCACTTAACTCCTCTGCTTTCAGTCGATAAAACTTCGAGGAGTTCGCTTGCTAGTTCTTCATCTTCTTTCATATCTGAAATTTGAATGTTAAACTTTTGTGTGTGTTTTAAGAAACATTTTCGACTCGCGCTGTTTCTTGCGGTTTTGAAAATTTGAAAAAAATATGCATCTTTAAAATGCTTTCTGCTTCACTCGAAAAATGGACAAAACTTGTTTTGGCATGTTTTTAACCATTTTTTTCGACACATTCTTTTGCCTTTTTTTCACAATTATTTTTTCTGACCAAATTTTTATTCTATCGGTACCCAAAAAAAAAACTTTAACTTGGTTGCTCTGACAATTTCTTTTCACGAAATTTTCTTTGAACAATTTTTTAAATAATTTTTTTGACCAATTTTTATTCACAAGGTTAAAAAAAATATCCAGTTTCCAGAGACTGTTAATTTTACCATTATATTTTTTGGGAACGAAAACGCTTTTTTGCAGAATTTAATTTTTGACCAATTTTATTCTCGCAGTCTTTTTTTTGACGAATTTTTAAAACTATTTTCGGAAACCCATTTTTTTCTCTGACAATTACTTTTTGACAAATGTATTTTAATAACAAAATTTTTTAAAGAAGACAACATTTTGTCATCCCAACATATCTTTAAATTTGTATATTTCCACATATAGCGTCGTGGATTTATTATATAATTATTAAAATAGATTTCTGTTGAAAAATACTTTTGAAACTGGCAAACTACTCTTATTAATCAAAAAAAAAATTTTAACAAATAGTATCTATGAAATTTGATTATCAATCACAACTTTTGATCACCCTGTATCACCTTTTGTTTGCGATTCAAAAAAACCCGACCATCAGCAAAATATTTTAAATGGTAATGCAATGAAAATAAATATTAGGTATTTTATTATCCTCAATCGTCTGCCGATTTGTTTCGCCCTCTTCCTTTGAAGACTGAATATACTTGTTCTTGTGTGCTTTTGCTTCTTCAAAACAAAACCCAATACTTTAGTTCTTTATGTAAACACATTCATTAGAATTTCAATAATAAATCATTTACTTCATCGAAATCGAATAAATTAATTAAGAAACATCGCATCTCATTTCAATAAACCACCCAGCCCTAATTTATCACTTTTAATTTTGTCTCTGGCAAGCCTTAATTTGTAGATGAGCTTAAATATCTTCGAAATTCAAGCCGATATATTCACTCAATTCTAAATTAACTAATTCCAAAAAAATATGAATAAACAAATGTGAAAGATTTCACCAATATCTCATCCTGTCAATAACGCATTCATTTTTTCTTCAAAAAGGATAAATCAAACGTAGGGTTTTGGGTTTTATATAAAAATAAAAAAAAAAACCACAAAAGAGAAGCATTTTATATTTGAAAATTCCAAAAGGTTATAAGCAAATTCCAAGAACGTAACCTAGTAAGCTTGTCAAAGGTAAGAGTATCACTGCCTTCTGATTTTTGTGTTTTATTTGGGTTTTCTGAAGCAATTTATTTTTATTGAAAAGAAGAAAAACAATCCAACAGGTGATTGCTTTGCGGGACGAAACCAAAAAAAAAATCTGTCTTAGTCTGTGATGATAACTATTTATAGGTGAGAGCCATTTAACACTTTTTTATCTTAAAAGCCTACATTTTTAATAGAAGGTTCGGTCTTTGTTGAAAGGTTAACGATTGCATTGTCATTCAATTGGGTTCGATTATCGCCTACAAAAACACCAATCAGAAGGTAATAAATTATTATGTTGGATTATTGAGGGCGATGCATTTCATTGGGTTGATATTTGGTTACGACTGGATGATAGATGGTAATTTGGTCTTGATATAACTCATCAGCATACTCGTATTGGGATGGAAGAGTAGGTATGATGAGTATTTTTTTTTTTTTTTAAATAAAAGATATGCTCCTGAATTGATTGCACCCGCTTAATGCATAAATTATGTTTGCCAGAAATTTTGATTGAATGTTTCCTACTTTTGATTTGAGTTTTGATTGATTTGAAATGTACTTAATTCTGTACTGATAACTGATATCAAGCCTTATGATTTTGACAGTTTTTAAAATTTGTAGGTATACATTATGTACATACAAAAACGGTTTCTATGATCTTGCTCAACTTTTTATATTTTGTATTATGTAATTTTAATTTATTTTATTTTTTTTATAAAAATATACAAAAAACTTGTTCTTCAGCCTTCAGGCTGGTATTCAGAGAGCGTTCATAATTTTGCTACCGCTCATAACTCAAAACATCATACTTCAGTAACTCATAAGGGAATTCCCTTGCATGACCTTATGATTCGAAATTTTTTGAGCTAGGGGCCAAAATTTTTTGAAAACGGCTCAAAAAATATTTTAGAAATTTTTTATTTATCAAATTCTATTTTTCAACTACCTAAACCTATACCTGAAAAATTGTTATAAAAATGGTATGCAATATACCAAATTATACAAAAAAAAATATTTTTGAATAATAAATATTTCCAAAACATCTCCATTACATTGATATTTTTGAAATTTGATACCAAAGAGTTTCGTAATGCCATCTTGAATTTTCGAACAACAATTTCTATTTTTAAATTCAAAAATAACGGTAGGTACCTTTTTCAAAAACTCGTTCTCAAAAATCAGGAATTTCTCGTAAACCTGCTTTTATTTTCCATAGATACTTCATTTTTGTTCGAATCTAGGCAAAATTATGCACAATTCAATTTTTTGGAAAAAACTGTTCTAGCGGTTTTAAAATATATTTTTGATTAATTTAGATTGTTTTCTAAGAAAATTTGAAAATATAATTTTCTACAAATTTTATATTTTATTAAAGATTGGTTTTAATTATTAAAAGAAATTTTAAATTGATAACTTCTATAATTATTGTACATGCTACTTTATATATGAAACAAAAAAATACATGTACATATTGTATTTTTTGGAATACCGCACAACATTACACCTACCCTACAATAGACCCTCAAATTTGTTCTCATATTTGGCAATTTTAGTTTAGAAAAAAAAATTATTTCGCTAATGTAATGGTTTTGCAAAATCATCATTTTTAACATCTGAATTTTTATTTCGCATTTCAAAACTTCGTATTTCTTTATATGACCCAGAAATACTTTGCTAGTTATTATATCGCATTCCATTTTTTTTTTACTTCGCAATATTTAGTTTGCAAAATATTTTTCTCTTTTTATTGTCTTTCAAAAATAGCGAACGGTAAAACTGTTTTAAATCTAACTTAATACTATTATGAAAAATAATAAAATGCGAAACAATGGATGAGAAAAAATGTTGCGAAATGTAATAGTAGGTATTGTTCAAAATCCATCGCTGTGCGGGTCGATTCAAAAGAAGAAAAAATCCAAAAACCAATTGCGAATCGATTAAATTTGTTCGCGAAGTTAGATTTTTGAAAACAACTAAATATGTTTTGTCATAACTTATTTATTTTTAAATAAAATCACATTTTTTTTAAAATCAGAATTTAAAACACTGATCGCTGATACTCGCACGTGCAACCCAATCATAAATTTTACTATTTGCAGTATACACCGATTTTTAACACTTGCATTGCAAGAATTCAAGCAAAATCACAAATATATAGAATATAACATCTTAATAAACAAATTGAAATTTTATAAACAAATGAATCTGTTATCTATCTGTTTCCACAAGAATATTATAAAAAAAGAACTCGCCCCCGGGTGGACTCGAACCACCAACCTTTCGGTTAACAGCCGAACGCGCTAACCAATTGCGCCACGGAGGCTGTGTTTTAATTCAAGAATATTTTTGATCACTGATTTTCTATATCTTTGTTCTTACAACTTATTTTAAAGATTTAGTTCTTGTCGATGTTAAATATTTGCTTGGCTTTTGAAATGTTGTATTTTTATTGTATTTCATAAACGTTGACAAAAATGTATCTATTCTGCACATGGGTAGATAAATTTGATGTTGTCTATTCATAAATTATTCTCTTATGCTAATTTGTAATTAGCAAACATAGTAAATCAAATTAATATTCATTATTTTGTGTGCGTGAAGTTAGTAATGTCTTAATAGATTTTTGTGGACTATGTCCAACTTGTGCTAATTTGGTTAAGCTTTGGTTAAGATTTTTAGCTTAATCCGCTACCCCTACCTAACGACGATTTATGTGTCGTGATTTTTTTTCGAATATCAATGGGTGATTCGAGAAGAAAAAAATTGAGACGAAAAATGAATTGACGAAAGATGAATTGAATTTTTATTTTATGAAGACGCAAGCGAGTACTTGGAAAATAAATTGCTGATTCTAAGTTATTATATTTTATAAGAAAGCAAGAAGTAATTAATTGTTGGCAAGTTTTAGGTTGTTAGTTATTAGTTGTAGTTAGTTGTTAGTTGTTATTTGTTAGTTGTTAGTTGTTAGTTGTTAGTTGTTAGTTGTTAGTTGTTAGTTGTTAGTTGTTAGTTGTTAGTTGTTAGTTGTTAGTTGTTAGTTGTTAGTTGTTAGTTGTTAGTTGTTAGTTGTTAGTTGTTAGTTGTTAGTTGTTAGTTGTTAGTTGTTAGTTGTTAGTTGTTAGTTGTTAGTTGTTAGTTGTTAGTTGTTAGTTGTTAGTTGTTAGTTGTTAGTTGTTAGTTTTTAGTTGTTAGTTATTGGTTGTTGGTTGTTAGTTGTTAGTTGTTAGTTGTTAGTTAGTAGAATTAAATAAAATTAGGTTTAGTCAAAAAATAAATCTAAGTAAGTAATAGAGTGTTTAAATATTCTAACTGCGCATTTTTTTGAATTGCATCACAAATTGCTCAAACTCATTAAAAAAGTGGAATGAAATAAGATAAAGAAAATAAGTACATAACAAAGGTATCCCTACATGTATTTTATGTAACTATCCATAGTTTCTAGATATGCTTCTTACTTTATTTCGAAATTAATTTCAACTTTAAAATTATAAAAAAACTTCACAAAGCCCTTAAAAAAAATCAAGTTTCTAGATGCAGAATAGAAAGTGTGTCTTTTCCGTGCGTTAAAAGGCTTTCACTATCTGGTAATTGATGTATAATTATTATTATTATACATCTTTATCAACAGAGCAGCTATTACATATCTTCTTTTCATTTCAAATTGCAGCAAACAACGATGCCTCTATACCTACCTATTATGTATATACATCACTATACTTCACTATTTAATGAGTATCAATTATCTATCCCATGCCACATACAATTGAGTAATACAGTAGAAAGAAGAAATAAAGAAAAAGAATTAAAGTTATTAAAAGAGGTGTCCGAATCTAACTTTGATTTTGCGTGAGACCATCAATCCAAAAGATGTATAGGTACTTGTTGTATAATAACTCATCACACTTCTTTCCCACGCAATCATTTATTTAGTTTTTGTTTTTGTACACTTACCTACAGTCTCCCTAGTTCTATTTGAATTTGTACAATTGAAGATGAAAAGTATCTAGATATAAAATAAATACAACTGAGGCTGGCATACATTTATATTAAAAATAAATATATATCTTTATCTAATATTTTGAGGCTAAGTTGAATTTACGAGCCATTTCTTAAATGCCAATGCAATAAAAATTGGGTTCACTTGCAATGCAATTTGTATCTATGGCTATGAGTTTTTGTTTCAGATAGGGTGACCAGGTTTTGAAAATAAGCGACAAATATATTTTAAATGATTTTATTGGTTTCCGAGAATTGCAAATAAACTAAAAATTCGGAGCCATATTTAAAGCGCAAGAGATTGCTGAGAAAAAGTTATTTTATGCTCATTTAAAGCTCAATTCATGTTGAAGTTGGAGATGAAGTATATTTTTTTTTTAAATATAGACTTCAAAATTTGAATTGAAATTTTCTAAAAGTAGATGAAAAATTACAAATTCGGAGTTCTGTTTTAAGTTTCTGATTGATTGCGCCAGTTGCCGAAAAAGTGACTTTTTGACTTAATTTTTTTAAGAGGACTTCAAAACTTCGAACTTATATTTCTTGCACTGATATTAACTGCAAATGTTCAAGGCTTATTTGTGTATCCTAAAGCGGTTGTTGAAAAGGGCTTATGAAGTTAGCACTGCAGTATATGCAAATTGGAAGCCTTAATCAAACAGTTGCTTCAAAAAGGGAAGTACTGCTAACTTCACAGTGATGTCATTTCGTGGTGCATTGTGTGAAGTGCATTGTATGGATTGCATATTATTTTGGAGCGTAGTGCGAATATATTCTTCATTTTTTGTCATTTCTTTTTTAAATTTCAAAAATAGAATTACATATTCTCCGAAAGAAGGACGTCTGGACAGCTTGATTTCGCAGTCTCCCTAGATATACCTAGTGGTGTTCTTTCAGCAAGACTCATGACCTCCATCATTATCGTCTCCATTTATTTTTTTCACAGTTTCACATAGCAATTGTATATACCTACCCAGTGAAACTGGAACCTTTTGGGGCACAAATATTGACATTATGCGTCTTTCATTCATTCGTCCAACCCACAAGGTGTACCTTTCAAGCACATACTCTCGTATATCTTGATGTATCTGCGGACTGCGGGTATGAAAATTGAGAAATCGGATGGATATCTATCTCACGTTGGTTGCCTCCTCCATGCACGACCTTCGCTTCTGTCATTTTCCATCAGGCACTGAGACTAGGATTGCTTTATAATATTATATGATGAAGGAGGAATTTCTTTGGCTAGACCCAAACGCCATCATAATGATCGTCATAATCATTCTGAGTTAGTTAGGTACATGCATGCATATAGTTCCATCTCATGAAATCATCCGCGTGAAAGAAGCACTTATTTATGAGTGCCTCGGGTCCATTATTCAAAGTTGAAAATTGATTTTCCATGCAAGAAGGGCATTCCGTGTGGATGCGACTATGACTATATTTACGGTATTCCAGTAGTATGAAATCATTATAGCCTATCCCCACGGCTAGGAGTGGTAGAAATGTGAAGAAAAAAAATTCAAAGGTAAGTGTTAGATAAGAGGATCATAGATGATAAGACCTAAAGAAAATATCTAGAACCGGATTTATTTTACCGTATACTTCTCCACTATGTAACGTTATACTTATAGCTGGTTTCCTTGGTTTGTGGATGGTGGATCTACCATTGTATAATGTAGGTAGGTACTTACTTAAATTTTTAGTTTGTTTTGGCTCCTGAGATTTGATTTGTTGTTGTTAAATAAGCGCCAAGCACTTTATCATATGGACAAATATATCAGCTAGGTAAATACTTTAGATTCGACGGATGAGACCAGAATAAAGTACTTTTTGAATGTACGTAGTTCCCATTTTTTTTTTAATAATACCGGGTTTTTTTCAGTGGTATAGAAATTTTAAATAGAAAAAAACAAAGATGAATTTTTAAAATTGACTTAAATTTCTTGGAATTATAATATTTAAACATGATTTGTGGCATATGACCGGAATGGCTAAGAGCGTAATTTAATCTGGAGGTCCAAATTTTAATCACTTTTTCCAAAATTTGTGGACATATATCGGCAATAACGCTGCGAATGTTTACCTCCAAGTGATCGATCGTTTCGGGATTATCAGCATAGACTAGCGACTTCATATATTGCCATAGAAAACCAATTCATGAGTCCGAAACGTGGAACAATGCAGTAACCAAACGTTTCCTTCAATAAAATAAATCCATTGCGGCACGAGCTGTGTGATATGTTGCGCCGTCTTTTTGGAACCAGCACATCATGGTTGTTCAATTGAGGAACGAAAGGTCAGTAATCATGGTTCTATAGCGGTCAACATTAACTGTAAAGTCCTGGCCAGCATCCTTTTAAAAGAAGTACGCCCATAAAGCACACCAATCACCCAGTTTTTCTGAATGTAATTGTGTCTCAACATACACTTGAGGATTATCTTCAGTCCAAATACGGCCGTTTTATTTTTTGGCGTAGCTCTTTAACCAAAAGTGAGCACAATTTGGAAAAGTTTTTCAGGTTTTAACGTTAAAACGCCAAACCAAACTAAACACAAATCACTTAACAGCTATTAAAATGGCCGTCAGTTGAAAGAGTGTTGCCATTTTAAAGTTCAATGCATTTGAAAAAAAAGCACCCTATAGAATGAAAGATACATGATCTACATTTTTCTAAATATATAAGTTTTTATATAAAAAAAGTTATTAAATGCGGGCTATTTAAAACAGTAAATCAATTCAATTACCGACTTGTACAAAGTAAAGACAAATCTTGTTCGCACCCAAAAGAAATTTCATTATCTAAATGTACCATCCTACATTTATAATAAAAGTAGTTGTAAAGGGTGAACTTAAATTTTCCCGACAGACTTTTAAAAATAGTCAAGAGCAAGATACCAATCTATGTACTGAGGTGAATATAGTTACGAGGGTCTTTGGTTTCATCCGTTATGGGGGCGTTATAATATAATAAATTGTATCCGGTCTTTAGCTATATTCAAGTGTTCGGATTATAACGAGGTTTCTTATTGGAATAAATAATTTGGTGCTGGAAAATATGTACATCGTTTAGGGATTATCAAGTTTCATGAATTAGGCACTTAAAGAATTTTAGACTTACATAATTTTGAAATACAGAACTTTAAAATACAAAATTATGCAATACGAATTTTGGCAAATATAAAATTAGGACTGTAACCCATGACAACATCTTTCCAAGGGGATGGAAAACTGATTAAGTTGTCCAATTTTCGTCCCTGAATCTTCCTGACCCTTAAAACTACTAATTGGACTTCTGTGTTCTGTCTCTTCTTCCTGAAGTCATAGAAACGCTCAGCTTTAGAGATGTCTCAAAGAATGAAAGCTCCTCGATGACCAGCAGTACGGCCTTCGAAGCAATAAGTTCACCGGTGATGAAATATTAATAAGTATATTAGGCAACCTTGAAACAAGTTTTCCCATCGTTTTAAATATAGTTAGATTGTTGTACTTAAGGCTGGCCATGAGACCAGTTTCAGTTTCGTCTCAATCTTGTCTTGTAAGCTTCCGAGACGAGAATGTGGTTTTTAAACTTAGAGAAAGAAAGAAAATCATTCGAAAATTGTACTTTTAATGACCGTGTGAACGTTTGACCCAAACGTGAAGACTTTTTATTGGATTTGTGTAAAGTAATATTTTAGTGATCTCGGAGTCCCAGACTCCCAGACGTCCAGGACGTGCCGAAATTACTTTAGCATGATTTTTCTGCATTACTCTTAATAACTTGCCTTGGCTAAGCTGAATACAGGCTAAAAGTAATGCATTCGGAAGAATATATGTGTTATGATAGATAGAAAGTTTCTTCCGAGTTATTCGGAATGTCTCACTGTTTGGACATGTCTCACAGTTGGGTGTGTTTCCTTCCCTACCTTCCTAGCTAAGATCCAATTTCATACAAAAGTAGATTTTTATTAACATCGAATAATTTTCATCAGCATTTTGAATCAAATATTCCCAGCGATTTCTTCTCCGTAGCTTATACATTTTCTAGATCGTATTAAAGCTTGCGATTTGCTAAGGTAAGTATATTTAATTTTTATAAATTTATATGAAGTTTCATATTGCTTCGCATTCCAATCAGCATTCCACCGCTACTCGCTGACACAAAGCGACGATCGGCCGTTAAAAATAATATATAAAAAAAAACAGACAGCATGCTAATCTTCTCATTAAACTATAAATACCACAAAAACATGCCCAGCTGATTTATTACATTTCGTTTGTTTTTACCGGCAAATTCATTTATATCTGTATCTCTATTTATGTTGAAATGTTGATCAAAAATGAGAATGATCAGCAGCAAAATCAAAAAAAAAAAATCCCAAACGACACTAACTCAAAGTAGGTATAAGCATTCCTTCTTTCCCATATGATCTTTTACGATATAAAGAAATTCTTCCCAAACAACCTCAGCATCATCTTCTCCGGCAACAATAAATGAACTTACGATCTAAAACAAAATGACTCCCCAAACTCCATCGCATAACATCGCGCTATCCCCCTGGCGCAGTCGCATGCCACAAAACCCCATCAAAAGAGACCAAACCATGCGCCAAGATCCAAACATCTCGTCTTGTCGTCGTTCGTCTTCCAAATACATTATGCCGGCTGCGAACAACTGCGACGCGATCTTCCAATCAGTTGTGTGTAAACAAACGCGGCGTGTGGTTGTCTGATCAGAGTTCAGAAATGCTAACGGAATGTTTCTTTTGAAAAAAAATATTTTCTTTATTTTTTGTGTTTTGTTTTGATTCTTTCGCGATCGAGTCGAGATAAATAATAATAACAAAAGCCGGCGAAACCAACCGCGACAAGCAGACGACACGTTCGTGCGTATTCCTTTCAACAAAAATAGAAGAAGGAGAAAAAAAAATAAAACGTGCTACTGATCTATTTTGGGGGTTGATCGTTCGCCCCAGCGTATTTCATGCGTGTTCCTTTGCGGTCTTGTGATTTCAGTGCATTTTCCTAAAAATAAAAAAATTAAGTGTATTTTTTTTTGTATTTAAATCCCTTTGCTATTAAAAAAGAAGCAGTGCAATTAAGTGTGTTTGTTCATACTCAAATTGGATTACATTATTGGATCGATAATTAAAGGATTATGAACATCTGTATGGAAGAGGTCTGGATGGAGGTCTTTGGATAATGTTCGTTGTGAGAATATCGTAAGTTCTTGTATAATCTTATCTAAATGCAAATAGCATCAGAAGATTTACATTTTTTTGTTTTGCTGAAACTTCCTCTATGGCCTCCCGCAATAGCAACAAGAAAAAAATTTTAGCTACAAATTGAGGCAATTGTGTTAATCACGGAAGATTACATTAACGACCTTTACCATCACGTTAGACCCTTCGACGGCGACGTCCATGGGTCTATCCGTTGTCGGACCGCGACTTCTAATGTAGACAGTTGGATCGGAGTTATCGTTGGTTTTTTTTTTTTGTCTATCTTATTATTATTTGTGGTTGGTTGGTTGGTACTTTTGTCCCAACATGGTTGTAGAGAAGTCGTCACAAGACTTTTATATTGTTTCTCATGTAAACAGGTCCATTTAACTGGGGACTCGTGAGAACATCTAGAATCACGACTTGCGATTCGAATTGGAAGTAAATCAACAAAGCAGAAGAGAATACGAACAAAAAAAAACATTGATGTGGTGGCGGTAGTGGCGGTGATTATTCCTGAAAAGAACGCAAAAACTATTGATGGGAATTATTGGCAAACGGAGAATTTTTTTCTTCGTTGTCGAACACAATCGATCAGGTAGATCAGAACTGGCAGGTGATCTATGTGCACATAGAAAAAGATAGGTAGGTACATCTCATGGTAGGGCTTGATTGGAGGTGGCTTTTTTTGTTCCTTCGGATGAGGCTGGGAAGCTATGAGTGTTTTTATGTGATATTTAGAAAAATTGCAATGGGAACTGCTAATTTGAGTGTTGATTTATGTTGGTTTGATGGTTTCCTTGATTGGGGTACGTTTACAGATGTGGGTTTAGTACAGCCGCAATTATTTATGTTTTGACTGAGGAACTTTCTCAGTGAAAGAATTAAATAAATTGAGATGGCCTAGAAGAAACGTGATTAATAGAATCATTAATATTTTGAGCAGGATGTATTTTTTTCAATAACATCAAGGACAGCTTATTAGGTATTTCGACCAACACAAAATTTGGCAGGCCAACGATTGCTTAGTTTCCAAAATTTATTAATAGATTTTTGAAGGATACTAGAAATACGTTTTTTTTTGCAACGAAAGGTATTTGGCTCATCCCTGTTTAGGCAAAAGGAGACATATTGTTTAACATTTAAAAAGGGATAGACAATTGTAATACTAGTTGGTAGCAAGGCAAGTGTTCTAAGAAACAAAATGGCGAAATACTGGAAACAGGATCCTCCCTTTTTAATAATTTACACTCACTACATAATTATCTTCATCTTCTGCATTAATCGACGATTGTCGTTATCTCGAATGGCACCACAACTCTCCCACTTTCCTGCTTCACCTATGTGGCTCCACATGTGTTCGCCGGGTTGACCTCAGAAGACAGGCATCCCGGTTTTAGACTGTTTCTTGCTTGAAGCCGAATAAATGTATATAGGTGTCCTTGGTTTTGTTTCAGCCAGGAGCCTGTCATTCTTCTGCGATAGTGTTTGAACGTGCGTCGTTTGCTATTTTGAGACTTTTTAACTACATTGGTTCTCAGGGCATCTTCCTTTTACATGAGGTTACCAGCTAAGTTTGTAATGCTCTATTTTGAACCTCGTAATGTAGGTGCGGGGAAAAATTGATCCGAGTGAAGCATTCCACACTCATGTGGTGCGACTAAAGACAGAATGTCTGGACTTAACAGTAGGTATTTCCGAAGTTGGACTCAAGGGTGAACTGAAAGACATTTCCATTGGTGCGAGTAAAATGTTCCTTTCACTTATCATTCTTAAAGCTTTATTTTGAAACCTATCTAAGCACTCGCACAGATAAGCTTTTTACGGACAAAGGACTTCAAAGATTACGACAAGATTAGAAGGGAAGAAAAATAACTTGCATCTCCCAAGAAAACCTGAACACTTAGCAGCATTTTTGGCGACGTCAAATGTATACTGGAGGTCTGAAAGCTGTTCGGTTTCTTTGATACAAATTCCGTACATGGGTAGCAGCATGGGAGCAGAATTCCGCTTTAACGACAGAAAACAACATTGAGTTTAAGTAGCATTATAATATATGCGGTTTTCGCCCATTGCACAAAGCTTTCAAGATCAAAATTTTATGAGTTCATCATACGCTGCCGTTCAAGTCCTAAATTAAGGGCATTTTGGCAATTAGGAGTTCCGGAAGCCTGTGTGTGGATATTCATCGACATCAAGCAGTGAATAAACAAAGAGTTCCCAATTAGAGTATGTGTGTAACAGGAAAGTGTCTTGAGTACTTTGCTCTTTGACTTTCTGCTTGAGAATAAGGTGATGGACACCAAAGTGAATCAGTTATTCTTTGCTGACCATGGGGCCATCATAAGTGAAGATCATTTGCGTGAAAATGACTGATCAATTTTCTGATCCACACAGGTATATTCCCAACATTCTATTGGAATAAAACAGTGCTTCCTAAGTGCGAAAAGTTAAGATATATTGGAACTGTGATTACTAGTTGTGATGACGTCATGAAACACTTTTTTAAGCGTAGGTTAGATGGAGATGGAGTGGATGGAAATTCTGTGATTGAAAAATACCCCTAAGGCCTAAGCTGATAGAAAAGCTCTAGATTATAGTTGCTCGTCCATCTTGGGCAAAATACAGCAAAACCAACTTTTTAAAGTTGACTTTCAGAGCTTTTTTCTTAATGCCAACTTGAGATCAAGATTAGGAAAAAAAATATCAGTAAAGAAGGTTTACATTCCATATCGTGTTGTGTCTTCCTTGAATTCCAGCGTAATATTTCGTTGTACTTATACCTAGATGTTTTTTTCTGAATACTAAATAAATTCCCATGTAACCATCATCATCCGTCAATCGATCCAGTTTTTTTTTTCTCAGTTTATTAATTAGCTGCATTACTTACCCCATTTATGGGCATCCATTGGTATGCAATTTATGTTTGTCATTCTTGGCATCATTATGGCTTGTAAACCAACAATAGAACCTGTCAAGTAAGTAAGTCGTGTTGTTGATCTTTTTTTTTCCTCAGGATCAGATATATCTGCAACAACAACCATGAGTTTGAATTCATCTAATGGCAAACAACCTTGTTCCTTGTTGAATTGTTTGGTTTATACATAGGTATGGTTTGGTCTTCTTTATGTAGATCACACGAACCCCATCGCATCAACTCGACATTTCAAAAAAAAAAAAGGAAGATAGGTAGGTACTCTGGTTGGATCGTGACCAGATACGAAATACAAAAAACGCAGTTAAGACTCAAGTCAAGAGGAGCCCCTTAAAAGATATTGCACTTGTAATACAAACAGAGAAGTTGTGTATGCTACAATTTTTTGTTGATCTTCTTCTTGTTTTTGTTGTATGTTATATGTTATATGTTGATGCTGAGATACTTTGTATCTTGTGTATCTCTTTTCATTAAAATTATGTTTTCTCGTGTTTGGAGGTCTGTGTCGTTAAGTTCCTCGCTGAGTCAAAGAAACATACAACTTCAAGAGGCACTGGCTTCAAAATGAAACAAATAATTCTTCTCGCTTTTATGGTAATGTGCTTCCATTGTTGAAGAGAGACAGATAAGCCATAAGTTGGATTCAAAAACACGAATGAGCTCAAAGAACGCAGTCTCAGCCTTGTCTATGGTGTGGTGTTTTACATGATTTTTTGTTGTCGAGTCACTTATGATAATTTTTCATTTCTGTTTTGACAGATTATCATCTATTTTTTTTTTCTTCTGTTCATATTGGAACATTATGAGGTTTCTTTTTGTGCAATTTTCTTTGGGAATCACTTGTTTGTTTTTATATTTAAGGTTCAAAAGTTTTTCACAATCATTTTTGTGCGACGGTGTAGTGTGATCAATGAGAACTGAGTTGTGTAAACAATTCTTTTGTTTGCAAAAAATTATACTTTACAAAAAAATATAACAATGATGAAATTAGGTGCGAAAATTGTATTATTATTGAAATGCACGCTAGTAAACATATGAATTGTCTTATGTACTTTTGTTTGTTTAAATTAAAATGCAGCCTATAAACAGTGAGTAAGAAGCAACGAGTAATAAGTAACGAGAATTGAGTGATTTGACGAGAAATGAGTTATAAGTAACAAGTAGTTATAATTTAACACAACCTGGGGTTTGAGTGAGATAATGAAAACCTAATTTCTTAATCGGTTTTCCATTAAAAATTTATTCTATAGTTTAATTTCTTTTAAAATTTCATAATTTACATGAAATAAGGTTTTACGTACAAATCTAATCAATAAGGTGTTATTAATAAGATGTTATTATTTTTGAAAATGGCATCAATCATATTTGACACTCGACGTTGCCACTGTATGTTGCCACTTACCAGAAAAAAATGTATAGGTCCAAATAATAAAGATTTTCATCACGCAAAATTATATTTTTACTTAATACAAAAGTAATTTTAAAATATTTATGATTAATTATACGCCTTTTCTATATAACTTTATTTGGGTTGTTTGAAACAGGAGTAGCTAGTAACGAGTAGCGATGAACAATTAACAAGTAGCTAGCAACTAGTAACATAAAGCCAGTAATGAGTAGAAAGGATTAAGGAACTTATAGCGAGAAAGGATTGGCGAGTCAAAAGTAACGAATGGCAAGTAACCAGAAGCCAGTATTATAACGAGTGAGTTGCAAGCAATACACATTGTTGAGTTTTCATCTCCACTAGTTAAGTTTCGCTGCAATATTTAAATATTTTTTTTTGAATGAAAGAACGTCGAAAATGAAAAAAACGGTCAAGATTGGCAAAAACAAAAAGCCTAGAAAAATCCAAGAGAGGAAATTACAAAGAAATCTTAGGAAAAAACGGCACCAAAATAATAGCTTTACTAAACCAACTTTGTGCTTAACCAATGTTTATTTTTCATTATTATTTAGCACAAAAATCTATTTGTAAATACCTAAGCCGAATATTGACACTATAAGTGTTTCGGAAATTTTGAAAAATTTGATAAAATAATCGAATCGAATAGCGAGATTTTCTTATTAGATTTAAATAAAAAAATAAAAATTAATCGAGTTAAATAAAATTTAAAAAAAAATCTAAATTTTAAAGAACAAATTTTTAAATATCAAACCTTTTTTTCTGCTCGAAAACTTAGATTTATGTCCTTTCTTTACACCCGAATGCTCTTGCAAAATTTAAGTTGCTTCGATTTTTGACATTTCTCGACGTTTCAAGGTCCCTAGAGCCTATATCAATCATTTTTAGAGAGATGTCTGTGTGTGCGTGTGTACGTACGTTCGTACGTTCGTACGTCCGTACGTCCGTACGTTCTGGTACCATTTTTCGTCGTCGATATCTCAAGAACGAGTAGAGATATCGACTTAAAATAAATTTTGTTTTATAGATAATAACTTCGAAAAAAGCTGAAAGGGCGTTTATTAATATTCAATCAGTTGTTTTTTTACTATAGCAGTTTAAAAAAGAAGTGAAAATTTTGGTTGGGCTCAAATATCCCACGAACAAATAACGCTATTGACTTGAAATAAATTTTATTCGACACATTATGACGTCATACAAATTTGATATGAAATTGGAAAAAAATCAATATACCGTTATTTTTTAAAATCAAAAAAACTAAAAAAAAATTTTTATAACTCGAATATCCTTAGATGGAAAAACGATATTAACTTTAAAATAATTTTATTTTACGAAAAATGTTGTTTTTGACTACTGGTGAAAATTTCAAAAAAATTCAATGGACAGTTTTTGTACAAAAAAATTAAAAACTACAAAAAATTCTACCAAAAATTGGTATAAATTGTCTTTCGACTCATATATCTCAAAAACGGGTAACGATATTGACTTCTTGTTTGTTTTGTTTTCTACATAACATAATTGTTAGCAACTGATAAAATTTTGACAAATATTGAATGGGCAGTTTTTTAACAAAAAATCAAAAACTGTTAAAAATTCTAAAGAAAAGTAGTTACAATTGTATTTCAGCTGAATATCCTGACAACGAACAACGATTGTGCCTTCTAAAATATTTTATTTTATACATAATACAATTTTTGTATGAAAGGTTAAATTTTGACAAATATGTATCTAATTGAAAGTTTTTAACAAAAAATATAAAACAAAAATAAACTAAAAAGTGGTAAAATTGGTTTTTCGACTCGAATATCTTGAGAACGAGCAATGATATTGACTTTGCCATTAGGTATTTAATCTCTATAATATATGTGCATTTCGTAACTCTCTTTAAATAATTAAAATGCTTTTCAATCTTAAAATAATGATTGTTTGAATTTAACAGCTAAAGTTTGTTTCGCAGAAAATTTGGTTATTTGAAAAAAAAAAACTATATATAAAGTTTTCAAGATCACAAATGGGAAGTTATCAGTGTGGGTCGCACCCAGCCTCTTTTTTCAAATTAAAATCCTAAACTGACTGGACTACCAATATTGTAGTCACTATCCCATCAGCATTAAATGTAGAAAAATCACACATAAAATTAAGATAATATTAGATTAACAGTTAAAAAGAAAAAGAAAATTGTTAAAAATAGCAACAAACAAAATTCCACCAAATTAATATATAAACATTTTTTTTTAAATAGATTACAATAATAATTTTTAATATGTCGTCATGCCTGGGGTATTACAATTTGTTTCTTTCATAAAAAATAATGACATGAGTATTTCGATGTTTTATTAATAATTCCGTACGTCCTACACAATTTTAATTCAAAAATATTTTAATCTCTATAGCAATACTTTATGAACCAAAAAAGTTATTGATTGTACATTTTAAGTTATTCTTTTATCAAATACAAAAAAAATCAATAAAATTTTATAGAATAATATTTTAAATAATTAAATAATCTCTTGCCCTAAAAAATCTATTTAGTTGTTTTTTTTTAAGAAAAATTACTCTCAACTTAATCCCTTTTATCTATCCACGATAATCACCTTCTCCATGCTAATCATTATGGATTAACCTATAGCTGTGGATTTCCATTACTTTTCGTCTTAAAACATTTAATCGGAAAATATTTAATGCATCTCATTTGATTAAGAAAACAATAATCCTTCTAAACGCTTCAAAACACTTAATTATAACTTCTGCTGAAGATGGTGACTTTATTTATGAATAAATTTTTCCTCTTTTTTTTTGTTTATTAAATCTCATCAAGAATGTAAGAGAGGTTCTTCATATATTAATTTTTCAACATACTTAGGAAATATTTTTTTTTATTTTTCTATGAAATAAAATATAAGAATTCTTAAGAAAATATTGGAAAAAAAAAACAAAAAACAAAAACATTTGCAATAAATCAAATGAATTCTTTTTCTATATAAAACTAAGTCATTCAATACTTGTGCCTCACACAAAGTTTGTTGTTTTTATCTCAAACAAAAATCGCTACTTCATCGAAAATGTTCATACACAGATACAGTAGGGTGCAAATTTAAATTATAGATTTGCCTTCTTAAATTATTTATTATTCAGAATTGTGGTTTTTGGGATTTCAATGATTTGACTTTTTTTTAACCACTTATTATTATTATTTTTTTATTACTGAATGAGTTCTAAGTTAATGCTCAGTAAATTTTTAAAATAAATGTTTAATAGACAGGTAAGATGCAATGCCTTTTAGTTAAGCACGCTTAAAGTAGAAGTATTTGAACCTAAAAAAGTATATTTGGGTTCGTTGCATTTTCTTTTTAAGGGCCAGTTTTCACTTCAGTTGAAACAGATTGAGTTAATCTTGCAAATTAAATGACTAACAAACAAAATGGCATAAAAAACCGACGGGATTAGTTAGAATTTTAATTAGTCCAGCGTTAACCCAACATATATTTGAGAAGTTAAGTCGGGCATTATCTCAACCTGAAAAACTGGTCGTAAGTGTTGGAAACTGCAAAGATAGATTTGTAAAAAATATATTTAAATTTCTGGAAAAAATGAGACAGAAAAATATATCTGAAAAAAGTGGGGGGGGGGGGTGGGCAGCTCTTTCTGTATATCTGTCTGTCTGACTGCCGTTCTGTCTGTTGGTATCAATATTTTGGAATTTTTTTTTTAAACCTTTTAGTATTTTTTAAAATTGTATTTCAAAAGCTTTGATAACTTTCTAAGCTTTTTCTAAAAAAAAGAAGATTTTATATAAGCTCATATTTTCCCACCTCACTGTACAATTATGAAATAAAACGGGATAATGCTTGTGAAACCAGAGTTTTCGGTGTCAGATGCTCGCGTATCCATATCCGTCAAGGAAAATAAACACCGACAGAGAAAAGATGAGCAGCAATAAATGTCTCGTAAGTATTCATTAAAATCTTAAGCCAATAAAAATGAAAGAAAAACCAATCAAAAATTATTTTTCGAACTTAATCCAATTTGATGTGAGATTACCTCACAGCAAATGATTTCTCGAGATTGAAGTTGAAGAGGATTTGACCAGAATTAAAAAAAAAAAAATAAACAGAACAAAACTATTTATCAATCAACGGATGTTGTTTCGAGATTACCCCCGAATGCTCCACTAGACCACTTAATACTCGCCCACCCTTTGCCTTTGGTGGTATTTGCAGGGCAGTGTTAGAATTCCGGTGTTAATTTTTGAGTGTGCATGGGGAAATAAATTAAAAATACAACATACGAGTAGATAGATATTATAGTAAAAACAAAAAAAAAAAATACACTACTTGGTGAAGTAAAGAAACTATGTATCTTCGAAATGGATTTTTCGGATTCTTGTATTTATTTTTTATTTCCTCATACCAAAAAAAAAAAAATATGCGGGTATAGTATGTTTTCAATATTTTTTTAACTTAATATTTTTTTATGTTAGATGAGATGTTGAGTTAATGTGCGGTTTTACGATTATTTTTCAATTTGAAGATTCCCCCAACAGAATATATGTAATAATAACGACTGGTGTCAAGTATCATTCCAAGATTAATAAATTTCTGTGTTTATGACCCAGCAAAGTAGGTAACTTAAAATTGTGTACAACATGGGGGACTCATAATTATTTTCGGTACCTAACTAACTATTTCAGGAAGTGTGTCAAATACGTGCTGCATTATGAGACAGCAACTTTAGTTTTTGGAAATTTATATTTAAATGAAATTGAAATCAAAATAAACTTATGTTTTTGGTGAAAACATATTTTTATTTTTTAAGATCACAAATAAGATAAAAATAATTTTATTTATGACAGTATGTAATACATATGAAAATCTTATTTAAAAAAAAAATGAAACTGCATAGAAGAAACGATAAACTTGTTTTGTTGCTCAAGTTTCTGTCCTAATCATGATGCACTTAGTTTGACACGCAAAGGCTTTTGGGGGAAAATAAATATACTAACAAATTTAGGTATAAATAACGAGTAGAACAAAGAAAAGTTGAAAGAGAATTTTCGAATAGACTCGTTCGCATTTGATCTTTTTTCGTTCGAGGTTGGTGGCTGAAATGTTCGGGCTACTGTTAGCTGTTAGGAAAGCTACTTTTGTTAGTTTTTGACATTAGGTACCACAATCAAATTCAGTGGTGACTTGTTTTTTTCACTAAAATGGACCACAGTTTGAAAAAGACTTTATATAAAAAATAGTAGAGGGTCAAGGTTTGGTTTTTAATGCGTCTGGAGTTCGCGAATAATTCGCGTGAACATTCTATAACGGTCTCAAACCACATGGTCTTGGTGACGTCGCCAAAAAGAGAAATTACGCTATACCAGGACACCCACACTTCCCACAAACAATTCAAAAAGCTTAAAAAGTCGTTAAAAAAATTTAACTTGAAAAAAAATTTCGAAAGAATGACTGTCCGTAGAAAATTTGGGCCATACCATTGATGATGTTTACTATTCGGATGCAGCAATTTTCAGCTTCATGGAAAAAGTGTATTTTCAAAAAAAAACTTGAAAACTAAATTTTGTTGAAGCTATTTTTTTTTTGAAATTACACTTTTTTCAATAAAAATTTTTATGAATGTTTAACTACCGAAAAAATTTGAAAAAAATTGGCAACATTTTCTTTTTGCTTTCTTTTGATAATGATAAAAGAATGGTTAAAAATCAATGAGATTTGTTCCTTTGATTAATTTTTTTTGATCTTTCATAACGTAAAAATGGACATATTATTATTATTGACATATTTATTTGAAAATTTAAAAAAATTCGTTTTGTTTATTTGTCTGTAAAACGTAGTATGTATGTACTTCAATCAGAGTTGTGACTTATATTGGCAAATCTAAGAAAGATTTACGAAAATTAATTTTTTTTTGTATTTTAGTTCAAAAAATCATGAGAAAAATTTTTTTCGTTATGTTTTAAATAAATCTTTAAGGAATTGAGCTTCAGTTTTTAATACTAGTCCCAGATTTTTTGGGTAATAAAGACACATTTTTCAATCAACATCAAAAATCTCTATAGAAAAAAAATTGTAGGATACCAAAAAAATGTGAAATTAAAGCTGGAATAAATGTTTTATCTGACAGATGCACTTGATTTATTTAAAAACAAAATTTGATGAAAATTCTTTTACTTATTCAATTTTGTTTTGTTTTTTTGAAAATTTTTGGTTTGTAATATTGTTTGTGATTACGAAGTAGCGATATCTTAAAAAAAATTAGACCATTTTTCACAAAAAGAAAGCTCTTCAAAAAAGACTAAAATAAAATTCTAAAAAAAAATCATTCCATTACGTTTTTTTTGTCTAGTGTTGTTACGTAATTTGAAATTTTGACCAACTTTGTGTATTGGTTTGTCTTTAAGTTAAAGCAGTTTACAAAATTTGAATTTGCCTTATACGAATAGTGTGTGTGCGAAATTATGTTTTTCGACATTTTTTGATTGATTGCTAAATTTGAAATTAAACGTATTTTTTGGGAATGCTTAAAACATAAAATAAAATACTTTTAATTTTTGGAAATTTTTTCGAAGTGAAAGTCTAAATTTCCCAGGCCCAGGGGCTCCTTGCTGTGATTCTTACGGTAAAATATTATTACTAAAATAAGTATATACTCACACTAGAACTAATAGAAAACAAATTCATGAGAAGACCGAATTATAAAAACGCTGATTCTTTTGTCAAAAAACATGCTTGAGAATCTGTAGCATGTTTTCGCAGAGGAGAAAGTGTTTTTCTTCACCCGGTCTTGCCATAAACTAATTTCCTATTAGGTCTAGTGAATACTTACTTTCGTGACTGAGTGTATTAGAGAAGTATCCATTTTTGGAAGCACAAAATTATTGTTTCGAATTATTCCAATTTTAAATTTTTTTTAAATAAAAAATGTTTTTTTTTTTTCGAAACATGCATTCCTTTAAAGCTGTTATCATTTTGGTAACGATTATTCATTGGAACAAAAAGGAGCAAAAAGAGTGTAATAAGTCATGTTCCCTTTTACCTCATTTTCGTGATCAGGTAACCTTTTTATCATTATTTTTTATTTAAGCTATTTTTGATATAGAATTTTTATCGAAGATCTAAGTACAATTGAATTTTATAGTCACATTTCTCGGTAAGATTTCTAAGTTTCCAAAAAAAGGTAATTTAGTTTAATTTTATAAAAAAAAGTTCCTTTGCTAGTCAATGTAAGAATTCAATTATAATTTTAATTACGTATGTAATACCAAGTCTCTTAAAGGACTTTATGAACAAATAATAATAATTACTCTGTCTTTATTAATTTCAGCAAAATAATAATTATTTCATTCATTGGTTTTGTTGGAAGAACAATAGGTTAGGTACCAAGGAAGCCAAAAGCCATAACTAAGAATAATTTAGCTTCCAGCTTCCATATAGTTCTGACATAAAGTCTTTTAATGTCTTTTTTTTATGACCAAGAATATTTCATCCATTTTTATTATTATTAGCTATATTATATACCGCAGAACAGAACCACAACCAATATCGTCTTCATCAGCATCGTATCGGTCCAATCCCCCAAGCATCAATGACATCGACACTATAATTGTTTGAATAGAACAACAGACTCCTTGGAAGAGTCCCCTCTGGTTCAATATCTTTTGGCCATTATCCTTGCACAGTGCAAGTGCGAGTAGAGTATGTATGTATATTGTATATCTCGATCTCGAACATGATTTTTTATCACAATATTTTGGTGCGTGAATATTTTTATTAAATTTTACGCTCTTGATAAAATTGATGATGATTGCAAAATCATTGAACCTGTTTGCATAACAAGTGACAGATGATGATGTGATGCGAGGACGCGGGATCCTGTGCTGCCCTGCCAGTTATAGAGACCTCATAATATGTCTCCCTTCCATATTCCTATCCCTCTTTCCCTTGCGCACATTCAATGGCCGTCATCATCATAATCACGTACGAATTTATGTATAAAAACGGATAATAAGCTGACATCAGAAAAGCGGAACGAAAATGAAGCCGCCGCACCGCACGGGCCTGATATGGTTGATGCTGATGCTGATGCTAATGCTGATGATGTCTGATGATGGGTGTAAGAAACTGAATTATTTATGAACATTTATTTATTTTTTTTTTTATTTTCCAGTTGAAATCTTTTTTCTTTTATTTTTTTGTGTTATCAAAATCACCACGTGTACTGTAATAAAGTAAATGATATCAAAGCGTCCGTTAAGTGATATGATAATAAAGTTAAGTGAAAAAAATTTGATATGAAAACATTTCGATTTGGTTTCGAATCTCTACGAAATTCCATATCTTCTACTATATACATAATAGTGGAATGAGAAATTGAGAAAAAAAAAACGGGTGAGTGAGGGAGTTGGAAGTGGAGAAGAACAGTAAGAGAATCGAAAAAGCATCAAACACTTGGCATCCATTAGATATAGACAAGCGATAAATTGAGAAAAAAAAGGTGAAATTAATCTTTCAGATAAAATCGATGCTTCCACCGGGAAAAACAGAACATTCGTTCGTATCGCGCAGAGTAAAAAATAAAATTGAAAATTGTATCTGCATAAATGTGTATTTTAAATTTATTTTAAAAGATATAAAAGAGAATTTTTAAATAGGGTGTCTTTAAAAAAAAAAATATAGAGTGTTATGCTTAAACAAAACAAAATTTTTTTTGTTCTTTGAAGGAAATATCAATGAAAAATAATTTACTTTAGAGTTGACAATTCCAGGCTACCAAACTGATACATGTATCAAAGTAGAATTTTTATTTTGAAATGTGCATTGTGGAAGTGCACAGCATGTATGTTGTATATAGACATTAGGGTGATTCAGTATTTTTATTTGGTTGTTGATTTTCTTCGATAGATACAGGCTCAAAAGTTTCGGTTTGTTAAGAAAAGATGTCTGTACAAAATGGAGCCTATAACATGAACGTTTACACCTTCCTCAATGCGATTTTTTTTTTGAGAAAAATGTATCAGTTTTAGTTTTAAAATTGTTGTACTAAGTATCAGTCTTTATTAGTCCTTGTTAAATTTCAATAAGTTTTATTAAATCAATCCGATTTCGATATCTTAATATTTAAACTCCACATTTTACTTTGAACCGCCATTTGCATGTCCACTAATTTTAGGATGAGCTTCCAAAGATTTCTTCGGCTAATTTGTGATTTTTTTTTAAATTTTTTAAATTCATAGAATGAATACTGAAATACTGGAGGAAAATTTAATAAAAGTAAATAAAATAAAAAAGTGCGTATACGCCCTAGCGTTTTCATTTCATTTTGTGTACAGATTTCAACCGCCTCAGAATGATTTTGAAATTTCAAGAATTATAAATCGCTTCATGAACAATTTCTAGCGAAGAAATTCCGCCCACTGAAACACCCACTTAAAAATAAAAAAAAAATTCTTCGACAAAAATTGTTATTTTATTAACAAAAAAATAATCGAAAAAATTGGTCGCGAAATAAAAAAAAATGTTATAAAAAACAAATATATGTATTGTAAAAAAACAGTCAAACAAAATAAAAAAGATGTCGATTTTTTTGAACCGCAGGAAAAAAAATTTAGTGCGAAAAAAAAACGGAAAAAATATTGTAAAAACAATTAAAAACAAAAAAAAAAACGAAACATTGACCGAACAATTTAATTCTTGCTATTCATTTTTTCTTGGTTGTTACCTGACAGTTTTTTTATTTTGTCTCTCAATTTTTTTTAAACTATTTTTTTGACATTCTATCATCCAATTAGTGTTGTGCGTAAATGTGACTAGCGCTAAGACTGTTAAATCATTCCCCAAATACAGTTTTCATTGTTTGAACGTTGTCAAACTATTAAATACTGGAAACTATGGTGAACTTTCAGTTACACTTCCAAAAATAAATTAAATCAAACAACCATTTTGAGAACCGTTTCTTCGCTTTGTGAGAAGAAAATGTAATCAAATCCTGATCTTTTATTTCAACATTATATCGTATCAAATCGCATTCTCATTTTACAAACTTATAACTTAACTTAATATCAAAACACCCTTTTTAATATGATTATACGTTTTGTGGAAAAAAATAAACTTCCGCACTTGGCAAAATGATATAATTTAAACAAAAAGAAAATAAATAATAGAAAAAAAAATAAGAAGCTTGAATCATTGTTCCTAGACTACGACAATGCGCCACAAATCAAGTCAACTTGGTATCCTAATATGGCAACGAAGAATGACGATGACCATTGTTAGCGCAGAAAGCCATTCACTGTCACATAACTATAAATGCCATCATTGTCGTCTTGCGATGATGACGACGACGACAACAACGACGTCGAGCGACATCTTCGAGAGAGATGGATGCGTCCCATCCATAGAGGAAGTCGGAAGGGAAATGAAGGAAGAATAAAGGAATCCATCATCAAAGAAGGTCATATATCACTGTTGGTTCCAACGACATTTTCCACCTGAGTTGTTGTGAACCATTATAAAAAAAAAAATAAAACCTCCCTCCCATCAGCTACCTGATACCTAACTTACCTGTTTTGTTTTGTTGTTCTTAGTGACTGACTTGTTCTTCTTCTTCTTCACGTGCGTCGTCGTTGTCAACGGTCTCAGCTGTCTTAATAGTCCGCATCAGGAATAAGGAGGAAAAGAAGCAATCTCAGGAGCGATGATTACCGGTCCCATGATAGTGTCTCTTGCTGCTGTTGCTGTTTGTTTTTCTTTTTTTTTTTAATTCCAGAAGCACATTTGGTGTAAGAATCAACGCACAAAAAAATACAAGCTAGCTTGTTGTAGTTGAATCAAGGATATAATGCTTTTGATATTTACCACAAGACGTTATAGCGTAAACCAAAGCAGCAACGTGTGAAGATATCATCAGGAACACTATAAGAACTGGCAGTGGATTATTAATCCCTTATGAGATGTTAGATTGTGATGTATTGTGATTTTGAAAGGCATTCAAAAGGGAGCCTTCCTTCCTTAATGAGAGGATAAGTTGTGATCGAATGATTTATTGCATCGGCTTCCGAGTGTTTTTTCATTTTTTGTTTATTAAAGCATTTGGATGAGTATTGCTTTGACATACAACATGGTTGTTAGTTTCAGTTGGAATCTTTATTTTTTTTTTCAATAAAGCCATATTGTTGAAAAACAATAAAAATGGTTCTTATCGAAAAACAAAATCAAATATTTTGGAGGACTGAAATGAGGACTTTTTAAAAGTAATTCCATGTGAAAATGAAGTTGTTTTTTTTTTAATTTAAAAATGTTCCCATGCCGAATAAAATATTTTTCTCAACAGTTTTGGTTTTTCGATAAACAGGATGCTTTGTAAAAGCACCGGAATCATTCCAGAAACATGGGGATGTGTTGTACTAAAACCAAAGGATGCACCAGCCTTTTTCAGGCCTTACCATTTAAAAACGGTAACAGTCACTAAATTTCATTCAGCTAAATTACTATATTTTAATTAAAAACAGAATTCTTAAAGGAGTATTATTGAAATCTTATAGGAGTACTAGCTGTTACCCGCCCACTTCGCTGGGCACTTTATAGAATTGTATTTTTAGATCTAGACTTGAAATTTAATTGAAGTATTGTTTTGACTTACACAGACAGATCCACAGTAAATTCAAACATACCAAAAAAAATATTCTGATCAAGTTTCTAAGTTTTAAATCTACAGATTAAAAGATACAATTTTTTTTAATTTTTAACGACACCCATAGCCCTGTTGTCGCCAGCGGAAGCAAGGATAAACAGGTAGCTATGCTACCTCCTTCTTGTAGTGAAGGGGTTGTGAAGTATGGCCCTTCTACTACTACAGAGAGTAAACCTCTCAAGACTTCAACTCCGCGGTTTAGTGGCGGTAGGGTTGTGAAGCATGGCCCTGCCGCTGCAAGTCCTCATCCCGGTGGTATTGGGGTTGTGAAGCATGGCCCCTCTACCACCAAGGGAAATACAATTCCTGTAGAAGGTCGTGGAGGGGGCGAACGTAAGCTCAAACCCTCTAAGACCTTCTACAGGGATATGCGAAATGCCAAGAGGATCCTCCAGACGTTTGGTGAAAAACCAGGCGCTGGAGAAGACTCTCAGCATTGCGCAAAAATACAATGGGCTAAAAGCTTCTTAGCCAAAGCCAACAGTAAGACCTGCGAGGACTCTACGTCTAAGCGACAAAGGTCTATGGAGGGTACTGTCTCAGTACCCAAACGCCCCAAAGTGCAAAACACCCGCACTCCTCCTAACCCTCACAAGGTTAAAATGTCTTTCAGTGATGTGGTGAAAGACAAATTGATAGTCGCGATCATCGACAGGAGCGATGTGGATGCACCATCTCTGCCGAGAATTGGACACTGATTAAAGATCAACTGGCCCTCAGATTTCTGGGAATCATGTCCGACAATCCGGGACCACCGCCCATCACAAACGATGGCGGTTGGCATCAAGGCCATATCAAGTTGATGGTCTGTGCTGATCAGAGATCGTGTAATCTATTGTCGCTGGCTGTCAGCCGACTCGAAGAGGTCTGGCCTGGTGCAAAGCTTGAGGTCGTTGGTTCCAGAGATATCGTGATGAATGACTATATACGTGGAAATCTCTTATATCTATATATATATAAATCTCCTGTTCCTAAACTACTTAACCGATTTTAATGTTTTTTTTTTTTTAAATGTGTGCTTTTTTCCAACTTGAGAGATAGGATAGCTTAGATCTTTAATTAAAGTCGCAATTTTATTTTATTGCAAATTATTTGTCTATAATTAATTGACAGTCACAATTATATGATATATGTATATAAGAGATTTCCACGTATATAGTCATTCATCACGATATCTCTGGAACCTTTAGAGCTAAAGACTTGAAATTTGGTAGGAATACTCTTTTATTTTACCGGAGAGGAAAAATGATTAAATTACTAAATCGGCTATTAAAAAATAAGGGTTGATCGTAGAAGGGTGAAAATTGAGGATTGTATGTATTTTTGTATGTTGTATCATAAAAAAATAGAAATTAAAAATTTTGTCTAAAAAATAAAACAAAAAAATTTAGGGGTGGACTACTCCTAACATTTAGGGGGATGAAAAATAGATGTTGGTCGATTCTCATAGATACCGGGTAAGCACAAAAAATTTGATCAAAATCGGTCAAGCCGTTTCGGAGGAGTATGGCAACGAAAACTGTGACACGAGAATTTTATATATTAGATAATTCTAAAAAAAATATAAATGAAAAAGTTAGGATGGTGTGAAAATTGAACCCAAGTGCCTTCACTCTTTAATCACTTAACCATTAATTATATCAGCGTTTAATTCAATAACTATTAAGATGTCTGAAGTAATATTTTACAAGTTTTTACTCCAATAAAAATATTTAGGGAAAAGGTACGACAGTTTTTATTGGTGCATATGCTTTATTCCTAAAATGATACCTGAAGAATGATTATATCATCATTTCCTCCAATAAGAACGTTTGAGAAATGGGCTCTATACTTGCATTTACTACTATTTAGATGTCCGAAGAATGATAATCTAGGCGCTTATTCCAATAACGATGCCTTAGAAATGCTTAAAGTAGCATTTCCAGTAAAAAAGATATTTGAGGAATTATTATATCAGCTTTTACTCCAATAACGATGTCTGAGGAATTTTTATATCAGTGTTTACTCCACGCTTATTTAATATGCGACAGAAAGCAATTCATCATATCAGCATTTACTCCAATAAAGATCTTACTTTCGTTTACTTAGACCATATAAGCACTGTGATTAAAATAAGTCTTTAATAAATGTAAATTGGAAGCAAAATTTTTGGTTACGACGTTGCTTACTGGAAAGGAGAATCAAATTTATCTTACAGTTCTGGAAGTCTGCCAGAAGTTAGGAGATTCGTTAAGTATACTCAGTACGCTCAGCACTAAATATTTTTACCTTAGTAGATCTTTTCTTTGTTGATTTTCAGGGCCTTCAGACATCAATAATTAAGATGTTTTATCAATGATAATAAAAAACAAAACCAACGGCCTAATTCAATAGTCCAAAAGTACTATATCATACATTATAGGCTCAAAATTAACGGCTTAACTCTGATAAGCTATAATGCAACGTTATCTTCATACAAACAAACAGAAATTTAAGTGGAACTCAGCCAAATGCATTTCATACTTTCCATCTTTCAATTCAAACTGTACAATCTACCATCGACTTAAGTCTGAATACCTCTCAGAATTCCTCGACGCGTTATCGGACTAACTAATTAATTACTAATTAATTGAAACCCTCATGAAAGCACCTTAAATCGATTGGACTTGGGTCATTTCATCGACACGCTTCCAATATCCCATCATATCAGGCTATAGTCTAGCAGGCAAGTTCTATACTCAAGCCCTATACCTATGTATGGTCAGAAGCAGCGTGTCATTCGTTAATGCACTTTATATGACCGTTTTTCACAATATTCTTTGGATAAGGCGATTCTATAAGCACATAAATAAATACCCTATACGTTTTGGGGCTATCGCATATACGACCGCAACTATCTGCTTAGCGCTACATACAAACTCGCCCCATATCTCTGTGATGCATGTTAATTTTATGCATCTGATAGATGGGCTAGGCCTTATTTTGGATCAATCGAAAATAATAATCTTTAAGCACGAAGTAGAGAGAGTAAGAGAGGGAGAGAGAGTCATTGGGAGATATTACTTTTTTAAGCATGCAACCCGCACTTTTTTTTTTGTTGAATGGATATATTTTCTTTTTTTGAGGTTAAAGTTCCGCACCTTTGGGTATGAGTTAAACTCGTAAATCAATATTAATTCAATCTCAAATACACAAAACAAAAAATATAGGTATCGAACCACACTACCGAAGCTAATGGCATTCATTATTTTAACTAAATGACGCGTCTATGACAGACACGGATATAGTCGGATAGTCCCCTATCCAGAGAATACATAATAGTCCGATATGGAGAAGGCGGGTGACGCCGATCAGAGGAATTCTTCTTTTTTTTTGGTGTTAATTAATTTGATTGGATTACGGTGTCCGATGTTGAAATATCATGCAAAGATACATCGACACTATCGGCGCATACTGGAAAAAAAGATACTTAAGGAAATCTGGTGCGTGGCATGACACCAAACGGAATACAGTAGTTAAATAGCAATGCCGTCGAAAGTATTTAGAGGTAGTAACCTTACCTTACTTTAGTAACATTTTTGGTCTTTATATCATATCATATATCAAATCATATTTGTTATTTCAAATCTTTAGAAATAAATGATTTCAAATACATACTTGAATTTTTTTAAATATTTTTTAAGAAAAGTTCGGAAGAGTAATAGAATCACACATTATAGTGCGAATAGTAGGAAAGTAGTAGGTGCATGAAAAATCAGTCCGTTTTTGGAAATATTTTTCTGAAATTATGATCGGACCGAAAAAATATTATGCATTAATTAAAACTGTTGATTTTGAAATGGCAGACTAACACCCGAAATTGCTTAACTTTTTTTTTATTTTATTACAAGTTATGGCTTCTCAAAAACGGCTCTATCGGTTTGGATGAAATTTTAAGAGTTAAAATGACAAAGTAATATCTTTCCATTTCCACTGTCACTTTGACTTTTATTATTTCTCAATCACTCAGAAACAATTCTTTCAATTTTAATGAAGCTTTTAGAGTTTATTTTAAAAATATTTTACGAAAATCAGACTTTAGAAGCGGCTCTGGGTTTTTAGGAAAAGTGGCCGCGCATCAAATTACTTTCAAAAATGAACTTATTTCTGATGACAAAACGAAGTAAGGCACATTTTCAAAAGTTTCAAATACTGATATTTCAAAAATAATTTTGCCACATTTAAAAAACAAAAAAAAAAAATTAAAACGACAGCACTGGTTGTAACACATTGTATCTACAAAGAATAACAAAATAATGAAAAAGTTCAACTTCTGGTTTGCTAAATGGTGCTACTTTAATACCTAAGTATCTACAATATAGGTACCCATCAAAAAGGCTTCAAAATATGTATAGATTCAGGAAACTATACATACACTCTCATGTATATCTATAATAATGCTTGGAATCGTGACAAACACGATATAGAATTTTGTTTTTCAGATACTTTTGATGCTCGCTCGAAAGAGGTGTGGGCGGACGATGAACCAACGATTATCGCCACCATTAACGCGGCGTTTAGTTTAGAAACTTGAAATTAATTAAAACTATTTTGTTAACACAGTCATTATATGGATTATGGTGATGAGATGAATTTTTGTTGTTCATCTCGGTGAGTATATACTCGTAGCTATGATCTTTTTGGTATTTATTTTTTTGTGACATTTGAAGGATCCAAATGGTAGGTGCTGAATAATAAAGGTTACCTACCTATTTATTTTAATTTTTGGAATTTGTTTATTTTGAACATTAAATCCAGATTATACAAAATACAAATGTTAAATTAAAATAAAGATGACAAGAGATTTGTTAAAGTAATTACATAAAGATTACCCAAAAGGATTATACCGAATTTTATCTGCTGTTTACTGAATAAATAAATTATGATTTTAATGAATTTATTATAACACTTTCACAGAAACGGATTTGACACTATCAATTTTTAGCACAAGCACAATGAGCTATTGCGGGGTGAATCAGCTTTTAAAATTAATAAAAAAAAAATATAAAAATAATAAACAAAAATGAAAAAAATATTATAGATAGAAGTACAATATTTTTATTTGCATTTCATTTTCACTTTTATTTTCAATTTTAATTTGATATAACCTCACTAACTTATGCAATTATGCATGATTTTTCTATCATTACAGAACAGAAGCATGATGATCCGCTTTATATATCTTTTGAGGCTGTACTTACAGGAATAATATTTAAAGAAAATCATGAGGTAAATTACTTTGAAGATTTTTTTTTTTCGTTTAAAATAATAAATTGAGAAAAATAATAATGGTAAAAAAAATTAAAGAAATAAAATTAAACCAAAATAGAGTAAAATAAAATACAAAAATCATATGATCACCAATAGAATAAAATAAAATAAAATAAAATAAAATAAAATAAAATAAATAAAATAAAATAAAATAAAATAAAATAAAATAAAATAAAATAAAATAAAATAAAATAAAATAAAATAAAATAAAATAAAATAAAATAAAATAAAATAAAATAAAATAAAATAAAATAAAATAAAATAAAATAAAATAAAATAAAATAAAATAAAATAAAATAAAATAAAATAAAATAAAATAAAATAAAATAAAATAAAATGAAATAAAATAAAATAAAATAAAATAAAATAAAATAAAATAAAATAAAATAAAATAAAATAAAATAAAATAAAATAAAATAAAATAAAATAAAATAAAATAAAATAAAATAAAATAAAATAAAATAAAATAAAATAAAATAAAATGAAATAAAATAAAATAAAATAAAATAAAATAAAATAAAATAAAATAAAATAAAATAAAATAAAATAAAATAAAATAAATAAAATAAAATAAAATAAAATAAAATAAAATAAAATAAAATAAATAAAATAAAATAAAATAAAATAAAATAAAATAAAATAAAATAAAATAAAATAAAATAAAATAAAATAAAATAAAATAAAATAAAATAAAATAAAATAAAATAAAATAAAATAAAATAAAATAAAATAAAATAAAATAAAATAAAATAAAATAAAATAAAATAAAATGAAATAAAATAAAATAAAATAAAATAAAATAAAATAAAATAAAATAAAATAAAATAAAATAAAATAAAATAAAATAAAATAAAATAAAATGAAATAAAATAAAATAAAATAAAATAAAATAAAATAAAATAAAATAAAATAAAATAAAATAAAATAAAATAAAATAAAATAAATAAAATAAAATAAAATAAAATAAAATAAAATAAAATAAAATAAAATAAAATAAAATAAAATAAAATAAAATAAAATAAAATAAAATAAAATAAAATAAAATAAAATAAAATAAAATAAAATAAAATAAAATAAAATAAAATAAAATAAAATAAAATAAAATAAAATAAAATAAAATAAAATAAAATAAAATAAAATAAAATAAAATAAAATAAAATAAAATAAAATAAAATAAAATAAAATAAAATAAAATAAAATAAAATAAAATAAAATAAAATAAAATAAAATAAAATAAAATAAAATAAAACAAGTTGAAAAAGTACAAGTTACAATAATTAAATTTGCTTACTAAGGTCCTCAAAAATTAATTATGTACATGGGCCTCCCCTTGCTGGGGAAAGTGGTGCATACTCCTATGTAAGTTCCACTAAAGCCTTCTCCAACTTTTCCCACGCACAGTGCTTCTAGGTTGGGCCGCTCATCTGCATTTTATTCCATTGCATTTTACAAAGTACTCGTTACCCTTTCAAGGCGTATGGACATTCCACTGTACCTGAACGTCTTCCTATGATAAAATCAATGGCTTCCTAATCTGTTCTCATATAAGGTTCATCATTAAAGATATGGTAGGCGCAGAAAATCCTCAAGATGTTGCGCAGGCATCGATTTAAGAACGTTTAAAGCTTTCATGAATGTCAAGTCCACTGTCAAGACTTGACATTCCAAGTGCTGCATCCACAAAAATGCTCGGATTCAACATTCGACCGGAACATTCCCTAAATATTGCAAATTTTCTACTATCTCTACTGGTTGTCCAGAAATATCTACATGAACAGATAAGGAAGTTTCAAGAGTGATCCTTTTTAATGCTTTAAGGTATAACAAAAAGTGAATTTATTCACTCTGCGCCACTGGTATGTCTAATATAAATAATTGAATTTTATTATTATGACTTTACATATATTTAAGCTTTCTGAAGATGCAAGGACATATTTTATTATAACTTTTAAAGCAGCATCATATCATTAAAGAACATTTTCTTGACTGCGTGCTGCAACTGCAAATATTTCTGCACTCTACTCCATTTATACAATTTTTCTCATTTTATAATGAAAACAAAAGACTACCGACACACAATCTCGTTTAAGGATGCGGCGTTTCGTTATCCAAGTTGGGTTTAGACAATAATACCAACTCTTGTTCTTTTGCCTTTCTTATGCTGGTAGCTGCTATACTGATGCTACTGCAGAAAAGATACACTCGATTAACCCTTCAATTTATATCATTTCTTTCTGTGACCGACACGCTCACTACAATCCCCACTGTGTCCTCATTCTCTTGATGTGCGTTGTCATCATTCAGAGTTGAAATCCTTTTCTCAAGTTAATTGCTTTAAATTAAGCAAAACGATAAAACGCTAAAAGATAAATATTGGCAAAAATTGTAATTTCAAATTTTTTTTTTAAGCATAGTGCCGCTGAAAGGGAGAAATGAATAAACGCAATGAGAATTAAATTAATGTGACATTTTAGCTCATTTTAATTTTTTCTTTTTGTTTATTGTTCGCTTGAATAAAGTATAACTTTTAATTGGATGAATGCCTCAAAACGACTGATGGATTGTATTTAAATTGTCGTTAAGTTTTGCATTTAAATTAAATGTGTCCAACTTCTCAGCATATGTACATACTTACACAAAAAAAAAAAGTGTTTGTTTCATTATATTTTTCTTGGAATTTAATATTATTTTTAAGTAATTTTCGAAGAAAATGCAGGCAGTTGTTTTTGCTATTTGACTTGTACTTGAGCTATTTTAAGCTTGGCTCAGGGAATTTTATTCAAAACTTTGAATTTTAATTGTTGGTAACATAAAAGCAAGTTCGTGCGATCTCGTCATGAATCTTATTTGTGTGAGATTGAAAGCTGTCTCATAAAAAAAATAATAATTAAAAATCGCATGAAATTAAAACTATAATCCCAAAATAAGAATTATGGCATCCTCATGTTATTCAATTAATTTATTTTGATTTTTTTCAAGAACCCGTTGCAATTAAGATGTGCAGTTTCTATATGCGTATTTCAGCCTACCTATTGCCCCAATTATTGCATGCAACATTCCAATTAAAAGACATCATACCTCAATCAGATTTAATTAGGTAGACGGTGCTACTGTGATTGACAAGTGGCAGTTAATCACTTTGAAGGGATTTTTTTTTAAATTCCATGTTGTGTGTTCATTTGATTGATTTATATTTTCGATAAATAAACAAACCCTAAAGCAAGTATGTGTAACATTTCCTAAATAATTGTCTTGCATATACATAAATACAATATTGAGATGGAATTAGCCTGAAAGTATGATTTTTTTTTATCTTTATCTACAACTTTTATAAAAATCGGAGTCATTTAAATACGAAAAAAATTTGAATTTAAAAAGATTTTCGTATTATTTTAAGAAGAATACCACTTAAAATATACATCAATGACAGGAGAAACTCATTTTTTTTTAAGATTACGTATTAAAATTCATTCCTTACAATATCCTTTAACGCAAAGTTCAGACACAGACAGACTTTGTGCATTTCAGTGCAAAAAAATTTGGAACTTTTTTCACACTTTAACCAAAAAATTAGATTTATTGTGCAGCTTTTATGCACGCATAACTCAAAAAGCAAAAAATAATTTCAAAACATAGATGTAGGCCTACATTTTGAAATAGTTGCCGTCTTTTTTTGGAAATATATTTTCCTTAGGGTAGAAAAATTTTTTTTTTTCAGATTCAAATAAACTCTTCGGTTCCCTAGAAATGAAATTCTACGAATAAAACTACTAAAGTAACAAAATATTTTGAGGTTTTGGGTTCATCAGCGCAATGAACATTACCGAATAGAATTTTTAAAATGTACTGGCTTTTTCTAAAAATGCATTTTTGCATGCAATATGCAAATCATCATAAAATTGTTAATTAAGCAATCAAACACTGGTGGTATTGCCAACTCACGAAAAAAAAAAATTAATATCACTTCCACAGCCTTAACTGTGGAAGTGATTACTGTGGAAGTGATTATACTTTCATGAAGTAGCAAAATTAATTTGTCTTTATGAAAATCTTATCACAGTCTCAATACAAATTATTAATAGATAATATATTAAAAAATAGATAGATTAGAGGTTATATTTTGTGTCTTCTGAATTAGAATAATGATAAGGCAAATTCATTTTTACAAATTATAAGAACTAAATATAGAAAATGCCTAGAATTCAAAGTCATTCCATTAATTTGTTAATTAATTGAATGTTCTCTATTTTATTGAAAAATTAAATTTAAATAATAATCCTTAAATCATTTGTGTATTTGAAATATGTATACATATTTGTTTTATCCTTATCAACTATCATATCGTTAAAGTGATACTTCAAATACGTAACTATTTACTTATAATATCTATACACAAATTTACATAATTAAATTTTAAGTTATTTGTTAATAGGTATCAGATTTATTGATTTATGGCCCTGGCGCTGGTATGGCGCCAACTTATCAATTTTGGATTGAAAAGAATTATAATGATTTTATGTTTTAAAAAAAATACTCTGACATATTTTTTAGTGATGATTGGGTTTAGGAACTTTGTTTCGTTTGTTTGTAGAAAGTGTTTGAAAACATTAAATAACTATCATATGCATTGAAAAAAAATGTTCTTAGCTTTCTTTCCTCCTGTCGCAACTAAATTTTGTGTGCTGTCAATGAGTGCTGGGATATTGCTGATAACAAACAAAATACTGTTTTTTCATTCAAGATCAAAAATCCCTAAAAAAAAAGTTATTGAGCTAAAAAATATGGGAAATTTAAATCTGAATAAACAATTAATTTACCGAATTTAATTAACTAAAAAAATGAAAGAAAATGTAGCTCTTCGATTTTTGTTTTAATAGTTTTTGGACCGTTATATTGAAACAATATATTGAAAAATATTGCAAACTATAAGTATGAGTCTTCAAAATATCTAAGCTAAAGAAACACTAAAATAAATAGTTCCTTTAATTTTGTTGACTTAACTAAAAACTTGTCGTTAGTATGTTAAACAATTTCCTTACAAAAAAATATTTCCTGAATAAATTTTCAAAAATATCAGTTCTCTCTTCAATTAAAAATAAAAAATCGCTCAGGAAAAATTAATTAAACATGACACTTTCTATCAAAAAAAAAAAAAATATATGTAAAGCTAGCACAATTCTATAATTTACTTTCCGTCAAACCTTTTTCAACAAACAACAATTTCTCTTTCAATGTTTTAATTCCCTGCCCCCCCTAACCACAAAAAAAACACAAAAGTCCTTTAAGTAATTCATTTCAGAAGTTTATCCCCATCATCATCGATAACAACTTCCTTTTCGATGTGGTGATGGTTTTTATGTAAAAACAAAATATTAAAGACTTCCACAATTTAAGCGATAAATTTTGTTGTTGTTTTTAAATGTCTTTGCTACAGGGCAACACAAAGAGGAAGAACTGGGGGATGTGCTGTGAATATTAATATTAAAGTAGATAATGGGACAATAAAGTGAATACATTAAAATATACCCCAATCGATTTTTTTTCATCATCCTTCGATATAAATCGTTTTTCTGACGTTGCAAACAAAAAAAAAAGAAACCCATGGCTTTCTCCATTTCACGCAATGAAAGAAGAAGACAAAAAAATATTGATAATAAAAAATATTAAATGTTAAGCTAACCACTTTTTCCATATCTAGCAAAAGATACTTTGACTGACTGGGAGACATCAGAAAGATACTAAAGTGCGATGTTATCGATTGTAATTTAGTTTTTTTTTTTTTTTTTGATGATGAAGCTTGAAGTACGAGTTGCTTGCTACTTATACTGTCTGCGTTTGGCTTACTTGCCTCTGTGAAAAGGAATAAAAATATTATTTTAAAAATTCGAGATAAGTGATTGGCTATATGGTTTTTGGTTCTATGGTTTTTGGGGTCCATAAAAAAAAAATGCTGAATTATTAAAAAGACTCACTCAAATTTAGAGCGTGTTTATCGCATGAGCTATCTTTGATGGGTTTGCTAACAAGGAAAATTGCCTCGTTGTTGATATTTTTACAACCTTTCGACAGCTGCTGCTCTTGTGTGGTGTAAGAGTTCCTTTACCTATGGCTTATTTTAAAAGGAATTTTGCAACGATTAAGCGGATTAAATTATTAAATTGTTTAAAAATATTATTGAAGAAGTGGGTGGGACGCAATTGGTACATTAAACTTAAGTTCATAATATCAGATTCAATGTTTTCATTTGAATATTTGCAATATTCAATACACATAAATTGATATTGATGTAATTTGTTTGAGAAAATGATTGGAAACCAATGAACTGCATCATCCAAGATGAAATAAATCAATATTTGTTGATTTATCAAAGCTACATAATGTGCAATGAATGGATGAAAATTGTTTAGTAAAATGTAAATGACAGAAATAATATTTGATTGTCGAATGAGAGGACATATAAATCATGAAATTTAAAATTGGTATTAATGGTGTAGTTTATATTTAGAATTAAAAATGTTTGAATGTTAGCTACGAAGATTGGATTACAGACGAACTCTATAGCTATACATATATAATTGAAATTTATTAGCTACAATTTCTAATATGAAAATTTTTCAAAAATTTAGAAAAAAAAGTCGAATTTGTTTTATTTCAACCTTAAAATCAAAAGTACGAGAACAAACATACTTTATACTTCGTAAGATTCATTTTATTTTTGCCATATCCAAACGCTCTGTGGGATATTTTTCTGAGTAGAAAATGGCAACACAAACTACTCAGCATTTTTTTTTAATTTTTTGCAAATATGCCAATTTTTTTTTTTGGTACTTAGATTTTTTTTGATTCAAGCAAAATTAAGAATTTGGGAAAAATCATTTGAGTTTGAGTTTGAGCACATAAAAAACACATTTCCTTTGATTTTGAAAATCAAAGAGGGTGCTTCGAAAAATGTTATTTAAATAGCATAAGGTCCATAGATGTAAAATTTAATTTTTTCCTTTTCGTTCTTTGAATCATTTTTTGAAAATCAAACTGCACAAAAATATATAAATTTTTGAAAAATTACAAGTAAAAAAAATCATACATAAAATTTGCAAATTTGCGAAATTGCTCGATACGAGCCAAAGACTGTTCCTTGACCAGCTATTCATAGCCAGTAATATCCTGACATCTTACTATAAACTATCACAGTAATAAGTAAGAAGAAAATATTATTAATTACTTTTAAATAAATAATTATAATTTATGCACAGTATTTTCTAATTACCACAAAAACAATTGAGTAACTAAATTTTTTTAATAGTACATACATATTTAGAAAAGAAAATATTTTTTTTTTTAAATTTAACGTAACCAGACATATAACAAGTACTATTGAAAAATACAATACCAACCCGTTTCCGACTGACTAGCGTTGCAAAAACACGACAGCTGAACTTTAGTTCATAAACTTTTCGCTGTCTCGTACCAAATTACACGGCCTAGCTTTTTTTCAGACATTGTTCTAATCATCCTGTATACAATATTCACATATTTTTTTTTTTTAAACCGCTCGCGTTTTTTTCGCCCCACTGTAGAATAACGTATTATTCTAAGAAACCTCCATCATCTTGCGTTTTTATTTATTTAAAATTCGCACCAAAAACTATTTACTCGTAATAATAGTAGGTTCTCTATGGCGTATGCGTAGTTTTCAGTTTTACTGTTTTTGGTGTAGATAATTTCGATGTTGAGAAATGCAATTTCATAATTTATAAAAATAGATGTTGATGTTTGTCAATTCGATATTGATAGCTGAATCTTATATGTTCTTAATTATACAAACAATTTTCTGTTTCTTTTACAAAAACATATATTTCTACTATGACCATGTTGAGTAACTTTGAATAATTCGGAATAAAAAATAATGCTACATAATGATTATAAAGATCACACAAAAATTTCGATCGCATTTATAAAAATGTTGACTGACTGCCATGCTATAAACTTCATGAATGAGTTTTTGTCATTGACAAACCCTGACCACCATAGTTGTGGCCAAAGTCATTGTTCAATTACTATTTGCTTTTTCTGTGAGCTGTCTCATCGGTGTGCTTTGTCCTTTATCATTGCTTCATTATGTCAAATCTTACCCTCTTGAAAGTCACATACCTTTTTGCGCACGCTGAATTCGCAAAAAGGCTTGCAAAACTTGCAATGATGAAAGAGCTCACAAAAGTTGCCAATCAAACAGAAACACTCTTCCGGTGTAATGGTGGACAAAAAGATGTACGGTCTTGTGTCAGAAGTGTGACCAGTGTAGTTTTTTTTTTTATAAAAAAAATTATCTTATTACGAACTTTTTTTGAAATGAAATGAAATTTTGAAGCATTTTGTCATTTTATGAATATAGGAACAGATAAACGTTTGTATGATGTTTTAGTTAGTAAAATATTATATAATTTATATTTTTATAAAAAAACATGAATAAAAATAACGAAAATATACTTTGCACAGTTCTTAAGTACTTTTTATTACTGAATACTAATTAGAAGATTTTCGTTTATGCAACCATTTTTTAATGAAGCTGGTCACCATACACTGTGCAGACATGAAGACAAAACAGTGCAGTCTCTTTGATGAATTACTTCTCATTGAACACGTTGCTCTTGGCCGCGGCTTTAGTCTCTGGTCTCTGCATTCTAAAGTGATCTGAGAAAAAGAGTTTACAAAAATAACAACAACAAACAAAAAAGAACTGACTTCTCGGACAACATGATGATTTGAGACGCGGTAACAGGCTTCACTCAAATGACAAATGCGTGCATTTTTTATTGGCCTTATAGTATTTAAATATTTTTTTTTTAATATGGAACATATAATGGGGATGCCTTGTTTTTGTGTCACGGGTGAGTGCACGGGCAGTTTTCCAGTTGAATGACGACACACAGCATCATACACCGATATGAAGATTCTAAAAAAAAAAAAAAAAAATTGGAATAGATGCAGTCGAAGCTGGCATCAGAAAGGGTAGGTGATGCGATGCGGGATTTAGCTGAGATTTCATGGATGAAACATTGAGTTTGCAAAATTCACAGACACAGGAAGACAAAGAGTGGACATCATGCAAATGTGTCGGGAAAGCAGTTAATAGGTTGAAGAGGGAGGCAGATTGTTTTTTTCATTTTTTCTTAATTCCCATTCATCTTTCTTTGGGGGAAAGAGTGCGGTGTGTGATGGAGGAGGAGGAGTATGAGTTGAGGATGCATTTTCATTGAATTAAGTGTCCCTGCGGAATTTATCCAGGATGACATATAGTATATGCTATGCAGTGCAGTATGCAGCAGAATAAAGAGAAAATGATTGAATAATTGACTTCCGCCAAAATGGAGGATGTGCGGTGTGCGAATATTTTTTAGGTTAAAATGTTTTACGGATGTGGGTTATCGATGTGATGTGCTATAATTTTTATATTGTAATTAATTGCATAACTACTAAAATAAAGTTGTATGTATGTATGTATGTAGGTATATGAATGAAATTAATGGTTTTTAATTTATTTAGAATTTTTTTTGTGTGTTCACATATTTAATTTTATGCAGGCCAGCGTCAAGCTTAGAAAATATTTGTTGGATTTTTGTTTGTTTCCAAAACAATGTTAAAGCCCAGTTGTATAAAAAAAAATTAGCTATTAAATTTATTCAGTATTTTTTGGGTATTTTAAATGGCATCCGCTGCGGCAGTGCGGTTGATCTGGGCTTTATTTGGTTGTGTATTAGGGTGGGCCAGGATTTTCTTTTTTCTGTTTGTTGTAGCTTTTCACTGGGAATTTCATTCTTCTGTTTAGACACGAATTCATATTTTATTTTATTAAAAAGCTTGAACTTTGCCATTAAGCGTGAAAGACAATATTATTCAAATTGGCGGTCTCTGGACAGCATGAGGGATTTTTTATCCACTGTTATTTATAATTTTCAGTTCCATTTTTTTATTTGCCGATATAAAAGAACACTTGAAATCAAATTAAAGAATTTGTTGAAATTGAAATAGTGCACGTATTTTTTTCCAAGTTTTTCCTATTGGACCTATCTAGTAGGCCTACCGAGAAAACGACATATAAAATGTTAAAGGGTTAAATGATGAAACTCAAAATAACGTTTATTTACATTTTTATCAATGATATTATTTTTCAACACATAATGTATATATTTGATGATTAATATTTAAAAGCCCTTATATGTCAATTTCATTCACAACGATTACTAAAATAATCCGAGAAGCAATAAATTATTTTTTTTTGGTTTATTTTATGTTGAAAAACTTAAGCTCATATTTAAGCATTAAGTTAATAATGGAATACCATTTATTATTTCTTTTTTCATTGTTGAATCTTTATACAGAAAAAATTGTTTTTTTTTGTACTGATAGAGGCAACATTATTCATTGGAACAGTTATTGACATTTTTAATTTTGAAAACATATTTGCCTTTCAGAATAAGTATAGGCATAGTATGTACGTATGTGCATTTGCCTTTGAAGGTTTGTTTCAATAGAAAAAAACAGGACATTAAAAAATTTAATGCAAGTTAAAAAATAGTTTGCATTAAAAAATAATTCATAAAACAGTTTGAAAATTATTTGCATTAGAGCATAAATTTTTATATTTGAAAAATTATAGATATCCTTTTAAATGTTTTAAGTTGTGGAAAAATCACTTTATTCAAAAATATCAAAAAATTGGCCAGGCGGCGCCTGATTTGATCATTTTCACATATTTGGTTTCAAGCAATTTTCAAACAGCCATACTAAAATAAAATAAAATACATATTGTTCCTCCATACAATTTTTTTCTATAAATTTTTCAAAAAAAAAAACAATCAAAACGTAAAATCTTACCAAAAAATAATAAATGTAAAAAAAGTGTTTATGGAAAAAAAAATTTGAAAAGGACATTGTTCAAAAAACAGAAAGAAATAACTTTGTCAAAAAAAAAAAAAATGTCACAGATTTCGGAAGTGGAAAATTCTTTAAATCGAATTGTTTGAATTGTGAAAAAAAGTTTCGTCAATATAAGTTTCATTTTTTTTGTTCGTCCTAAACCAAAAAATTTTTTGAAAACATGTAAAAAAATTGTTCGTATAGGTATGTACATATAAAAATCGTAATGAGAATATTTCGAAAAATTGTCAAAAACAATTTGATGCCGCCTAATGGTAACTTAACATTTTAAACATGGTGCAAAATAAACAGCTATCAAATTCTATCAAGCAAATTCTACCTCACAATACTGATTGGATGATTGACTGACGGTATGATTGAATGAATAGCTGAATGACACGCTGAGAATTTGTCGATTTCTCAACTTCTCACGGGCAGCAGCCCGTGATAAGAACATTTCTGTTTTTTTTTTTAAAGGGACGAGGCTGGGAATTGAACCCTCCGACAAGACAGTCATTGCATAAAAGCTTCCTATTTAATATCTTTCAAGCTTGATGATTTGGATCCTTGCCAACGAGCCTCTTTACTTCTTGACCAAAATATTTTCTGACCACTCTCGAAACCCAGTTTCAAATTAGTTAAGGCCACAGGAGATCGTTTTGATTGTTATTCCATCAGCATTTAAGAGAATTGGTAAAAGTAATTAGAAAATAATGAATAAACTTTATTTCACTTCTATCAGCCTGTTTTTTAACAATTACTCGAAGTGTCATTGTGAAATAAAAACTTTAATCGATGTCAAACATTTCCAATTACAATCCTTTCAAAAATCAAACAAAATTACTCAGCAATTCTATGTACATAATGTACATAAATATAATCAAAATAAAACTTACAAATTGACAAAAAGTAATCCTCTCTATGCAGCGTGCCACCAATCGAGATATCCTTCAAATCCTTACAATTCCCAATAATAATACATATAATACCCCAACACTAAAGTATCAAGAAACGTACATATCAAAAATTCTGTTAAGTTTTCTGCAAACGTTTGCAAGATGCTACAAAATAATCAAGAAAATCGTTTTCTGATCTGTGTACAAATTGAACTTTTGCAAAATTCTCTCTTGATCCTTTTCCATAAGTTTTAAGTATGAAAAGGACTTAAATTCATAGACAAAGTGTGTTGATGCGGGTTATAGACAGACTCAAAAAATAAAACAAGAAACTTATGAAAAAGAGGATGCATCTGTTTCTGCAACTTCAGCTTTTATCAAAAAAAAAAAAAAAAAAAAACTACCAAAGAATCACCCAAAAGTGTCATGATATAACTTGGTCCCCAACACTCGACTAAATTATCCTGCAAATTGAAATCGTATCTTTTTTTCTTCCATTTAAAAAAAATATGTACATAAGTACAAATATCCTTCAAAGTTAGAATACGATAGTGAACTTGGGATTTGTTTTTCATTCATTCCAATTTCAATAAAATAAACAAGGTTAAATATTTCTCTTTTGTTTTGTCCTCCGCATCCGCACACACAATGGTCTTTTGCAAATTTCAATTCGTTCTGCGACTTAAGACTACAAAGATTCTGTTGATGTTGATGACAACACAATAACAACAACAACAACAACAAGATGAGAAGTAAAGGGAAGAATATCTTAATTTCAACTTCCATTTAAGGCATCCTCTTATAACAGGAAAACTTCAGCAAAACTATTCTGCATTTAACTTCACACTTTTATATTGCAATCTCCCACCCTTTTAACCCATAATAAAAGCATCCGAATTGTTTTGAAAACAAAGGGTCACACACATCCTTACGTCCCAACACACAGTTTCATCTTACCACCAAACCCAGTCCATGGCTTTATTATTTTTGGCAAGGACTTACATACAATGAAGCCCCGTCTAACACTTCTTCTGCATCTTCATCATCTTCTTGTGTTTGTGTATAGATATCGGTGTCCTTGTTGTCTTCGTTCATTGCTGTGTCTTGTGCGTATATTGTGAAGGAAAATTAATTCCATCTTCCGCAAGAGTTCATTAAAAAGTTATATCAACATATAACACGTCGCTTCTTCAAAAAGTTGGCAATGGCAATGGCACCACAAGCAAAATCATCGCTTTCTCGTCCTGCAAAAATAAATTACTTCTAATTTTAACCAAACGGAGATACCTTCTATTAGAAACCAGGACCGGATTTAAAGTTTTAAAATTTTTTAAGTTTTCACAAAATAAATTTTCAAAAATTGAATTTTAAATATTTCTTAACTATAAGCCATTTTTATACAATTGCTCACCGATGACGTAAACGGGAAAAATACACCCCTTCAGGACGAATTTTTCTTGTCTTGGTCAAACCTGCACGCCCCAGCATTAAACTTAACTTTTACTTTGCGGGAAAATTTTGTTTTTGGCTTCGATGATATTAGAAGAAGTTAAGGAAAAAAATTATTAAATAAATTTGGTAACGAAACAAATTTTGTAGCCATTTTCTATCTATGAATAAACATTTCAAGCTTTTGAGCGTTTTTTAGGAATTCTGTTTGTTTGTCCGTTGAACTCAACCTGAATTGGTGGTGGATTTTCTTAAAACTTGGTGTATAGTGTTTTTTGGGCCGCATATTCAGACGTTTTCTTTTTTATTTTATTAAGACCATCTTTTTTGGAAAATAGGATTTTTCTCGAAAACGTTTTCGACGATTTTTTTTTAAACAAAATCAATTTATTTAAATTTAACTTTTAATGAAAAAATTTTAAGTCTCAAAATGGATTTATTTTAATTGTGATTCTATGTAAAACATCCAAAATTTATGAAAAACATTTAATACCTACTCTTGATTTTTTTTTAGAGTTTTGAAAAAAAAAAAAAAATAAATTTAATCTTTGAAAATTTAATATTTCAAAAACAGATCAGTACATATTTTCAAAATTTGGTAAGAAATGGGTTTTTAGTAAAATTTTTAATAACTTGAACAGTAATTTTATTTTTTAAAATAAGGGTAAATGTTAAAAAACCTTCTTCAAAAATCTCAAATTGCTCGTATAAGTACGACTTGTTATAAAACAAAAAAAAAAAATTGAAAGTGAGACATGAGTAACGAAACCTCCTATACAAATGTTAGTAAGAACCCGTATTTGCATGTTGCATTTCATTTTTACTCTTCATTCCACTAAAGTTGTGAAATTTTTGATTTGTTCAAATCTTCTGCCATTTAATTTTTGTTCTCCTTTTTAAAATTCGTAGATTTTTTAAAATTTTGACCAGTATTTTCAACTAGGCATTTTGTTGTTTTCTGGCGAACATTTTTATTAAAAAACTCGACTAATTGTTAAAAACAAGTTTTAAAAAACTTTTCTTTAAAAAACTTTATTAAAAAACAATGAACCTAAAATATTTAATATGCACACGTTTTCCAGTTATGTCTAGGTTAGGTACCAATGTTAATAGCCGAAAAAATTATACAAGAAATTGTTGGTTAGAAATTTCAATAAAAAATAAAACAAATTTTACCACACCGGGCCCCAGTCCAAACAGATTCATTGCAAGCTCCTTTTATACCAGTGATAATCCAACCCTGACAATAAAAGACTGAAAGAGACAGAAATAGAAAGAGAGTTACTGTAGAAAGCCACAAAACAAACTGTAAAAGTTTCGGTGTCCTTATGGGTGGTCTTGGTCATGTTACAGTAAAATAAGGATTGATTTGTTGTTGACAATTTTAATTGTTATTTATACAGAGACATACCCCCCGTTGTTTGTTGGACTGAAGATCTTGCGATGACATCCTCTCTCATTCTACAATATTATTTCTGTAAAGGACACACAACACTCAAATTATTATTTTTGTCAGCCAATTCCCTGCTGACAAAACCTTTTAAAAACCTTTTGGCACTACGAGCATAAAAACCAGCAAAGAAAAATAAATCAACAAAAAAAAAAGGTCAGTCATCATCAGAAAGATTCATAATAATTATTTCACAAATGGCGACTCAGAGTATCAAAGAAAAAAAAAGACCAAAAAAACAAGAGGAAATAAAGAAAAATAGAATATGATATCCATTGGGATTGGACCCGCATTTTTTGATATAAATATATCCATCATCTGGTAATAAAGTCACAAAACAACATGCCTCGGGGACAAGCTGCCACCAACAAACCACCGAACATCGAACACAACGCCGCCGTCATTGACTTGGACCGTTCGTCTGCTGCCGCTATCCCATATTGCCACCAGCACCACCATTGGCCATATCAAATTTAGGAACATTGATATGTGTGTAATAATATAGCCTTTTGGGAAAGAGTCGTGGGAGTAATTCCAACTTGGGCACATAACAGTTTTGTTATAAATGGAGGAAATAAGCGTTAAATTACTACTAGTGTTTCCTTTTTTTTTTTTTGCTTTCTCAGTCACTTTTCTCATAAAAGGGACAATTTTATGTGTAGTTGAATTGACGAAACCTCAAGTTCATTTATGAAGGTACCTTCAAGGTCAAACATATTTTTTATTGACATACTTTTATGGGGGCTTGTAAGAAAAATCGAACATTATTAATAGTTTTATGAAACCGATAGTGGTGGGTATACTCGTATATGAGAACTTATTGATATTGGCATAGATGTCATTAAAACTATCCTCAACTCAATATGATATTTATGTAAAAGATACCAAATAGTTTTTGTTTGGGAATTTTGTGTGATACGATCTAAAAGTGTGATATTTATTTATTTCACTTTAAGTTATGTTATCTGACTTAGAAAACGATATTTTCTTATTAATTTAATGCTCAATCGAGTTAATCATTTCGTTTTTATTAAAAAAGAACAAAGGTTCGAGGCATTATTGTTTATGATTTTGTTTTTGGTGTTTGGAACAAAGCGATTAAGGAAAGTCAAATGATTGCAGTTTTAAGGGCTGGTTGTACAAACTTGGGTTAGAATTTGGTTCAGGATTTTAATTTACTGGGTTGGGCGGATCAGCTATGGTTCAAGTATGAAGTTGGCTGTCAGTCAACACTAGGCTAAGTTTTTTTTTACTTGTATTGTACTAAAAACCGTTTTATTTTTTAAATTAACTGATTTTAAATTCTTAAATTCGGGTTTTCTGACAAAAAGTGTCTTCTTGACATAGTATCAAATGAGATTCAACAATAAGTGTAGAGTTTATTCAAATCGGTGCAAACGTTTTATCAAGCTAAAATTTATCTCGAGATATTAGTCAGATCTGACATTACGATGATAGAGAACTCGAAAAATTCCGCAGTTCCGTCTGCCTGTCTGTCTGTCGATCTGCCTGTGCCTCGACCTACAACCTAAACAACTGAAGTGATTTTCTTTAAACTTTGGACATAAAGTTTTGGGGAGATTGCCTAGAGGGAAAATCGATTTTTTTTAAATAACGGTAGAACCCGATTTTTGGTTTAGGTTTTCTCGTAAGCTATTGGACGGATTTCGATGAAAATTTTTCTAAAGGAGGTCCTATATAATCTTAATAATATTGCATATCAAAATTTTCCAAAAAATATTTTTTGTAAAGAAAAAAAATCAAATTTTTTTTTGAAAACTCAATATTTTGAAAACTAATAAGTATTTTTTTTTTATTTGGGTTTAAGTGTTTGTTATCAAACACTAAAAATGTGCATACTAACTTGTTTTTATAAAAATACTTAAAAAATTATACAGGTATAATCTAACTCTAACGAGTTTTGAATTTTTTTTTCAAATTTTTTTATTTTTATATGATACATGAGATGGCATCTTAAGTTTTAAGATTAAAGTTCTTTTTTGGCTTATTTTATCAATTCAAATAATGAATTTCAAGCTTTTTATAGATAGTATGATAAATTTGTTTTTATACTCAGACTTTAAAACCAATATGTTATCGCACATTGGAGCAAGAACGTGCTACACAGCCGTGCATTTTATTTTTAGCTTCAAACGGTATGATATCTGGGACATAACCGTTAGGGGAAATCATATTTATTTATCTCGAAAACGGCCCTAATGATTTTAATGAAATGTGTCAGTGAGGTTTTGTAAGTCCAAATTAATTGGTTAACAAATATTTTTCAATAAACTTTTATTAAAGGTACCGAATTTTTAGTTTTAGATTTTCTCACAAACGTTCAATGGATGTGAGGTCCTTTATTATAATCTTAATAATATTACATATGAACATTTTTAAAATAAATTATATTTTTTGAATTTTTGAAAAAAGAATAAAATTTGTTTTTTTGGAGACTAAATATTTTGAAAACGGGGTAGTATCTTTTTTGAATTGTATATGTAGATAGTTAAAAACTGAAAACTTATAGCCCTATTTTTTATAAAAATATTTTAAAATTTTATAAATAAAACATTATTTTTTTGAAAAAGAAAACGGTTCTAAAGACTTTTGAATTTGTTTTCAATATTTTCTATTTGATCTTCAGTTTTGCACTCAAGCTTCTTTTCTTGTTTTTGTTTATTCTTAAATACTTACTTTAACATGGGAACAAGTTCGTGCGATCAAGTCGTTCATTTTATTTTCATTGTTTAAGCGATTTTTTATAAACAGTTCTGCTAACATGAAGTGAACACTAGCAGAACATTATAGTTTTAACAAAATAAATAGGAGCATTACTTTTTTTTGACTCACCTAAATACAATCAATAAGTACGAATTAGTGTTACAAATAAACACGTTAAGAAGCTAAAAATTGCTAAATACTGTCATGCTATTAAAGCAGCTCTTTTAAATTTTGCACCGTTCTGTTTTACTATTTTTATTTCCACCTACACTCCAGTCCTTTGAAATTTTAATAACACAGACTGAATAAAAATATTTTGAAAATAAAAAAAAATACACAAAAATAAAAACAATTCAAACATTAATAACGCATTAGGCACTAAATTGTCTGAATGGAAATCATTTCTAATATAATCTTATATACTATAGTAATTTAGATTAATAATACCATTTCATAATTCAACAGTTTTTTTTTATTTTCTACTATAGCTTCATCAAAAAATCAACAGTCATCCTATGCATTTTTTTATTTTCATAAATTTACTATAATCATTCTCATTTAAAAACATTTTCAACAGTAATTTAAAAAAAAAAACTGTTGTCGTTATAGACTTGGGCCATTTATTCAGTGCGCCCCTAATTTGTCTGTTTTTTTTCTTTCTTTCTTTATTATTAATTGCTTGAACCTGCGTTTTCTAATGATCTTCTGGCGCTATGTTATGATTTCTTTCACTACCTTCAACATCTAAAAGGGGAGTGTCTATTCTATAAATTCCCTCAATGCATTATTATCATTATTCATTAATCAGACTAAAACTTCAAAATTACCAAACAGTATTTATCTGTACAAAAAAAAAAAAAATGAAATAATTCATTGATGACTTCGATGTTATGTTTTGTTATGACTTTGCCTTTCTTTTAGGTTATATTGAAAGTATCAATATTTTTAATGTTATAGTCCAGGAAATAGGTTTGTAAATGATTAGTGCCATTATCACCACCGATGAAACTTGTTTTCAACTTCTTTGCAGAATAGCCATCATCAAATACCGATTGCTTCTGTAGAATTTCATTGATGTATGAAAAATGTTGCAGAAGGATATTATTACGCATTATCTCTTACTTACCTCTGTTTAAATAAAATAGTAAGCATTTAAAAAAATATTCTTTTTTAAAACAGCAATCTTAAAATTTTAAAAATCAAATCTTCGAAAAAAAATTTCTGGAATATCTTCGATAAAACGCCTTAAATAATAACAATTTTTCCTGGACTATAGTAAAGGCATTATGATCGCATGCCTCAAATTTTATTACTCAAACATAAGGTAGATATATTTTTAGATATTGTTTTTTCTGCTTATAGTCATAATATGACGACTGTACTGAAGTTGTTTTTGTTTTTTTTTTCGAGAACTTCTCTCCATAGAAGGCAATGCTGTTGATAAGTACAACAACAACAACAACAATAATAGAAAAGTCATATTGTGCACACATGGCAGGATTACTTTTGGTTTGACTTTGTCTATACGACTCTTTTTGTAATCGGGCCACAGATATACTCTTTCCTTCCTCTTCCTCATTTTCTTTTAGTTCATTTCACATCCATTCGAAGATATGGGGAAATCCTTATAAAATATTGGTCTTGTGAAATCTTCAATTTGTTCTCTGTGTATAGTCGAATGAATATTGCTTTGTTTGTTTCTATAAAAGCTGAAGAATGCATCCTGCTTTTTATTATTTTTTTTTTTTGAAAGTGTGAACAAAATACTATTGATAAATGTTATTATTGTTTTGTTTTTGTTCTGGTTTTTGAGATAAGATAAAATTTTGTCATCTTAAGTTTATCTATAATGTTGATCAAAAGGATTTGAACTTTTATTATTTTAGTTTGGTATCATGAACTTTTTGGTATAGAGTCTTGGCGTCTTGGGGTATGATGGTGTTTAATAAAATTGGCAGAGATGGAAAAAAGTTTTAATTTATTTTTTAATACAAATTCTAAAAATAAAAATATTTTTTGTATTTTTTTTTTAAATATTGGTTTACCAATAATATTGAGCGCAATTGAATAGAATTTCAATTTTCAACAAATGCAATTCGTGTGAATCGGTTTTATACAGAAAATTAAGTGTTTAGTTTTGCTTAAAACAGTTTTTTTGTAAAATGTATTTTTTTAGTCGAATTTTTCAATTTTGTACCAGCCAACATTCGGTTTCTGAAATTCTTTGTACTCTTTACTTTCGTAGTTTTTTTGTTTTTCTCACTTATGTAGAATTATAAAAGCATTACTTGGTTGCAGGACTATTTTAACCCATGTCTTTTTTAACCTTTAATTTCTTTTTTGGGATAGTAAAAAAAAAAATAATATTTCAACACAAAAATTGGTCAGAAAATAAATCTTGGAAAAATGTTTTCTCCGAAAAAATCATCGCACTAAAAATAAATTCGTTGACAAAACATGTGAAAAATATGTGTCAAAAAAATTTTCAAAAGTTAAATTGTGGAAAAAGGATTCTCGTCTTCAAAAAAATTGAGGAAAAAATATTGTCAAAAATTAATTTTGTTAAAAAGCTATTCGTCCCCAAAAAAAAATCGTTAAAAAAAATGAAAAAAAAACAAAAATTAAATTGTAGACAAAAAATCCTTGTCTTCTAAAAAATGGGGGAAAAAAATACTGTCAAAAATTTATTTTGTTGAAAATATGTTCGTCCACAAAAAAGTCCTTTGAAAAAAATATCAAAAAATTGTCAAAAAAGTTCTATGAAAAAAATAAATGTCGAAAAAGATTTGTTGCTAAAACTTGTTGCTAAAACTAAGTAGAACCGTATATCTTCTGTATATGAATTTGATACTATCAATATATACAGTTTTGATGAATCAAAACTTGAATTTAACTTTGTTGTAGATATTTTGATTAATAGAATTTTGAAACCCAGAATTATGGATTTACAAAATTTTGAAACACAGAATTTGATATTAACAAAACTTTGGTAAACACATTTCTCAATTTACCAAATTATGGATATTAAAAACATTTGGAATTTAGAATTTTTGAATCATAAATGTACTCGTAGGTACAAAATTTTGTAGTTCAGAATAAAGAAACGTTCCCGTTTAAATAAGAAGAATCATTACGGCCGGTAGAAGAAGAATTTTTGATTTTTGGATTATTGCATACAAGTTTTATTTAAAAATTAGGCATATAAGTATTAAATATTTAATAATAAATTTTAAATATTATATTTTTAATTTTCCTTAAAATGTCTGAAAAAATCTTTCTTATTCTGAAATATTCTTGTAACCAAATAAATTTCAATACAAACAGGTGTTATCAACCAGCTCCAAATGTATAAATAAAACAAACAACCCTACGTTTCATTTCCAATCCACAAACTGTCACTGCAATTTGGAAATAGAACAAACTGTCAACTCAAAGATTAATTTTCGTCTAAAAGAAAACAAGGGTAAAGTTGAACAACGAAAGAAAATGCAGAAAATTGAATGAAAATCACCCGGCTGGTTGCATATTTCCATATAGGAAAAGAGAAAACTCGTTGGTGAAAAGTGAAAATGCACCCCTCTTCTACTTCTCAAACCTTTTTTTTTTCTCTATTTTGTCCACCCCTGGCTATACGAAATATATTCGTATAAAAATAAATTAAACAAAAACATCCCTCAACCTCAAACGCCATCTAACCAAATGGTCGTTCTATATTTGAGCACACAAACGGTATTTCACAATAATAATAATATATACAAATAGAGACAGGGACTGGGACCGGGTGTGAGGACGCATGTTGGGGGATGTTTTTCCTTCCTTTCCACCAAAAAAACACCATAATCATCATCATCAACACAACAACCACCACCATTCTTCGTTTTTCGATGCCGCAACTGCATATCGATTTTATTCCCAGCACACAGAGCACACTAACAGTTTCGCGTTCGTGGGAAACAGTACATGTTACGTTCGGTTCCGGTGTCTGTTATCTTATGGAATATACATATTATATCCCTAAATTATGCTTCTACTATTCCAGTGTTTTATTCAGTAGTAGGAGTAAGTAGTGTATCGCGTAGCACGTTGTTTTCATTCGGTAAACTGCTCGAAAAAAAATATTACTCCAAAAAACAAGAGAAACTTTTCAACAACACTGTCAAAAGAGCATAAGTCCCCATTTTCGGACTTCACCGAACAAAATTTATTATTTCTGGCAAAAGGATATTAATTCGGGGAAAAACAAAACGGAACGTACATTTTTCCCGTGCATTCCTACTGTGCCAACATCTCTTGACGGGTTGGTGAAGAATTCTTCTAGGAATTTTCCCCCAATTGTGTCGATTGTGTTACTGGAGTCAGGTCGAAGTGTCGACGGTCCGTTCGGTGAATAGAAATATTTTTTTTTCCAAAAGAAAAACTTGGAAAATTCCTTTAAAAAAAAGAAAATCTTTTCAATTCAAACGTTCTGATCTCGCCAAAACGAATTCGTATCCGGAAAACGTTTCCAAATCAAACGGTTTAGTGTTTTTTTTATTTTGTGGAAATTGAAGAAATAAAGAAAAAAAAAAACAGGAAAATTGAATTTTCCTCAAATATATATGTATGTATTACCATTAGCCAGCCATATAGCGCGGGGGGCTGGCTCCCTTTCTTAAAGGGAAAAAGAGCAGAGTTTTGAAAAAGAAAATTATGTTTTAATCCTTTTTGCAGTTTTCTTCCATTTTTATGTATATTTGTGAAAATTTTTAATCAATAAAAAAGTGTTTTCATTCAAAAAAGAAAAATCAATTTGCAAAAAAAAAAAGAGTTCCTGTTCCTCTGAGAATCCTGACACTTTATTTTCTATGGATTAAAAACCACCAGCAAAAGGATTTTTTTAATTTCCAACTCAGGAACCATCATCACGCAAACCATTTGGGATTACCTACAAATTTTATGCAGCCAATCCAACATACAAAAAAAAAAACATGGATGAAAACGTAAGGAAATGTTGTTTTAATTCTTAGCAGACATGATTCTTCTTATTGGACACAGAGATGAGGGAAAGGAAGGCTCCGAATGGGGATGAAAATTGTGATTTTATTTTCTGATTTTAATGCAAAATCTTTCTTAATAGATCCCATTCCATATTTTTATTTTCTTAATTGAATGTCGTTGAGGTGTAAAAGTTGAAAAAAAAAAACAACCAAAAACCACATTAGGATTAGAATGAGAAGAAGAAAAAAAAAATTCTTAAAGAAAATTTTTTACTCACTCCGAGGGCAACACACCTTAGAACTCATACATAGCCATACGAAAAAATCGATCGATTTCTTATCAGGAGAGGAAAACTCCGACCCGCCGATACAACGAAACCAACCCAAACCAAACCAGAACCAGAACCAACCCAACTAACAACGACACACGGACCCGACCTGAAAGTTTGCATGTATTGCAAATATGTGCACACACAATGGGCAGGGGGCGCTGCTATAGTTGTTGGTTAGGGCTGCTCCATAATAGGGTGGTGGTGCTGGGATATTTTGTTGGATGCTTGCTTACAGACTTGCGAGCTCTTTTACCCTTAAATCGTGATCCGGTAAAAAGTGTAGCCAAAAGAAGAACTTTTTTTTTTTGACAAAAGAAACTCTTCCACCCTGAGTAAAATATTGGTGAAATGGTCCATTTAGGAAATGAAACAAGAAGAGAGTTCGTGTTTTTGACAGTTCAAGTGCATGCGTACTTGGTTGTAAAAAGTATTTCCATTTTCAACAATGTTTTTTTTTTGTTTCATGAATATTCCCAAAAAGTTGATAAATGTTGAATCGGAATAATTTAGTGTTTCTTCTGTTTGTTTTGTTCTGGTTTTTTTTTTTTTTGTTCTTGGCAAATTTGAAAGAGATTTCGAGAATGTTCTTATTTAATACCGACCTCTTGTACACGCCAAATTTTTTTCGGGGTGAAATTCTTGCCTCTTGTTTTTTTGTTAACCTTTCTTTGGGTATATGTATATTTGGCGCTTATTTAGATTTAATGGGATTGTTTCAGACATTTTTGTGTAGAGTATTTTTTTTTCTGGTATAGACGCAAAGAAGAAGAAGAATGAGAAGACATAATATTAGATTATATAGACAAGTTGATTCCCATAGAAATGGATTGTGGGAAGTTGTGATATAGAGGAGTGTATCTATTTACAATGGCTTATCGTATCATATTGTATTGTATCTTATAGGTTGGTACATTGAAGATTTTCTGAACGATTTTGTGATCCTTTTTTATTATTGAAAGTTCAACAGTTTGATTAGGAAGAGTGTTCATCAATTTTGTAATAATAAGAGTGTTGATGATGAGGAAAATGTCAAAGTTTATCTTGAGTGGATATAGGAATACATTATGTTACTGTAGTTGCTCATACGAAGTGTTTTCAATGTTGATTTGCTTAGGAAAAAAAACTTAAAAGTATTTTTTTCATTTTTAAATAAAAATATGAACAACTGAATATTTTTATACGTTGTCCAGTTAAAACAAAAAGGCAATTAACAAATTCACCTAACATTGAAAGTTCAAGAAGTGTCAAGAACTTCTTGCTCACTTTGTTTTACAATTACTTTTTTTTCGTCCTAATTAGTTTGTTTGTAGAAAACAGCTAAAAAGGCGGAAAATAAACTACGTATTTTTCATGTTTTGGCCCAACCCGCATGAATTTTATTTTTGTTGAAATAAGAAATATCGAAATAATGTTTAGTGGAATAGGTATATACCATTTAGATTTTTGCGGAAAAAAGAAATTGTCTTATAGAAATACGAGTATCTATGTAATATACGAATTATCAAAAGAACTTCTGCGAAATGCTCGCCTTGAATTAAAAACCACAAAAAAAAAACTTGGGAAAAACTTCGAGAATTGCGAAAATATTCAAATTCTTCTTGAAAATTGCGAATAAACTAAAAAAAAATACTTCCAAAGGAACGGCCCCCTATATTAATAAACTCGTTCTAACCAAATGTTGGAGGTACTAATACCTACCCCGCTCCCTTCCGAAACTATCATTCCTACTTTCGGCTTATCTTATTCATCCTTGTTGCATATCCCCTACGAACCACCACTGTACTTCAAAATTAACCAATTTTCCATGGTATCGAATTGACTTTGCCTCTTTTCATATCCACACTACGTGACTTTCCATTGAATCGGGTAAAAAGTGCAAATTTCAAATCACGCACAAACATAATGTACATTTTAGCCACAAAGGAAAGATAATATGGCAGAAGTTAAAGTTACAATACGTCTATACCCATAGTTTAGTCAATCTGGCTCTATACAAAGTGTTACAACTTTTCCTCTATTATAATAATACTCTTACAGACTTAAGTAGGATTTTAACGGTCCTTGAAAATGAACCTCATCCTCTGTCTTTCATTATTATTATTATACAGAATACGAGATAAGTCACAATATTTCATAAACTCCATAGGTACCTACATATATATTCAGAAAAAAAAACCCATAGTATTCCTCCGAATCACCAAGGAATTTATATTCTTCCTCATTTGCGCCCACAGGAATAATGAGTGCACACAAAGTTAAACTTTTCTTCGAACTCATGCAATCTCACAACTCACAGTCCAAAGCGAAACGAATTGACGGAAATTACACAAAATCGGAATGAACACGTATTCGTACACGTTTTTTGTTTTTGTGTTTTGTTTAAAAAAAAAAAAGAAGATACAAATTACTTACATATTTTTATACTTTTTTTTTCCTGATAGATCAAAGCTTAGATGATGAATTTTATTTTTTTAGTCTCGGGACTTAACCTCATCAATGGGGATTTTATTTTTATTCAAGTTGAATCCGGGTTATGAGCCTCTGACATTTGTGTTCTCATTTTTTTTATTATTGAATTTCAAATTTAGAGGAATTATTGGATTTTGATTTATTTAAGTGGATTCGATTGAAATGTCGTCTTCAATAATGTACGATAACGACGACGAGCAAATATTTTTCTGAGAACGAATTTAGTTGGTGGTAACTAAAATACGAAATGTAAATTGAAAATAAAAATTTAAAATAAAATTTTGTATTGCGGTCTGCCTAGCGTATAAATTGGTTTAATTCGATTGCATGTTTGAAAGAGTGATGGTAATTTGTGTGACCTATAATTTATTTGTTATATGGAAACACAATAGCACCATTATTGCAATATCGTTAAATAATTAATTTTTTTTTATGATGAAGGTATTGTAGGATTGTAAAAAAATGTCACCAATATTTTTTTTTAGCATTGCTGGCTGAGGGCTTTAGTAATCCTGAAACAAATATTCGGCAGTTTAGTTGGATTTCGGTTATGATTTTTAATACTTTTGAATTAGAATAATTCTCTAGAATTTTAATTTTTCAAAAAGTATGAATGGTCGAGGGTTTGATTTTCAACGGCATGTTTTTTTTTTTTTTTTTTGAAAACGTGTTTACAAAATTTGATGATCTTGAATTTCTTGAAAGGGAATCTGTGACCCAAAACTCTCCCACTCCACCTTTTAACTCTAAGGCTCCACTTGTAAAGTTTTCTGGGTTGAATTTGACAGGCTTGCCGGTTTTTGATTGTTCCATGTCTACCATGCTCTACGCATAAGCCGATCACTTCACATAAGTCCTTCCGCAGCGCTTGATGTTCGGCTTCATCTGACACCCCTGAATATATTCTGTAAGCAAACAGCGGCGAGCACTGCCATCCATCTCAAAGCTTCCTAATAGTGGATCATTAATGAAATTGGCTACACTGTTATTCCAAACATTCTTTAAACAATCCCTAATTATGTACATCGACTACACTCCCAAAATTCCAGTTTGGTAAAAACTTTGAGGTGTTCATACCTTTCAGATCTTCTGGAGGAGGGGGTCGGGAGTGATTGTACTCAGACGAGTTTAAAGTAAGCATATCCTTCCATCTTCCTTGTAGCGTGTTCCAGGTGGAAATTTGAGCGATGAAAGAAGTTTTGTCTTGGCTTAAAGACAAAAGCCCGAAACTCTCTCTCTGTTTCTCGCGGAGATGGGGTAACAGTTTCTGCACGAGCTGTATGGATGAAGAATAAACAATTACCCACCTTCTTTGTACGTGCCATGCTTTATTTCAAAGTCTAAAGCTTGACTTGGGAGAATACTATTTTAACGATCCTTACATAGACATCAATAAAAATTGTCTAAATTCATATGGTGGTATCACAATGGGCGAGCAATATTTGACCTACGTGATTCAGTTCTGTTGACAGTCACGTCAACCTTACCTAACCTAAATCTAACCCTTGATGTCCATCACCTTTTTTTCAAGCAGAAAGTCAATGGCCGTAATAAAAAGTACAGGACTCAAGACGCTTCCCTGGTGCACACCAACTATAATAGCGAACTCTTCGGTGATTCCTGCGAGCCATCTTATAATCGTTTAAACTTGCTTATACATGTTCATAATCATCCGTTCGTAGACTTCCGGAACTCCTTGTTATTTGAGATCAGTGAAGTCATTTTCAACGTAGGTACTTGTGTAAAGTCCTTATAAATTACTGTTGCTCATCACAACTCCCCTTGGCTTGTTCGTTTTCTGATCCATCAATAGTTACATAAATTCATGTCAAACAAAATACTATTGTCAAACTCAATACTGCCAAAAATGTACCTTAAAAGTTGAAATTAATAAATAATTGGGTCAACTACAGTAATAATAAAAGGTGTCATAATCAAATAAGGAAGAAGGAAGACGAATGTGTTCCATTTTTTTCTTTTCCCATAAAATATTTTAAACAATTCTTTAAATATTGCCACTAACCCTATTTTTACAAACCATTTAACTGAAATGAAAAGTGAATGAGTTTCCAGCGATTTACTGGGCTTATTTTTTTCGTTTTTTTTTCTTAACTTCTTTAGAAATTCAAACAAAGAGCCTATTTTAATGCTTCATTTCCTTTTTACAAAAATAAAAATTAAAAAAGAAAAAAAAAAACTTACATTCAACAAAACAGGAAAACCCCTAATTATTTCACAACCCGGTTTTATTTTTGTCCAAAATACTCACAGCTCGTAGCCTAAGTTTAGAATTTTGTTTTCCATGCGAAAAAAAAAACCCAAGGACGTTTTGTTTTCTAAAATTAAAAAAACAACAGCCATAATATACGATGCTGCATATCAGCACATCATGTTTTTTGATGTGTGTAATGATGTTTGTATGCTCAACTTAACTCATCTCTCATGTGGGTGGTTTAGAAAGTTTGTAGTGGGGGGTAGTTTTTGTATATATGCCCTTGTGTGGAAAATTAGGTATAGTTACAGAAAAATGTAAAAATATGCTTCTATTTTTGAAAAACCATCAACATACAAACAACGCACATAAATGCTAACTCTATATACCATCCAGCGAAAGTTAATATTTAACTTTCATGTCGATTGATACACATCTATAGGTCTCTAAGGTGTGTTATGTGTTTGAGTATGAAGGATGAAGGTATTTTAAAACATTTTTGAAATTAAATGAACAATTTTGTCTGAATGCATTTTTTCTTATTTTCAATTTATTTTTTTTTTGTTGGTTTTAAATTCTTTTCGAAAGAATTTCTATTTGGATATATTCATCGAAGTAGAGATATGCGTTTTTGCAAAAGTAGAAAAGAGTTATCGTCTCTTTCTAGGTAAAAAAAAATAACTTATTGAGGCCAAAAAAATAGGTTAATCAAATTTGTGCGATATAGTCGAACTGAAATATATCTCCATTATACAGTTACCACTTACCCACTCTCAAATGTATATGGCGATTTGGTTTGCTTTCTTATTTTTTTTTTTTTTTGATATAAAAACGAAGATAAAACTAGGTCAAGCATATTGAGTTTTTTTTTCGTCTGATGCTGGACGTTTATCCTTTTGATTCATTTCAATGGAAGTTTTTGATTCTGTATGTAGTACTCGTCCTCTGTACATACATATAAATATTGAATTGGTTCTTTCGATCATCAGATTTATTTGATATAGCTTTTTGGGTGATGAAGATAGACAGGAATTGAATTTTGTCTATTAAATGAAATACACTTTTAGTACATATATCAATAAAACTGCAAAACGATCGGAATTTGTTGCTTTAAGAGAAAAAAAAAGTTTGAAATTTTAAAATATTTCTGCTTGCTTGAATTCCTTTGAACATAATAATATATGCATGCATTTATCTGCGATGTCTGATTTTAAAAGCATCCTCATGAAAAGTATGTATAAATGAGCTAAGGTATGCAAACAAGAATTACCATGCCTTTTTTGGAATAAACGAAAAAGGAGGTATGTTTTTTTAGCTTGTTTTTGTTCAAATATTTCTGTGGATATCTTGAGGCCAAATTTATTTTGTAGCAAAAAAAAAAAATTAAGAGGAACATGTAATCTGCTAATTTAAGTTCTTTCCACACCTCTCGATCGTTAACATGGACATGAATTATTTTTTTTTTTGGATTTCGTTTGCATGTTTATCTTATAAAGTGGATGCATTTTTTTTGTTGTTCGACAAAAAACACCGACTGTGATTTTTTTTTTGCAAAAAAGGAGTTAATGACTTAATTTTGATTAAGCTAACACAAATTATATATTATCGCAATTGAAAGATGCCGTAACAAATTCTTGGTACAGGGTAAAATTGTTTTTATCAAATGAAACCTATTTTAAAAATTGTATTGGCTAGTCTTATATGTATGGCGATTGTGGATTGGTGTCTACCAGGGTCTCTAACATTGTGTATCGATTCTGGCATCAATCAATTTTATGAATGTCGTTCTAAATATGTTCAGAAAATTAAGTCACTCCAGAGAACATTTACTGAGCTCTATTATAGAAAGCTATTCTATTTCCCCGATAAAAACAGTGTTCCGATAGTCACTTTATAAAACTATCTTTTATAAATCTCGTACAATTTTGTAGTTATAAGTAGTGAAATATTTAACTAAACAAGTGAAACTGCAAGGAAGTATTGGAAACCAAGACAATACTACTTCTAAAAATGTGTCTTAGAATGGTTATTGGACCCAAGTATAGTATTTCTATAGTTAGAGTATTGAAGGTTAAAATAGTGATTATAGATGAATTGATTCAATGCTCTCTTACGCTGATATAATACTTTGGTTTCTTCATGTTAGTCAACCAAAGCAAGTAGAAGTGACTATTAACTATTGACTATTGACTATTGACTATTGACTATTGACTATTGACTATTGACTATTGACTATTGACTATTGACTATTGACTATTGACTATTGACTATTGACTATTGACTATTGACTATTGACTATTGACTATTGACTATTGACTATTAAATATTGACTATTTATTTTTTATTGTTTTCTATTGACTATTTTACTTTTAGATTATACATATATATTTGAAATTTCTAACCTAAAGTAAGGAAACTTATAAAAATTGTCTGACTCGTTCTATTAATCAATACCTAGAAATTTGTGTGACAACCATAATGGGAAATGATTTATTTGTAGTGTCGTTATAGAAGTAAACGCTTATATTACATAATTGATTAAAGGAAAAAAGACATTGGCACTTAAGAATTTCGTCCAATTTATTGTCTTACTTTCAAATGGGTTTCGTTTGCATTGATTATTTGATTTATCCATAAACTTTCTTTCTTTCTTTTTCGAAATATACAAAAAATAAAAAAAAAATACTTCAGAATCGCTGATAATCTTATCGTTGTTCTTCAAGTTCAAAACCAAAGACACAAAGACTACTGAACTTGAAAAAAATTCAAACTACGATATGACATTGAAAGCAAAGTACTATGACATAATTACTCAGGCAACCACAAAGGGCACACGCAGAGATCACCTGTCTGATCTAACTCAAATCAATTTAACACACATGAGTCCAGTGATGCAAAAAGATCATCAGATACACCGCAGTCAGGTATCCAGATACAATGTACAATAAAGACAAAACAAACATACTTATGCAAGCAAAAAAAAAAAATAATCATTTGAATCGTCTAAATGTCTTCTTTTCTAAAGAAACTGAAACCGATCGTGTCGGTTCGCTTCGGTTGGTCGCAGAGCGCGCGATTCGGAATGTTGTACATTTTCCAAACAAACTATGAGAAGGTTTTCGTATCAAATTTCAGTGACATTTGAATGGGTAAACGATGACCCAATAAACACTTCTTCTTTTCATTTTTTTTTTCCTAACCGAGCTAGAGGAGGGTAAGAAAAAGTATCGAATTTCATGAGAAACTAATAGCCTTCTACTGTGTGCATTTTTTTTTGTTGAATTGTTCTTTTTTTAAAAAAAAATTAACATATGTATGTTAGATAGAGTTATAATAAAAATTAAATAAGAAAACCGAAAACACCAAACAAACCATTTAAAAATGTGTCACCCACTAATTAGCATAAAACAGACTTCTTGTATATGCGTAACTAAGTAAAACATATTTAATCTTTTGTTTGCACCTAATGAAATTGTAAATAAATAATTTAAATTTCAATGTAAAAGGTAGACTGCTTATATTAGATACTCCAACGCCAACGAATTTTAGTATTTATCACAAACATTTAATTTAATGAGCTTCTTTAAAATTTTTCGTTTAGTCAAATGTTTGATGTTTATTTAAATTTAAATTTTTTTTTAAATTTAATTTAATGACTGAAAATATTTAGAAGCTTTTATTTTTTATAGTTTATTAAACTCTACACTGATATGCAGCTTTAATGAGTTAAATAATGTTGTTGGATTTCTCCTATTGTGAATCATTTAAATTTATATGTATATGATTCACAAGTAACACCTTTATTCGTTTGTTGAATACCAAATACTAACTATTTAAATTTTTTTTTCTTATACATAGTTTATGGGTATTTAGTAGGGGTTGAGTGGGATGATATTAACATAATTATAGGACAAGTTAAAAAAATTTTAAAATATTTAAGAATTTAATAAATTTCAAATTCTTCTTTACCAACCGAATAATTTTGAGAACATTGCTGAGTAATTACAAAAATATGCTGGGAATGTCAAAACATAGTAAATTTAAAATAATTTTATGAATTTTCCGCCCACACATTTTTCTTCATGATGAAGAAATTTAAAGTAAGCATTAGAGTGGGTCAAATAATGCGAAGTAGTTAAAAAAATCTTTGATACCAACAAAAATGAATTGCTTTCCCGTCAAACAAATTAAAGAAAATCGTTCAAAATTGTGTTTTTAAAAAAATTATTTTTCTAACAAAAAATGACTAAATTCAAGAAATTCTAAGCTCTGTGGACAAGACCGAGACGAGTCTTAGTCATACAAAACCCAGATGAGACTGACATTTTTGAATACTAATGAGATTTTTGTATTGTTTTAAGATGTATATGACATGAATAATAGGAAAATCTTTTGGTTTCAAAAATTTTGCTTTTCAAAATTCAATCCTTACAATATCTAGTTTCCAGAGCATTTCTGAAATACCCAGGGTTCGGATCAAATAATCCCAAAATAAGCGTCGTTTTCC